>JAUNZM010000592.1:0-250000 GCA_033459285.1 Clamator glandarius
GAAAACTGTTATTATTTATTTATACCCTTTTCCAGAGTCTCTTTTCCACCGTGGGATGCTCCGATTTACCACAACTCTGGACACTGAGCAGATTATTTCTCTTCCCGAGGGCATGAGTTGGGATTTCTAAGAGCATCCAAAAATTGCTCTGCAGAGCCGAAACAGCTTCGAAAGGGAGAGCTCAGGAGGTCCCGTGGGAGTTGGCCGGCCCGAGGTCTGCCCACCATCCCAGCCCAAGTCGGATGCGGTTGGCGTAGCTGGGATTGCAGCAGGCAGCCCCCGGATTAATTAATAGCGAGGGCTGGAACGGGGCCAGGCAGGAGCGGCACAGGGAAGGGAGTGAGCGTTGGATGTTGCAGCGGCAGCTGAAAGGGAAATCTGCCATTGGTTGATTTATGGGGTGATTTCTCTTGGATTCTGAGCATTTTTCAGGCTCTGGGGAAACAAAAAAATAGGATTGTGTACGTGATTGGTTGGAGGAACTGAAAATGTATGAGTTCTCAACCTAAAAAAGAGAAAAAGGGATATTTTTTTTTTTAACTCCCATTTTTGTTGTCCCAGCATCCTCCACCCTCACAGTCCTGCCCTGAAGAGGGCACTCAGGGAATGAAGCTTCCCTCCACCTACAGTGAGAGGCAGAGAGAAAAGCCAACCAACCCCAACGAGATGATGCTCGCTTTCAGCAAACCTCCTGATTTTACAAAAAATGAGTTAGTGGAGACCTTTCTCCCCCCCCCATCCTCTGTGCCTTTCACCAGTACATTTCTTGGGCTGGTTGGGGCGCAGGCTGGAGGCACCATGGCCGGGAGAGGGGGTGCTACGGGTGCTCCTGGAGGTGCTGAGCTTGGACTTTGCCAGGGCTGGTTTCCAAGAGTGGAGAAGTCCCAGCCAAGTTCTGGTTGATGACAGGTCTGGTGCTTTCATAATTGGCAGCCAACGAAGGTGATTACGTTTTGGGCTCCTTTTGAAGATGTGTTTACATTGTTGTGTTTACTTTTACACACCGGGTATAACGCCAGGTGACATGTGCAGCCTGGGAACTTAAAAGCAGGGAGCCTGCGAAAGCTGCGAGCGAGGGGAGCCGAGATTATATGGAGGCTGTTCGACTGAAGGAGAAAAAAAAAGGTCACATAAATCTCTGAAAATATTGCCCTTTAGAAGTAATGCATAAAAATATCAGTGAAAAATACCTGAGCTGGGCTTTTCCAGTTTTCTTGATTTCTACTGCTTTTCACCCTTGGCTGAAAAGAGCTTTGGAAACTATGCAGGGGGACTGGGGAAAAAAACCCAACCTGCTAAAATACCTTAAAATCATGTTCTGGACTCTGTATTTACTCAGCAGAGAAGGTACATCAGAAACAAAACTCCTTGAAAACAAGTTAACCGATGATGGAACACGAGTTTCCGGGCAGAGCTAAACATGGCATGTGTTTTACTTTGAAGGATAGAAAAAAAGAATTAGCATGAGCTGATGATTTTGCAGAGTGGTTTCTTTTATGCAGAGAAAATTGGTTTCATCCCAGTTCTTGGCATTGGCTCCTGTCCTGTGTTGCTTTTGTTTCTTGGGCTGCCATGGAAATGTCCCCCTTTCCCCCCAGGCCTCTCCATGTGCCTCTTCCACCAGCGCTGTTGCCCGTCAGACCATTCTTTTAACTAATTTAATTAATTAGCCCCGTGCAAGTGTTCCTCTGAGTTAATCATCTACTGGGTTAAAGAATTAAATCAGCTCATGGAAGGAGGTTGGGGAGCACCAAGGCTCTGCTCTGAGGTAGAAGCTGGAGGTAAAGAGAGGATGAAAGTGCCTTTTCCAGGTGGGTACAGTGGTAGCAAAGGCTTTTTCCAGTCCTCAGGTGGTTTCTTTGGTGTTTTTTGCCGGATGAGCGAGCTGAACTGATCTCCGTAGCTACACGACAGCCATATCCAGCGTGAGGAACGTGCCAGGAACCAGGCTGGGGTTGGAGGAGTTGGGACTTCAGATTAATCGTTATAATTGAGGTATGAGCTGGGCTGAATGTTTCTCTCAGCAGAACAAAAAAGAAGTGCAGGAGAGAATTTGATGCCCTATAGCATGGAGAAGGTCTGGACTGCTGTCCCTGGCTGACCTCGGGCATCAGCTGGGAAGCTGCTTACAGCTCTTCAGGGCCTCTTTGAATCAGGGAGCAAGTTTGTCTTGGTGAAAGCTGGGACATTAAAGGATCCTCGCTGGATTCTGGGCCTTAAGGAGAAGGTCCAGGAAGAAGCCTAGGGCTGTCCAGCCTCCTGCTGCACCCAACTGCCATCTCCTTGCACAAGCCTGTTGTCCTGCTGTGACACACAAACCAAGTAGTAATTCCAGAAGCGCACTAAACTGTCCCTGTCCTTGTCAGACCTTTCCTGACTTTGGCTTTGGCGGCATGGAGAACCTCTGGCCGCCTCCACTCCGGGGGCTCCGCTGCAGGATGGCCCCCCGGGTCCTACCCAGCCTCCTGCGCTCGTTTGCGGGTGGCCTTGGGATTCTGCCTTAGGTACCTGGTGGAGCCCGCGCTGGAGCGCTCCCCGGCCTTGACAAAGCCACTGCTGGCCCAGACCAGGCTCTCAAAGCTCTGCGGCTCCTCTGAGGGTGGGAAGGTGCCTTCGAAGTCCCTCCCTGGTGCTCCCAGTGAGGACAGACAGACAGACGGTGGCTGCCTTGTGTCCCTGTGTCCCCAGGGCTTCTGCCCCTGAAGGAGGGCAGGGTCTGGTGCTGTGGGGGCAGCGCGGGGGCTCCCCAGGCTGCCGTGATGCATTCCAGCTGAAACTTGTAAGCAGAGGTATTTTAAGTGTATTGGCTTAACAAAAATGGGTGTGAGCTTTGCTGGGGCAGATTGACAATTAAATTTGGGTTGCCTTTTTTTTTTTTTTTTTTTTTTTTTTTTTTGCAGGGCCATAAAAATTCCATTTCTGTTGCAGAAAGTTTTAACCCCTTCTTTATCCTGGAGCCTGTTTCTAAGAGTATTAATGGGGGATTATTTTAACCGATGGGTCCCCACTGAACCGGTAAAAGCTTTTTGGGGAAATGTGTGTGTTCTTTGTGCCAGGGGATTTTTTATCTGGATCTTGCTCACAGAGACCTGTGTATGGCTATTACCATCCTGCTTCCACGCTCCTTTGTGGTGATAATGTGAGCGTGCATCAGTGCTACAGCAGAGGAAAAAGCATTTGTCTGACAGAGACTAAAGTGGAATAAATGTCACAGTGAGGGTGGGGAGGCACTGGCCAAGGTTGCCCAGGGAAGCCGTGGCTGCCCCAGCCCTGGATGGGCTCAAGGCCAGGCTGGATGGGGCTCTGAGCAGCCTGATCCAGCGGGAGGTGTCCCTGCCCATGGCAGGGGGTGGGACTGGGTGAGCGTTGAGATCCCTTCCACGATTCTATGGAACCTGAATGGGAAGATGCTGGCGGGTGAGAAAGGTTGTAACTGTGCTCCATGGCCAGAGGAGCGTTAGGCTGCCCTGTGATGCCAGAGGGCAGGAGGGTGGGATGTGAAAATGGGGTGTGGAGTGAGGCCTGGGAGGCTTTAGAACATCCCACGTCATCTCTCCAGGTGGCCAGCTGTGAACTTGAGTCCTCATCGCGTTTGGAGAGTGCAGCAGTTTTTAATTTTCACATGCATGGTCTTCGCTGTGGGCGCCTCTTAAATGTGTTTTGCAAAGCCACGAGGGTGGTTCAGGAGAAGGGAGGGGCTGGCATCACCCCTTCCTCATGGGGGGATCCACTTGGAAAAACAACACAGCACCGTTTATGACTGTTTTCTTCAGGAGAGCATGCAAAAATGGGAATATTCCTCAAAGCACTGCAGCAGACCTCCCTTTTCATCCCAGTTCCCTTACACAGCAAAATCTTCCTCACGGCCAGGTATTGTGGGAGCCATTTGAGCTGCTGAGAGGAGATTTGGTGGCACTGGGAGAGCGGGGCCATGAATCAGAGATGCATTTAATCATGGATTTTGTGATCTGCCCATGTTTTCCATCCCGCTTTTAAGTGCAACATCAAGCAGCGGGACCATGCAGCATTTTGTTTTGGAAAAAAAGCATCTTTCTTTTCGCTTGTAATGCGCTGCTTTGAAGTTTACTGGCAGAAAGCACTGTCAATTCGCAAATACTCTAAAACCTCAGGTTATTTTCTTTACCTCCACACTCTGCAGGGAGCAAAAGCAGCAGTGTAGCTAACCCCGTGAGGATTTTCTTCCCATACCCAGATTCCTTTCGCCTGAGCCATGCAAGACCTTTTCCCGTTAAGTCTTTTTTCCACCTCCCCCACCCCACCCCCCCCACCCCCCGTCTTGCTTCCTATCTTGTTTTTTTAATCTGAAATTGTTTGAATTTCCTTTTGGATGGATCTGCTGCTGAAGCATCGCTGCTGCAGTGGAGGAACCGGTGACTTGGAGGAATGAGTAAACAAGAACCTGAGTTTCAGCCCGTCCATCTGATTGATAAAGGTGGCTTTGATGGAAGAGATAGCCCTGACGCCAGCCTAAATGTAGCGTTAGAAGTTGTAGCTGCCTACAATGATAGTTCTTAAAAATGTGGCTCATACCATTGAGGGAGGCACTACAGGACTCTAATATTTGTCTTTCTTCAAAAAGAAACCCAGCAAGCCTGCCTCTGTTCCAGCAGAAAAGGAAAAAAGTGAATTTTCTTGTCTGTGAATAAACGGCAGCTGGAAAAAGAGGAGGACAAACTGGAATATGTATTTAAAAGGCAGCGGAGATGCTTTTCTGCCACCGCCCCTGCTGTCTGCTGAGTGGTAGTGGCTAATAGCTGGAGGCGAAACTAATACTTGGCAGGGGATAAGACACAGCGCAGGCCCCCTTGTATTAGGGGCTCGCTGAAGTGCTTGCTTTATGTCAAGGCTGCAAGATGAGTTCATCTTTTCAGGATTTGGTTGAGTGCGCTGGGAGATAAAAGGAAGCAAAGAACCCACCGCGGCACCAGGAGCAGGGCAGGCGGCGATGGAAAGGGTTGGGGGAGAAGAGAGACCGTGCTGAAAGCTTTCTGGGGGCAGGGGGTTTGCAGATGAACCTTTTAAACGTCTGCTTTCGGGGTGTTTGATTTGCCTGGGGGCCGTGGGCGGGTTGCTTTTGCAGCTGGTTGCATGGATTTTAAAGCCTTTCTTCACCCCTGGCCAGGAAAAGTGGGGTGGAAAGGAAACACTTAGCTGCTTGATGTGCAATTACCTAAGCCTCAGTTCCTTGCCCATTTGAAGGAACACAGGACATCTTCTGGAGTGCTTTGAGCTGGCAGAGCTGGCACTGCCAGGCAGGAGCTGTGACCAGGATGACAGAGATGAGAAGCACACTGGCAGAAGGGTTTTTGCCCCCCAGGATGCGATGCCGGCATGTATGGATGGGCCGAAGCTCATGCCAGAAATTGCATGGAATTGATTTTAATAAGGGTAGTTCAGATGCACAAAGGCAGGAGGTGTAAAAAACCCTTCCCCCGTTTTGAGCGTGTGCGTAGATTGATGATTTTGCCAAAATATGTGCCAATTCCTGGAAAGCAGACATGACACTAGAGATGGTGGAACCTACAGAGAGATTATAGAATCACAGAATGGTTTGAGTTGGAAGGGATCCTAAAGCCCATCCACTTCCAGCCCCCTGGCACTGGATCAGGTTGCTCAAATCTGCATCCAACCTGGCCTTGAACACCTCTAGGGATGGAGCAGCCACCTCTGCTCTGGGCAGCCTGGGCCAGGGCCTCCCCACCCTCCCAGGGAAACATTTCTTCCTAAGATCTCATCTCAGTCTCCCCTCTTTCAGCTGAAAACCATTCCCCCTAGTACTACTATCTCTGCATTCCCTGATCAAGAGCCCCTCCCCAGCTTTCCTGGAGCCCCTTTCAGTTCTGGAAGTTGCTCTAGAGTCTTCCCCAGAGCCTTGTCTTCCCAAGGCTGAACAACCTCAACTCTAGTGAGAAGTGCTCCAGCCCTTGGTTCATCTTTGTGACCTCCTCTGGACTCACTCCAACAGAGATGTTCTTACAAAGTAGACACTGGTTTCATCTTTCTGTGCTTTCCCCCTCCTGATTAATTCAGCTGATGAGGAAACTTGAGTTTTGAAGTTAGCCCATTCTTAGACTCTAAGGGAAATTCAGGGGCTGAGTGGTAGTTTCTAAAAGATGTGATAACAAACCCAACTTACCTAATGGGCATGCGGGGCTTTGTGGAGGTTGGGAGGTTAAACAGATGCAGAGCTCAGTAATTGCTAGCAGCCTCCAGGTCCAGCAGATGAAAATCTCTGAGCTTGTCTGTAGCCCCTCCCCAGGATCACTCGAGTGGAACAACAGTGAAATTTAGCGTTTGAGAGGAGTTTTGGAAAGACATTGGGAATGTCCTAACTGTACCATGTCCCAGGGGAATGATGGTTGGAAACTGGATGCTGTGGAAGATGAACCTCAGTCGCCCAGTACCTTTTCTGTCTACTGACCTGCTCTTTTCATAATTTATGAGCTACATCTTGTTTCACCTCTTAAAAGAAAGCATGGAATTACTTACCGAAGTGCATTAAAAAGAGCAAACTGGGCTGACATTCTGCATGGCGGTAGACCAAAAGATCTTCTCAAAGAAGGTCAAACGATTTTCATCCATGCCAAGCTGTTGATTTCCAGGCTTTGTACAGATGTGGCTAAGGATGGGCTCGCGTCAGTAACGTTCAGTTAGATAATGCTATCTGGGTCAGATTTGTATTAATGCCATAGGCTTCGTTAACATTTTTACAGCTGCTACAGAAATAGTGCAGAGAGGTTCTGAAACTTTTTATCACCAATTTCATTAAAATTTCTGTTCTTCGTGGAGATCTTCATGGAATCATAGAATTGTTTGGTTGGAAAAGGCCATCGAGATCATTGAATCAGACTGTACCTGTCCACTGTTAAACCAGGTCCCTCAACATCTTAGTGCATCGTATTGGCACTAGGCAGCTGGCTGGGTTTCTAACTCCAAATGACATTTGAATCTTTTCTCCCTTCCCTAAAATTTGCTGTTCCCATGGCTGGTGCTTGACAAGGCATTGTGAGGTACTTGGAGAAGAGTCCAGTCCAGGTGTCAGTATTTAATGATGTGCAACATCATTGGGGTACGACATATTCATCGTGTACTTGCCAGTGAAGTCATTACCCTTTCTGGGCAAGCTGGGTTGATTATTTAACTCCTGGTGCTCTGGACACAGGAGGGTCATTTGAGATGACAAAGGAAATACAGTTATTGGCCAAAGAGTAAGAACAAGAAAAAACTTTGAATTTGGCTGATTTTTCTTGCTGGCAGGGCATAGAATTAGGATGAGCGTATTACAGAGTGATTCTGAGTGGTTTCCACTGAGAATGGCTCAGGAGCCTGGAGAAACGAAGACCCATCGGTGGCACTGGGACATGGTGCAGTGTCCCACCTCAGCCTGGGAAAGCTTGTGAGAAAGAATCCTAAGTTTTCTCAATGAAATGCACATCAAAAAGGGCTGTTGGTGGCCATGCTGGGACCTAAAAACTATTGAAACATTTATTGAGGGAGAAAAGGGCCAGTCTGCAGTTTCTTAGGTTATTTAGTCCTATGATGGGTGGAGGGGATGGTGGAAGATGATGAGCGTTGCCCATGGCAAAGGGCATCCTGCCGACCTCGCTGCCTCCCCAATTACTCCCCTCCCCCCATCTCCCTCCCCTTAAATTGTATAGTTACAACTCAAGTTAAACTCTTAACAAAGCCGCTTAATTCAAAGGTGGTTAATGGGGAGGAGAGACCGTTCCCCTCTAGAGTAATTTGAGCTTGAAAAGAAATGGGGCTGTAGGGCTGCGCTTGAAATCCGGTGCATCAATAGGGTCTCTGAAGCAAAATAATAGCATCACCCCGCATGCGAGTTAATCAGACGTGATGGCACGAAGGCAGAGGGGTCAGCAGGCCATGGGCGCGTGATATATTGTCAGGGAGCTTAATGCTGGGCATGGAACAGGGCTGGTTTGAAGCAGAGTTCCTTGCTTGAAATCCCAGTGACTGGTGTGGTAGGAGCAGGAATAATGACCACAAGACGTTAATTCACCCTCTTCTGGGCTCTTTTGGGGATGAGAGTTCCCCTCTTCCTTCTGGAGGCACCATAAATTCTGGAGACCTCATAAATGAAACAGATTCCTGGCAGTCTGTGTCCCTCCTGTCCTCCTTGAATGAATTCCTAGAAAGGAGAAGTTTGTCGTCGTTCTGGAGAGAGCTCCAATTTCTTTGTTAGGAGGACGTGTATAGTTCATAGCAGCTACTCCCCCTTGGCACGTTCCCCACGGGAACATCAGCATCACTCTCAAAGAATTATTACACAGCAAAGATAACTTTTGGGTCAGTCATCCAAGCACTTCATGGACATGCCCTGTGTTTCGGCTCAACACCAGTTGGCCTTTGAAGATGGGAGTGCAGCACCACAGCCGTGCTGGAGGAGCTTGGGGACCTGCCAAGCTCATGGCTGAGTTGCAGTGGTGCCGTGTCCCTCCCGACTCTCGGTGCTAGAAATGCAGGTACCTTGAGTACAAGGGGCCCCGGCTGGTGGCGCATGATTGAATGTTAAGTTACAAAGGGAAGGAGGTGTTGAGCTCCGTGGGAGCTGGTGGGTGGCCCGTTGGGTCACCAGCCTTTGCTTGAGCCGCCTTTCTTTGTTTCATATGCCATAATTGAAGACGAGCTTTGTGTTGGAAATGGGCTTTGGGTTGAACGCAGGTTTTGGGTTGAATGCAAGTTCTGTTCCTGTGTGAGCAGCGCCGATGGGTGGGAAAAGCCTTGTCCTCCATAGCTGTCTTTGCCCAGGCAGTCAAAGCAAACCCTGACACTTTCTCTGCTTTCCCCAACAGATGCCAGTACGTCACCCGATGCCATGAAGAGGAGCCATTGGTGCAACGTTGCCTACTGGGAGCACCGGACACGCGTCGGTCGCCTCTACACAGTGTACGAACAGTCTGTCAGTATATTTTATGACCTACCTCAAGGAAACGGCTTCTGCCTCGGACAGCTAAACCTGGAAAACAGGAGTGAGACTGTGAGAAGGACTCGAAGTAAAATCGGCTACGGGATTTTACTTAGCAAAGAACCGGACGGTGTGTGGGCATACAACCGCAGCGAGCATCCCATCTTCGTCAACTCCCCGACACTGGACATCCCCAACTGTAGGACTTTGATAGTGCGCAAGGTGATGCCGGGCTATTCCATCAAGGTGTTTGATTACGAGAAGTCCTGCCTCTTGCAGCACACGGCCGATCTGGATTACGCGGACGGGCCCTACGACCCCAACAGCGTGCGGATTAGCTTCGCCAAAGGCTGGGGGCCGTGTTACTCAAGACAGTTTATCACATCGTGTCCTTGTTGGCTGGAGATTTTACTCAGTAACAATCGATAACGGTCAGCCTCTGACGAAAGGAAAAAGAACAAAAGATACAGACTATCCCAAATATCATCTACCTAGATTTAATATAAAGTTTTATATATTATATGAAAATATATATTATACTTGTAATTATGGAGTCATTTTTACAATGTAATTATTTATGTATGGTGCAATGTGTATATGGACAAGAACCAGAAAATGCACTTTGGCTTATATAATTCTTTCAATACAGATTTTTTTAAAAAAAAAAAAAAAAAGAAAAAATTATACAGCAAAAATAGGAGAAAGCCCTAATTTTGATGTATGGTTTTTTTGAAATATTATTAATACCCAGACAAAAAGCTAATACCAGTCACTCATTGATAATAAAGTATTCGCATTATGGGGGGGGTTTAATTGTCTTTTTCTTTGCCCCAAGCCCCCAGCTGAAGTCCACAGCAGTGTCTGCTTGGGCGCTGTGTAGCTGGGGGGCATTCCAGAGGGGTGACCACTCTCCCCCATCTCAGCCAGGACCCCTAGAAAGACACTCGACTGCTGGAAGGGTGCAGTTGTCTCCAAGAGGAGGGTAGATGAGCACAGTTTGAGAGCCAGAGAGCAAACGAGGTGAGAGGAAAACTCCTGTAGCTGTTCTTGCTCAGGGATCTGTGATGTCACTGATAACACAAAACACGATGAAGATGAGTGTGCATGTTGGTGTTTGTGCAAATTAATGGTTATCTGTGCAAACCAATGGATGTCAGTGTTGTTGGGAAGCACAGAGTAGACCACATCCCTAAGAGCTACTCAGTAAGACCAGTTTGCATTATCAGTCTTGCTATGGATTTGTCTGTGAGTCCAGTATCTCTTGGACGTGTTTATTGGTTGAGAAACAAATGGTGGTTTTTGACGACTCGTGGGTGGGTGGATGCTCAATTGGAGTCACCGTAGCATGGCCTGAGTTTCAGGAATCTCTCCAGTAACTTAAAATAAGCAGAGGTGAGTTGGATGTAGATTTGTCCTGTAGCTCTCCCAGGCTTTCGTCCAGGCATTAAACTGATAGAGGGTCGTTTGGGAAGAATATATTCGCTCTGAGGAGCAACTGGAGCCAGAAGAAGTCGTGGTAAAATGAGCTTTTCTCGGCTGATTTACTGGCTCTGGAAATCCTGGATAAAATCAGGCACTTTGCAGGCTTGTGTGTTGCTGTCAGCGCTGCAGCAGCCACGCGCTTGCATGGGCAGGTTGGCCGTTCTGGCTCCACTTGATTAGTAAAGTTATTTATTGGCAGTGAGTGGTGTTGCCAAGTTGTGGAGTTGTATTTTAAATCCCTGTATGTTTAATTTTCATGAAGTCCCAGCCTCTGGAGTCCAGTGACTGCAGAAGCACCTCAGCTTTCGATGCGACGGAGGATGCTTTTGTAGCCTTTGTATTTGCAGAGGAAAGCATAGAATGAGACCTCAGCAGCTCAAAACTCAGAGTAAAGTAGGACATAATCTATTACAAAGCTCTCTTGTTGTACATCAGAGCTGTGCACTTTGGCTTTGGTGTTTGTACAGCAGCCACCAGTGAGCGTGGGGACGGTGGGGACCGCGTCCCGCTAGGGAAGGGAGCTGCGTCCCACCAGGGAAACGCACAGACCTGGGGTGGATGTTGGGGGAGACCCGAGTGGAGAATATCGCAAGGACATTTCCGCAGTCGTTTTTCAAATTATAACCATACTTGATATTTAATTGGGACCACATTGGTTGAGTTCATGCAGGATCAGTATTAATACTTGACATCATTAATTTTTGTTTGTGTTACAGCCATTGTTGTCAGGGAACGGTGTCAAAACATGTCACTATCGTTTAAAGCCAGCTTTCAAGAGCTTTGCAGGGTTTTTTTTCGTCCCCTTTGGCTTAGAATTGGTGTGTCCTGCCATAGCACCTACATCAGTCACAGCATCACACTCGTGCAGTCGGTCAAAAGGCTGTTTTTATGTTTGGAGTTTTTTAAACAGATTTTTGTTAAGACCGTTCTCGCTTTAACTGGTGAGAACCAGCCAAAAGCTGGGCTGCGCCTCCCTGTTTCCTTTCTTCTCTTTCCTGGTGTTCACCACCAGCACTCAGAAGGTTATGCGTTCATATCCCGAGCTGACTGCTGCCTTCCTCCCTGTCTTCCTCCTCCTCCTCGCATGCATACACGAAGGCAGCAGAGCCATCATTTTCCGCATTCCACTGGCCCCTTCCATATTTTGCGCAGCATAGGACCAGCATTGTTGTTTGGCTTTATACCACCCACAAAGACCTCGTCCCGGTGCCCATGGAAGCTGTCGTTGACACGCTGTTCGTTTTCCCTGCCTTAACTGGGGGTGCTGGTCGACAGCCGACTGACCATGAGCCCGCAGTGGCCCAGGTGGCCAAGAAGGCCAATGGCATCTTGGCTTGGATCAGACACGGCGTGGCCCGCAGGTCCAGGGAGGTTCTTCTCCCCCTGTACTCGGCACTGGTGAGACCGCACCTCGAGTCCTGTGTTCAGTTCTGGGCCCCTCACCACAAGAAGGATGTTGAGGCTCTGGAGCGAGTCCAGAGAAGAGCAACGAAGATGGTGAAGGGGCTGGAGAACAGGCCTGATGAGGAACGGCTGAGAGAGCTGGGGGTGTTTAGCCTGGAGAAGAGGAGGCTGAGGGGAGACCTCATTGCTCTCTCCAACTACCTGAAGGGAGGTTGTGGAGAGGAGGGAGCTGGGCTCTTCTCCCAAGTGACAGGGGACAGGACGAGAGGGAATGGCCTCAAGGTCCACCAGGGGAGATTTAGGCTTGAGATTAGGAAAAAATTCTTCACGGAGAGGGTGGTTAGGGATTGGAACAGTCTGCCAAGGGAGGTGATTGAATCACCGTCCCTGGAGGTGTTTAAGGTGAGGGTAGATGAGGTGCTTAGGAGCATGATTTAGGGATTGGTGGGAATGGTTGGACTCAACGATCCAGTGAGTCTCTTCCAACCTGGTTATTCTGTGATTCTATGTGATTCTGTGAACTCTTTGCATTTGGGCTCGATGATCTCAAGAGATCTTTTCCCACCTAATGCTGCTATGATTTGCAGAGCAGGGGGGCTGCTTGGATGCCTTACAGCTCCATTCCACGTCTACATCAGCAAAAGGATTTTGTGGTGTGAAATCTGAGGGTTAACTTTGGGGTTTTCCTTGTGTAATCCACTGATTGTGCTTAATTTTTCCTTTTTTATTACTCTAGCACTTCCCCAGGAATAAATCTGGAGTTTTATTTCAGTTGACAGCGAGACTTTAAAGGGAGTAAAAAGGGATTTTATGGCCAGGCAGTGAAACAAGACATCGAGTATTCTTTTCAGTCCCCTTTAATACCTTACTGTAATCATTCAAACTTGGGATCTTTTGAAGAAGCGTTAGGACTTCCAAGCTATTGAACTCCCCGCTGGACCTTGCAGAGCCCACCTGGGTGATCCCCTGCCCCAGGTTTGAACCCAGGGGTGGTTCAGTCCCTGGTTGCTGGCAGCTGGGGTTGGCTGTGGGTTCCTGGTTCCCCTGTGGGTTCCTGGAGCCCCTGGTTCCACAGGGTGTTTTTGCGCAGCTGGGAGGTTGAAGGCTGCACAGTCTGCTTGTAGTTCTCTCGTGCCAAATCCACTTGAGTAGACTTTGGATGCAAGTCCTGAATTCGTAGTTCTCCTAGTATTGGATCTGAGTCCTTGTGGGTTTTGATTTGTGGAGTGTGCTTATTTGACAAGACTCAAGCTGAATAATACTACGTTTTAAAACTGAGCAGTAGGCTGATGAGAAACAACCAGATGCTGCTCGCATGTCCCAGAGGCTGTTGCTCCTTCTGAGAGAAGAGATTCATCACGCCTGTCCTTGACATTCATTGCTGCTGTGACTGAGAAATACCTTTTATTAGCCAGAACGGAAAAGAAATGAATGCTGAAAGGAGCCACCTTCAGCTCTTCTGAGAAAGAGAGGCTGAGATCCCTTTGTGATGCAGCTTTGGCTGCAGCTGTACAGGGTCTTAGAGTCTTAAGACCATAATCATCCTCCTCAGGATTTTCTCTCTGCAGTAAAAGTGCTGAGGACTTGTTCAATGCTTAACTAAAAGCTGCTAGTGGGGTTGGTGTAGAGGAAAGAGGTGGAGGTTTGTCTCAGGGTGTGATGCTGTTTGACTTCATGGTCTTGGTAAGTAATGGAACATCATCTCTTTGGGGATGTGAATCATAGAACCATAGAACCATAGAATCATAGAATCATCAGGTTGGAAGAGACCCACCGGTTCATCGAGTCCAACCATTCCTATCAAACACCAACCCATGTCCCTCAGCGCCTCATCCACCCGTCCCTTAAACCCCTCCAGGGAAGGGGACTCAACCCCCTCCCTGGGCAGCATCTGCCAGGGACCAATGACCCTTTCTGTGAAACTGAGTGGTGAAGTAGCTGAAGTGCTTGTTGCAGCTACCTGCACTCCCCAATCCTCAGTGGGTCCAATATGCTCAGACTTGCTGCCTCCTCGGGAGTCGGAGCTGTGTGTAGCTTTGAGCCAATGGGTTGGATTGAAGTGGAGGGAGAGCTCCAACTGCAGCCACCACACCGTGCGCTGCTGGGTCAGAGGGTGCAGCAGCTGCGTGGTTGGAGCTGCTGCTGCTCTCCTGGTGCCTCTCAGGGGCCTGAAATGTGCCAGAGCGTTGGGGTGTCTTTTCCTGCCAAATGCCAGGATCAAAAATCCCCAGCCTTATCCAGGTAAGTGGCCCAGTGGAGAGCTGGGTGATGTCTCGTCTCTGTGGAGAGGCAGCTGCAGGGCCAGGGCGGTGCAGAACTGGTGCCACGCGTTGCCTTGAGGTTTTGAGCTGATGGATTTGGTGATTTGTGTTGATGGTCAATCTACTGCTACCTGGTTACCCTGGTTGGTTTTTAAACTTGATTTTCCAAGAAACTGGGCTCAGGGTGGCCGTGAGCTATGCTGGGAGACTGAGAGATCCTGGTGCCTTCACCGCATCATGTCCCTCCTGTCTCTTCCCTGAGCTGTTTAGGAGCAGGACTTGCCCGATGAGTGATCACAGATCTGGTCTGATGGGTGGCCAGCAGGGACCACAATGTTCCTAGAAAGCAAAAAAATCAAGATTCCTCTCCACTTCCTCTCCCTTGAGGTGAACTGGATTGCTGGATCTTCAAGCCCCCAGGACGGGAGACGTGCTGGGGGCCAAGCGGTGGCATCGCAGCAGAGTCTGCAGCATCACTTGGTGCTGGGTGACATCCTCTGTCCCAGCACCAGCACCCCAAGACTGAGTGCAGGAGGCTGAGCTGCAGTGGTTAACTACAGAACATCCCAAGTTATTTCCTGTAAATAACTCCTTTTGCTTTCCTCAAAGGTCTTATTTTTCCATTTGGTGTGTGATGAAGCATTGCTTGCTGCTTTGCGGATAATCCTTTCTATATTCGTGATTTGTGCATGTGCTGGTGCGATGCACAAAGTCGCATCTGTGCTATATACACTGTGGGAACAACCCAAAATTGCTCTGAAACTCGACTGGCTTACAATTATATTGGATTCTATTAAATTAAAACACATAGCACATATATTACACAATAAACCACAGCTATTTCATGGATCAAATTAAGTTTTATTTGGGCAAATTACAACCTTTCTTACAGTTGGGCCTTTGTGAAACCATTCCTTTTTAATAAAAGCAGGCATTTTTGGCAAATGCTCTTAAAGTGTGCATTCCCAATAATTGCATATTCTGTTGCTATTCTTCCTGGGATGTATGTGGCTAATTATCTTCTCCTATTTAGGATAGGTTCAAGAGAGTGGTATCTTCCCTTTCCTCCTCCCCCACGCCTCCCTTCTGCTGAGATTTCTTATTTCTTTCCATTTTTATTAGCTTGGCTATGGAAGTCTGAAGAGAAAAACAAACAAAAAAAAGTTCTCCCTGTTAAAAGCAGGAGCGCCTTTCCCAGAATTTCTTGGGGAAATGTGAGTTTTGCAGCCACACTTTGGCTCCGGCCAGAGGGGGTGTGGAGTTTGGGGGACAAAGCTGAAAATGAACCTCAGAAGTGAGATGAGACTTGGTTTGCGCATGAGGAGCTTTTGTTGGGGGTGGGAGTGTAAGATCATAGAGTCTTGAAATGGTTTGGGTTGAGAGGGATGTCAAAGCCCATCCAGTTCCACCCCCGCTATGGGCAGGGTCACCTCCCACTGGATCATTTTCCTTAAAGCCCCATCCAGCCTGGCCTTGAACCCCTCCAGGGATGGGGCAGCCACCGCTGCTCCCCTGGGAGCTGTTCCAGGGCCTCTCCACATTTTCTTCCTAAGATCCCATCTCCATCTCCCCTCTTTCAGCTGAAAACCGCTCCCCCTCACCCTATCCCTGCACTCCCCAATCAAGAGCCCCTCCCCAGCTTTCCCAGAGCCCCTTTCAGCACTGGAAGCTGCTCTAAGTTCTCCCTGGAGGCTTCTCTTCTCCAGGCTGAACAACCCCGACTCCCTCAGCCCATCCTCCTGCCCTCCTCTGGACTCACTCCAACATTTGTGGAGGCTCCTTACTTAATAAAGTGTTTTGTTTCTGCTACAGCCTTTTCCTGCAGAGGAGCAGGAAGGGGCATGTGGGGCAGCGTGCCGGACCCTGGGAAATGTCTTTTGGCATTGCTCATCCTCACACAGCTTTTGCTAACAACAAATAAATGATTTTAAAATTGTGGGGACGGACAGGCGGGATGGCTTGCTCCTGTCTTTCCTTAGGAAACTTGCTTAAAATGACCCCCCATCAGCTGCTCTCTGGGTTTGAGAAGTGCAGGTCTGTTTTTCCTGCCTTTTGCTTTCCATTTGCTGTTGCACCAGGCTTACAGCTACCAGTATCTACTTGGAGTAATTTTTCCCACAGTATTTTCAACCTGGATGAAGAAATCGAGGAAATATCCTAAGCGCAGTCTTCCTCGAGTAACACCAGTGTGAAGTCTAGACCAGTGAGTCTGAGACAAACAGCACTAAGCTCCCTAAATCTGGAAAGCATGACACAAAACCTCTGCAAACGGCCTCAAGTTGCGCCAGGGGAGGCTCAGAGGCTGCCCGGGGAGGTGGTGGAGTCCCCTGCCCTGGAGGGGTTTCCAAGATGGGTGGATGAGATGCTCTGGGGTCTGGTTTAGTAGTAGACAGGCATGGTTGGACTCGATCTCAAAGGTCTTCTCCAACCAAGCGATTCGATGAAATTCTGGGCTTGTTTTTCTTTCCACAGGAGCACCTCTGGGCGTGGGAAGGGTGCTCAGCCTCTTGGCTGGCTGGGACAGAGACGATGGAGCTGTCACTGGAGAGTCCTAGCGTGTTACATAAAGCTCCAAAGCTTTTTGTCAGTTTTCCAAATCCTTCTGGGCGCTATTGTCAGAAGATCAAGAGCTATTATTTAGCCTCCCAAGTCACATCTGGATGCTGTTTATGGGATTGTGTTCGGCATGATCACATCTGCAGGAGGGGGTTAGCACTGGCGCTGGGAGCTGGTCCTGAGCTGCCAGACAGTCTGCTGCCAGGGCCCACGGACTGGTGGCATCTCCCCATCCTGCTCGCAGCCTGTGGTCCCAATAAAAGTTCCTTGGAGCTAATGGTTTCCCTGTTGCTTTACGGCTGCTGCCAAGCGTTTGCTCAGAGGTTCCTCATCCGTGCTGATGCTTCCCAGCTCCTTCCCTCCAGAGCTCCCTGCTGCGTGACAGCCCTCTGGGTGCAGGCGACCTTGGAACTCTCCAGCTGCCAATTTGAGCTGGGTGACAAGCCGGTGGCCCCGTGGCGTAGGTTATGGGACTGTCTGGGTCCCCTGTGGTTCCTGTAGACAGCGGGCATCAACCTGTGACGCAAGGGAAGGAGGAAATAGGATTATTTTTTCCATATAAAAGACTCCCAGAAAAGTTTCTCCTATCCCAATAACATACTAAGAGCATCTCAGACCCGTTGCCTGCTTCTTGGTAGGACCAGGATGGGGTTGCCAGTCGCCACTGCTGTGCACTCCGTGATTGCGGGGCATGAGACATTGCACTTGCCTCTGCACCAGGAGCCTGGGGTTGGGTAAGAACCAAATGAAATGGCCACTAAACATTTTCAGCGGTCTTACCTGTGTGACCGCAGTGTTGGAGGACAGTGGGGGCTGTGTGGCTGCTGCCTGGTTGCGGCGGCAGGAGGTGGCAGCCTGGCATCGCGGGGAAGGGCACATGCAATGGGGAAAAGCATGGATGAGAGGGAAAGGGAGGAGTCCCCAAAGCAGCCCTTAGAGCCTGGCTGTGAGTTTTGAAGGGAGGAGGTCCTGTGCCTTCTTCCAGGTTGTCTCTTCCATCCAGCCTTCTATCATCTTCCAACCTGGGCTAGTTTTGAATCTGGGTGATGCTCTGAGTCGGGCTGTGGTGCCACACAGAGGGATGGTGTCTGGGACATGAGACCTTCCAGAGAGACGGTACGAACTGCTCCGGGGAGCTAACTGGAACCCTGGCTGCGGTTAAACGCCACCATCGGGAAGGGCTTTGTGTGGAGCATGTGCTGTGCCTCCTCCCGCGGCAGCAGGGATGTCTGACAGGCCAAGCTGTTCACTCATGGGATGCAGATTTGAAACCACAACCCATTCTGGGGAAGAGACATGATGACTGAAGTGCCTTCTCTTGAGAGACATCGCGGGGGGAAGGGTGAGAAGAAAAGCCCTGCTAGTATCTGGAAATCGCTTTTCTTCCTCTTCTCTTTCCAAAATAGCATATTTAACAGAAATAAACTTTGCAACGCTGTTAATTTTGAAGATCCTGTGTGCCAAGCTCAAACATGCAGAGCTCAATCGAGCAGGCACCGAATGCTGGGAACGGTTAATTATTACCCAAACGGTGTCTGAGTTAGGGCTGAAAGGACTGAAGAATTATGAAACTGTAACGAGGGAGGCCCGTTCTTGGCAAACGCTTATGTGATTCAAATGCTGGGGAATTCAGCATGTTTTTCTTCTGAGGACTTTGTAAGCCAGCCGACGGCCCAGATCGCATGGTAGGGATTGAGTGGGGCCATCGGTCCAGGGGAGCTGATGCTGTAACAGCTTCTGCAGTTCTTCTGTCACAGCAGTGGCTTAAAAATAGCTTTGAGTCAATAATTAACCCATTGTTACTTCCTAAAATTCCCAAGCATGTGAATTTCTGGATGTGATGGTTTGGTGCTGGATCTGTCAGAGAAGCGCGCGCTCTGCGTGACGTTTGGTGCTGCTGCAGCTGGGACCTCGCGGTGGCCCTTTCTCTGCTCTCCTCTGTGTAGCCTTTGGGCTCGCATCCAGTTTTCACAGGGAAGGAGACTGCTTCCCTATGGAGAGCTGTTCTTTGCCCTTGGAAGACCAAGAAAAAAATTTAAACGCATTAAAGGTTTTGGCAGAAACTTCTTAGGTTTTCTGCTGAATATCTGATTTCTACAGAATCTTCCTTTCTCATCATCAGACTACGTGTGGTCCATGTCTGTTTTCTTGGACCTTGACCTGTCTGCTTGCCTGGAAAATGAGAAGTCATAGTGCTTCAAGAGCTTCTATTTACTCCACACCTCCAGACTCCATTGTCCATGCGCGCGTGTTTGTGGTTCAGTGTTGTTCAAGCAGAATTTTGGTCCCAAATCTCATGGCAAAGATAGAAATAGTCCCTAACACTGGTCTCTACTAGTGGTTTGTTTTGAACAGTTTTGTTTGAACTGCCCCTGTTTTGCACTGCTGTGATCTCTGTTACAAGATCAGTTTGCTTCCCCTTTCGTATATAAAGCTGGAAACTGAAGTATGTGATGATATAGAAATCGCTTGGTGATCCATGTCCTGTTGCTCCTCCTCAAGCTGCCCTGCAGACCATGTTGTGGCATCCTTCTCGAGCCCAGGTCCTTCCCTCGGTGCCACCAAGCTGGGAAGCACCAGGGCTGAGCTCCCAGCTCACCACAGAGTTGGACCCGTGTTGAGGGACTGGGTGAACCCAAGAGGCTGTGATCCCACTGTCCCTTTGTGGCTTTGCTCTCCCACCGTGGGGGATGTTTCTCAGCGCTGGGAAGTTCATCTGGGAAGGCTGGTGGTGCTGAGCCCCCTCTCTACCTGACCCCAGCATCCATTCTGGCTGAGCAACGTGCGTCCAAGGTCAAATATCCCCCTCCAGGGCTCTGGCTGGGGGCTCCCGCTCCTAAGAGGTCACTCGTGCAGAAGCGAGCAGAAAAAACAGTGCAGCAAAGCAGAATTGCTGCTTGAGTTGCTTTTTTCATTAAAAAGAGAGGGAGGCAGGAACATCAAAACTGAGCCCCTGCCCCCACATATCCTACCCTTGTCTCTGAGTATTAAAACCATCCTGGAGCTGCCCATGCTCGCTCCTGGTCCAAGGAGGATTTCTGCCAAGACACTGACCCCTTGTGGATTTTGCAAATGTCTTTGCATCTCTTCCTCTCTGAAAGGCAAAATAATCCCCTTGCAGACCTTCCCTTGGTCCCTCGCAATGCGGAGCTATCGGAAGATTTATTATGAAACAGAGGCTCCAGGGTGATTTATGAAATTACGGCTGAGCTGTGTTGTGCGCTGGTTACAAATTGCAAAGATATTCCATGGGACGTAAGCTCCAACGAGCACAGGATATATTACACTACGGGGAAAAGGGGAGCTTAAAACCAGCTGGCTGACTGCAACAACTGCAGCCACTTCTCTTTGATGAGAAGATGTTATACATCTGGGTTTAATACAGAACATGGAGTGACACCGAGTTTCAGAATATCTTATACAGAGCGGATAATTTCTGCTTGCTTTTCTTTCCAGAGGTGTTACACCACTTTATTCAGTTATATTCCTTTTTCCTGTTGTTTCTTCATGTGTTAGCGACTCCTTGTTCGACTTTATAAAGTGCTGAGGATGGTTTCTCACCGCTTCCCGTAAGAAAGGTTTCTTGTCGCTCTTTGAGCGCACACAGCGAGCGCGAGGGCTCGCAAAAGGTGATGTTGCAGTACCAGATGTGAAATCGCTGAGCTAAATTGGCTACCTACAAATATACCCCAGATGTTAATAGGAAAAAGGAAACTGGAACGCGTAATCAGGAAGGATGTGTTGTCTTTGGAGTAAATCCCTCCCATGGAGACCCCTCCCCTAGCTGTTGATGGTTGCGCTTCTCCAGAAGTGGTAACTGTGAGCCCCGTAGTGCTGGGGGTGCTCGGGGGGTGTGATGTACAGTAAGGTCACCTCTAACAGCCTTTTGGTCAGTAGGAGCTCCCGGTGAGCCAGATGCCATGGGCTGTAAAGCCAGGTTGCTGCTCCGAAGATGAACCCAGTGCAGCTCTGCTGGTTGACGGCATCCAGTTGAAATGTTCTGCCATCCCCCACGGCGTGTGCTGGCCAGGTCCTGGTAGCCCACTGGTGGGAGGAATTGGTGAGTTGACAAGATTTCTTTCAAGCGCTTTGATCCAAGAGAACAGCAAGATTTCTGCATGAGCAATCTCATATTTTGGCTTGTTAGTTAAGTCATGGCATTTTTAATTCTCTTGATTGGGTAACAGATCATTTGGCACTGATTTTGTTCCTTGAACTGGTTGAGTGCAGCTCTTAGATCTGACTTCTGTTGTGAACATTTAATAGCGAGTCTAGGATTTCTTATATTTTTTTGTTTAAATTGGCTTTTATGAATAACTACTCCTGACACGCCCCATTCCAGTAAACAGCCCTTAAGTCCAACTGCAACTAAACCAGCTTCAGTCTTCCCCAGCCTGCAGGCTCTGTGGTTCCCGGCCACAGCACTGCTGGGAAGCACCACTCGGAGAAATCCTGCTTTTGAGTAGCTGATGGCACAAGTACTTATGGTTCCTCACACCAACTGCTAGCCCTGCAGTTTTGAGCAGGAGCCGATCGCGTCCTTCCTCCTTCCCCTCAGTCTCCTGCATCTCCAGCCGCTGCGCCTTGGGTAGGTGCAACGTCCCGAGCTGAACTTCTCGCCCTTGAACTTAAACAGACAGAATTTTGGAGAATTGTCCCCGCTGGAAGCTGACAGCAATACTTGTGCTTGATCTCGTTTGCTGGCCAGTGTATGGATGGAAAAGTCCTCAAACCTCTGAGGTTGTTATGATCCAGCACGTTCCCAGAGCCGGCTTCACGCGAGGGCACTTCACCTCCCAGAAGATCCTGTCCCAGGCACCTTTTTGGGGCACTTTGAGCCAAAATGTGCTTTGATGTCAGGCAGTTTGGCCCCTGGCGCACCCTGTGATCCGGCCTGGGAGAAATGCTGGGGGGATGGAGAGTAGATTATAAATTTCTGCAACACCAAGCAATCCTGGCTGAGCCTCCCTGGTCTAGCAGGGTTACGAAACACCAGCATGGCTTTCTCTGAGATACTAATTAGGGATGGACTAACCAGAGGGAAGGAAAAAAGAAATCCCTTTGCACTCTTTCTGGGGTTAAAGAGAGTTCAACTAACTTTCTTCCTTTCCCCTGTTATTTTTCTGTTCAGTGCAGGCTCTTCTCATCCAGGTTCCAGCAGGGGTGAGATGTGGAGCTGCCGAGGTACTGGGAGGAGCTGTACCTATTGCTGCAGGATTTCCAGACCAGGCTGAACAAGCCAGCAACTTAAACCTGAGCGCGCCTTTGTGACTTGATCCTGATGTCGCAGTGCTCCTGGCTCTCCAAATGGGATAAATTCATGTCATGTATCCAGCAAATACCTGGATGTCGTTCAGGGCTTATCATCTTTATTCCCCCTTTTACGGGTAGGGATTGCGCTTAGTTGGTGCGGTGCGATCGCCGTGCTCGCCCCCGGCAGGGCCCGTTTGCCGCGGTCGTGGGCTTGAGGCAACCACCCCGGGGACACCCATCCCAGCTCGGCCGAGTCCTCCTGCAGCTGCTGCTCTTGCCAGCGTGATGGGCTTGGGAGTGTTGGTGGGCTTGATAGCGTTACGCTAACAGTTGAACTTGATGATGTGAAAGGTCTTTTCCAACCTAGATAGTGCTATGGTCCTATAAATCCTTCACAAAGCACAATAAATGCTTACAGATCCTTTCTGTGCTGCTGACTTTCCCTATTTTGCAGTTCACTGAATGCAGAAAGCAAGCTTTCTAAATAAATAAATAATAACAAAAAGCAGCATGAGTAGATTAACATGCATCAGTGCACGTGTTTTTGGCTGTGCTCTGCTCATCTCATTTTCAACAGGAGCCTCTTTCCACAGACCTCCCTTCCCCAACGTGCTCTCGCACTGCTAGCTTAGACCTGCATGGATTAAAACCACGCAGTCACAATGGATTTGTCTCTGGCTAACGAAGCTCTGAATCTAGTGCAAATTCCTCTAATGCATGAGGAAATAGTTATCATTTTTCTCTGGCACAGCATTTGATAAGCAATTGCCTTTGGCCAAAAGCTATGCCAAGATTTTACTGCTTGTTACGGAGCTAAATATGTGATATTGTAACACATGTAATTGGGATAATTTAACACCCCATTAACAGAGTGCAGGAATGGCCTCTTCCTTACTGTTGTTTGGGTCCACTTTTTATGAATCTTGCAGTCTTTTGGGAGAATATATTATTTTAGAGTGAAAAATGGATGTGTTCCTCATTAAAGTCACTCATTTTGAGACATCAAGCAGAAGCTTTTTTGCAGCATGAGTGAGGAGAGCTGCTGCTTTGCGATAGGAGATCTGGAGTCAGCCGCGTTCCAGTTTGATACACTGGGAATTAGTGGGTCCTGGTCTGTAATTCTACTTCTGACTTCAGGCAAGTTGCTTCTTTTCAGGGGGATGTAAAATGAAGATGATATTTTGAGTTTTGTGATCCCTGTATGATTCCCATGGCATCCTCCTCATCTCGAGGCAGGAGGCATCTGGAGGTGACTCTTACACGCTCAGCGATGCGGCTGCCACCACCTCCTATCCTGCAACCTTCAGTGGAGACGTGTGTGCAGAGAGGTGGAGAAGTTTAAAACCAGGTCTTCTCCACTATCTTCAGAAAGTCTTTCACGGAAAATCCAGATCTTGTTAAAAGCAGGAAAGACTACGTGTTGCAAGGGATCTCACTCTGAAGACGCCTGCTTTTGAGCAAGGTAATGGGGCTGGATGCAGTTGCACCAGAATACCTGGTTTTCCTAACCCAAGCGTTACCTCTAAGCCTTTTGATGTTCATGAGCGTATGCATACTCGGAGATGGACTTGTGTGTGGTATTAAACTGAGAAGCTGCAGTCAAATCCAGGAGCTAGTAATTAAACCAAACCAACTCTTCTAGTCGTGATTGTGGTGGATTTAGGTGAAATCTCAAATTTTAGCACGACAGTGTCCCTCCTCTGGATTAATGTAGGCTGGTTTGTAGGTTCCTTTATAGGGTAAGGCAGAAAGGATTCGTTTAGGTGCAGGCTGGCCATTCTACCTCTTCGTATTTGATGGAGGTTCAGGATGCTGGGGAGCACTGACATAGCCAACAATCTTGTTTCATCTCCATGTCTTGCATAAGGAGAAGCTCTGGCTTTAGGGTAGTGCTGGTAGAACTCGCCTGCGTGTCCCTGCTAGAGTTTTCTCTAGAAAGTTGCTTATGTTGTTGCTGAAACCCCGATTAATCAAGCTGGCATCCAAAAGCAGAGCAGGGTCTGAAGGCAGGGGAGTGCCTGGTTCTCGCTGAGGGCCGAGCCAAAGACACAGACAGCAAAGCAGTGGCCCAGAGGTCCCGCTTCCCTGCCAGAAATGTTTCCCTAATTGAAGGGACAGTTTAATTTTAGCCCTTCTACTGGTGCAGTTCCATTCCTAATTGGATCCAGCCTGATAGGAAAGAAGAAAAATTCACTTGAAACCTGCTGATGGATTTTGCTCGTTCAGCAAAGCAGCAATGGGGGCTGGTTTTAGTCTCCAAGTTGGATGGGGCTGTTTCTGATTAGCGCGGGGAAGGCTGCTGGGAAGAGCTGGTGGGTCGTCTGTCTGCAAGCACTGCTCTGTCTGAGCCATCTTCAGCCAGAGAAGCAAGACCCAGAGAGAGCTCTTTTATGGTTCTGTGGTGTGAAACGACCTGATTTGTTATGATCCTGCTCATGTTTTCAGCAACACAGATTAAAGGCAGCACAGATGACTCTAAAATTCACGAGTGTTGCTCTTTTAATTTGTATCTGCCCTGATAGGCTCCTTCCTCTATAAAACACGGGTGAGCCTCTCTTTGCACTCGGGAAAAGCCTCTTGAAATGAGTTAGATAGACTTTGTTACGGCTCCAGCGAAAAATTCTAGATGCTCGGAAGTCTACACTTGTGAAACTGCTCTGAACCACTAATCCAAGGCAAGCGTGGTTTTACTGTTTCGAGGCCATCCGGCTGCTCTCGGTACGTGGCCGCTGTTCACGCCGTGCTCGGTGGGGTAACGGCCCATGGCTCCTAGAGCTTCCCTCCTGACTCTTGGTGACTACACTGTAAACGTGAGCTCTGAGCTGAGACCTGGTGTCTCTGATCTGTGCCGCGGGACAAACTGTGCAAGGTTTTGGGGAGGGGGTTGGCTTTTTTTTCTTAAAAAAAAAAAATAAATAAAGCTTTGGCAGAAATTGGTCTGGTTATAATTGCATTTGAAATAAGAATTTCTTCTTTCCCCCCCTCCTCAAGCAATAGCTTATTTTTTATAGTGTCAGATTCTGTGCTTTAACTGACCGCTTTTATAAGATGTAACAAGGTGCTTTCTTAGATTTAGCAGCTCTTAAAATCTTGGATTTGAATGTTGAGCCACCCTCCACCTGCACAAGTGTTGCAGGTCCCTTCACTCTCTCCACTGAAAGGTTTTTTTTTAATAAACCCTTCTCTGCATTTTCCCTGAAAGCTTTTTCATTCCCTGTGGAAAATTTAGAACTATTTAGTGTTTGGAAATCTTGGCTTTTCAGGGCAAAGGGCACAGGATCAGTGCTTTGGGAAGCTGGGATTTTGATGAATCTTGAAAGCCCTTGTTGGGAGCTGCTGGTGCACGTGGGAGGGAATTCCCATCCCCTGATGCTGTGCTTGTACGTGTGTGACCAGTCCCTTGCTGAGGTTTTTGTCTGTCCTGTGCATCGATGTTGAGCTGCCGGAGCACATCCAGAGGAGGGCAATGGAGCTGGTGAAGGATTTGGAGCAGAAATCGTATGAGGAGTGGCAGAGGGATTGTTCAGCTTGAAGAAGAGGAGCCTGAGGGGAGACCTTACTGCTCTCTGCAACTACCTGAAAGAAGGTTGTAGTGAGGTGTGTGCTGGGCTCTTTTCTGAACTAACAGGTGATGAGAGAAAAAGGCCTCAAGCTGTGATAGAGGAGGCTTCAATTGGATAATTATATATATAAAAATATCTAATATATCTAATATATTAATAAATGGGCTGGAAACCTATGTAACCTGCAACCAAGTAGAGAAAACCCATCTCTGCAGGCAGCATTGTTGCCCTTTACACAGGCTGGGTTTTTGTCCCCTGCTCACACACATGTTCAGCCTCCTCTGGCAGTTTCTGATCATGTGAAGCAAGATCCAAGCCAGCCCCAAGCCGTGCTGGAGGCAGGATGCCCTTTTTTAAATCCTTGCCTTTTGCTGGGCAAGCCAAGCCCAGCTGCTCAGTTCCTTTGCACCTGGTTTTATTTGTAAATCTGGGATAAACTTTAGCACTGAAATGGGACTCCTCATTTTTTTTCCGGGCTGCTTGCAGATCCACACAAGAACATAATGTTTAATAACGGCACCTGAGCTTGATTAGCTGTCGATAAAGCTCTGGAGACCTGCAGAACTAAGATGCTGTGTGCTGATCACACCACTCGATTCCTTTACTTTATCAGCTGCTTCATCTGAAGTGTGCCCTGAGTGACTGCAAGGTGGGAAGGCCCCAGAGTTAATTGACAATGAGATTGGGGCAGTGTCGTTAGTTGTGCCTTAATGTAACAACCTCCATTTTCATGTATTTGCTCCATACTACTGAGTAAACGCAGAGATAAGAGAAGGTGAAATGAGCACTTCTCTTGCTTGCACTAAAGTCAAGCTGCATTAGTTCCTTTTCTGTGTGTTTAGGCTCAGGTATGTGCAAGTTTAAACAAGACGAACCGGGGCCCCATTAAAAATTACTCTCTCCTTGATAATAATCAACACAGGATTAATAGGAAAGAGGCTGATGCCATCTCAGAGCTCCTGTGGCCCTTGGGACTTCTTTAGCACGTTGCTGAAATACATTGATTGTTACACGGAAGCCTTCCCTCTGGAAAATCTGGTGCTGCTGCCTTTCCAAAAGCAGAGAGAGTGAGAGATGTTTGGAGCAGCGTGCAAAATAATTAGTTGGGAATCAGGAACTTAACCTGAGAGAGCCATCTTCTCCCAAGAATAAACTTGCTGCTGCTCTGAGGCGCGTCAGGTGCGATCCCAGCCACGTCCCGCTCATGGACTAACATCTTCCAGCGTGTCCAGCTCCTGCAGGAGCGGGGGGGTTGGTAGCACGGGGGTGGAAGGCTCCTGCTCGCTGCCCTCCCTGACTTAGCAAGCGGTTCGACAGGTGCCAAGCAAGGCTGTGCCTCCTTCCTTGCCGTAGCACTTTGGTGCTGAGTCGCTCCAGTTCTTGCTGCCGTCGAGTGGATGTTGTGAGCTGGTGGCGCAGCCGGGATCCGTGTTGGATCAGCCTGTATGGCTCTTTCAGGGGAGTCACTCTAAGCTTCGAGGTTACAACCAGGTCTCTTGATAAGGAACTGGGTGTGCTATGAAATAATTATACAGCAGCTCTCATCTCTGGATCTTTACAAACATGAGTGGATTTCATAAGATCAGGTAACTAGTTTTCCCGGTGCCCGTAGGGACAGGTAAATATTGCAGCTGTGTCCTGGTGCACAGTCTGCAGCAGCAGGAGGGCGAGTGCCTTGTGGTGGTTTTGATGCCAGAACCTGTGTTCTGATGCTCCTTCCTCCAGACCTTGTTTTCTGATGATGTTAAGCTCATCTTCCTATTGCTTTTTTTTTATTGCTTATGTTAGCAGTCCTGAAATCCCTGAGGAGCGAGAGGTGGCTGGAAACATGCAGACCGCAGTTGTTTCTGCAAGAGAGGAGGTGGCCAATCCTGCAGCTTGGGTGTTAGGAGCCTGGAAAAGGCGAGGGAGGGAAAACAGATGGGTCTGAGCTGCCTTGCTGGGGCACCAGCTCCATGGCCACCCAGGCACCCCCTCCTGGCCCCAGCTGGAGACCTGGGAGCCGGGAGGAGCTGTAGGTTTGATTTTCTTTGCTTGCTGTTGCAGTTTCCTCTCAGCAGCTGACACGCAGAGGGGAAAGTTGCGCTGTTCCTACCGGAAAAAATCCTCCCCATTACAGAAAAAATATCCTTAATTTCTCATACAGGCTTTGGTAGGTTAGGTGGAAAGGCAGAGGATGGGGCAGAGCAGAGCCACGGTGAGAAGCAGGGAGGGATGCTTGAAGAGTTGCTGCGTGTAACTTGCTGCAGAGATGTCACTTCAAGGGAACGAGAGGCTCTGATGGACCTAGAAGGAATGGTTTGTGCTTGAAACATCCCCTCTCTAGCCGTATTTTGGGAAAGGTTCCCTGAAGAATTGCTCTTCCCCTGGTAGGAGCGGTGCTGGTGTCCTGTGTCCAAGCCTGGGGACGGTACCTGCCTGGTTTTCAGAGGAAGCTCTGTCACCTTTGCTTTAGAGCTCCTTGCTTGGAGGATGCTACATGGTTAGCAAATACCTGAGACAAACTTAGTGTCCTTTTCTTTTGTTATATTTTTTGGTTACGGGTTTGTCATGGATTCCAGGATTTGCTTTTGCCACGGTGGGGACAAATGTGGACACTTTTATGTGTTCCAAGGGGTGCTCCAGCAGCTCAGGGTTCACGCTGGGATCTAGGTGATAAAAATGAAGTGTTGCAGGGGATGCTCTTTCCAGAACGGATACAAACTGACCCCATTTGAGCCATGAACTGAACAGAACGACTGCTCGACAAATGTGAATTAGACTAAACCTGCAGTGTCTGGCTTGTGTGGCTCAGGTTGAGATCCCAATATGCTGACAGCGATTGTTCACAACTTCGTTTGTCTCCATAGCTCTTTTTGAAGCCTAACATGTCATTATAAATTCGGCAGCCAATGTGTTTTACAGGCTCCTTAGTATGATTTTTGGTTTTTGTTTTTTTTTTGGTGAACTCATGCAAGACAGAAGTATTGCTTGTAATGAGTCCCAGTGTTATCTGAAAGCATCTGGTAGGCAAAGCGCTGCGCTTTGTAAACGCAGATACACTGCTGGGTTGCACAGCGAGGCAGAGACAGTCAGGGAGGTGGTAAAGTGAAAACCCAAGTCTTGCTTCCCTGGGCAACCTTTGCACTTGGACAGTGAGCTGGGCAGCAGTGATATCCTGGGGTCTGGATTTCCTGTGGGAAATACGAATTAATCTCTGCTGTTGACTGCAATACAGAATATTTGGCTGTTTTCACCTGTGAGTATGATAAAGAGCTGGGTACTGTTCAGGAGCACTGCCATGGTAGTATTGGGATGAGAAAGAGCTGATTTTGCTCATCTTTCCCTATCCCAGCAAGGTTTCTGTGCTGGATGTGCACATTGATAGGATGAATGCTCCTTCCTTGAGCTGAAGCTCAGCCTGCCGCTGCTTCCCATCACTGTAGAGAAGCGTGGAGTTGCACCCCAAAATAAAACACCGCATTAGGCTTGAGTCCTGTCCCTCTTGTCCTTCCCGTGAGAAAGTAAAGGTGCTTGGAGAAATAGCCCAAGTTAAAATTAATCAGAAGTTTGGGTCAATTCTCTCTTTTTAGATGCTTTTGGTATGTCAGGGGCTTTATTTTGCGATGCCCAAACTTTCAGAGGGCAGCCCAGCAGCAGAATGGCAAAGTTCCCCTGCTGAAACCTTTTCACTGACCACAAATTTTGAGTAACTGCCCACGTTTTACCCATGTTTGCTTTCCTGTGAGCCTGCTGGCAGGTCCAGGCTTGTGCTGCATTTGGTATAGAATTTCAGCAGCGATGGGGTTTTATAAAGGCACAGAAAGGCAGCGTGGCCAGGCAGCCTGGGCAGATCTTGCTGCTGTGGGATGCGGCCGGGGCTGCCAGTGGGGATGCGGTGTGAGATGCTTTCTCCTCCACAGGAGGTTTGGAAGCTGGTGTGTAGATGTCAGTGGTGAACAGGCATGATTTGCAGGTGTTTGTGTAGTCATGACCTTGGCAGATGGGTCTGGCTGTAGCTGGGCTTGGGGCTAGGGGGCTCTCCAGCCACCAAACCACAGCTGGTGGATCTATGATGTTGTAGAGCTAACTGGGAACAGTGCTACTGGCTTCTACTATGGGGCAGGATTCAATATACCTGTGGGCAAACATAGCTGGAGGCTGGTACAGGACTAGGGTAAATGTTCTTTGCTTTCTGCCTGGCTTGAGAAGCTCTGTGCAGAGATGATTTTGGAGAAATAAATCTTAATTTTCCTGCACAGCTTTTTCCATGTGCTCTGATGAAGGGTGTAAGGATGCTAAGTGAACTGGTATATTGTATTGTGTAACCGGCACATCCCGATGTTGCTGGAAAGCTCTTGTCAAATCTTGAGGAGAACTGCAGCTGTGGAAACTGCTGTGGGAAGGACACAGTCGCTGCCCTGGGGATGTGAGCCAGTCTGAGATGAAGCTGTCTCTTCTCCCATGTGACAGGTGATAGAACTAGAGGAAATGGCTTCAACTTGTGCCAGGGGATGTTTGAATTGGATATTGACAAAAAATCCTTCACCAAAAGGGTTATCAGACACTTGAATGGGCTCTCCAGGGAAGTGTTTGGGTGGCCATCCCCAGAGGTGTTTAGAAGATGGGCAGATGAGGAGCTCAGAGATACAGTTTAGTAGTGGACAAGTATGGTTGGACTTGGTCTCAAAGGTCTCTTCCAACCAAATGAGTCTATGATACTATAAAAGCTGAAGGTGCGTGAGACCTAGACTAGAGACTCAGCAGGAGCAAAAGCACGAACCAGGCAGTGGCTGGCTGAAATCTGCAAGGAAAAAGGATGTCCCAGTCATGGCTGCGGTGGTGGGCAGCGGTGTTAGGATTGGAGCATCTCTCAGCGCTGCCAAGAAACCCTGTGAGCAAAGCGACACAGCACTGGTCTGTGCGTGGGGACAGCACAAACTGACCTCTGCTTGAAATGGTATTGATTGCTACTGCAATAATCCTAATAGTGGTGGTGCCCCCAAATCCTTACTGTTAGCTTTGAGCTTGGCCCCACTGAGAAACATTCCTTTGCAAATATTTGTTCTTTGATCAAAGGCATCCCTGGAGTAACTTCACTGTGGCTAGTGGACTCGACAGAAAAAATCTGGGTTATTTAAGGTTGCGGATCTCTGCAGTTCTTGGGAACTTGCTCGTATGTACAAGCAACTTAGATATAGTTAACAGTGAAAATAAGCTGTTTCTCTTGGAAGCTGTTTACATAACGGTTCAGTAGTGTTTGAACCAAGATGTATTTGTACAGAAAGGCTGCAGTGACAAAATGCAAAGTGACTTTTTGACAGAAAGGGTGGAAGAAGGCAACAACTAGTGCTTGCACCTGGTCTGGGACCAAATGCCCATCTGCATCCTCTCTTCACCCTCGCGGCAGTACCCTGCTATCTACCTGCCTTTCTGGAAGGGTTTACGATTTCTTGTGGAAAATAAAGATGCTGAGGTGAAGGATGGTGTTTGTGGTCATACAAATGGGGAAAAAGCTGCTGCTTGATGTAAAAGATTTCTCCTCCTAGGTGCTAATCCAGAAAGGCTAACCAGGGGCTGCAAGAAGAGAGCTCATGAGTGGAATTACTTATTAGAAATACAGATTTCTGGGAATTTTCTCAATTTCAGTTTGAAGCGATAATGAGTTTTAAGCAGCAGCCTGGACACTTGAAACAGCTACAATAAGTCTGGAGAGATATTGCCGTGTTTCAGTTGCGGTCAGCACTCAGAAAACCCTTTAGAAATAAACTTGAGGTAAAAACTGTCTGTGGAGAAGCTTGGATAAAGACCCAAAGGGGCAAGAGATAAACCTCCTGTACGAGCACGACTGTCTGTCTCTGTGTTAATGGCCTGGGCATCCTGCACTCAAGGATTATGAGATGATGAAAGTCGCATTTGGGATGCTTGTGATGTGGGTTTATCTGACAAAGCATGTTAAGCTCCCCCAGGTTCTGGGTCCTGAACACATTTCTCCTGCTGAGCAGCCTCAGCTGGCAGCTTCAAAGGCTGCACAGTCCAAAATGAAAACCTCAATAAAGGATTCAGCCATGACAAAAACGTACGTACCAGAGAGGCACGTGCCTTACATATGCCTGATAAACCCCTCCCAAATTTGTTCCTATCAGGCATTAAAAAAATGCATCTCATAGTTCCGCCTTCCTTCTTCCTGTCATAAAGCTAAAAGCAGTTTTGGAATTGATTTAAACAGACGCTGTCCCTTGGTGTGCCTGGTTTGATTGAAACCATGGATCAAGGCTCTGCTGAGACCTTCGCCTGCAGGGGAGAGCTGGATAGGGGAGGGGAATGGCCACTCACTCCATCAGTTGCCCTTTGAACCCTGGGGGGAGCTTGGATGTTAGGTGGGGTGGGCTGGGACTACCCAAAAAATAGGTTTTGTGGGGGATCAGAAGGCAAAGCACAAACCGTCTGATGCCTCCAAAGGCAGAATTGAGTTCCCTGTGCAGGGCTGATGGTGAAGCCGAAGCTGTGCGGCTGGAGGAGGCACCGGCGGCTTGCTGGGCAAATCTTTTTATTGTGGAAAAAAGCAAGGTTCTCCCCTTGTCAGTGCTGTGACAGCCAGGAAGGGAAGCAAGTGAGAAATACGTCTAGAGATATCAGTGTTCATCGTAGCAATGTTTCGAGTAGGTGCCTAAAACAAAAACAGTCGTGCTGGGGAAAAATCTTCATTTTACAAAAGCTCATGCTTTTTCCTTTGAGAGCAATGTTGCTGGGCTTTAGTTCCACCTGTGAGATCAGGAACTTCGTTTGGACTCTGGTCATCAAGAGAAATCTTATTGACAAAGATAACGGCAGCTTCAGGTTTAGGCTGAAAGGTCATGCCTGTCAGGCGCTTTTGGCTGCTCTTGCAAAAAACACTAAGTTTGGGTTTGTTTCTTGTAGCCTGGGGCCAGAGATTGAATTGAGAGTTGGCAACATACCTAGAATGGCCAAAGGTGCATCTGTGGAGCAGGAGAGCTGGACCTTTCTGTCCAAGGTGTGGCTGCACCTGGAGACCATCGCTCCTTGGTGGCGATGTGCATTGATGCTCCAGGCATCTCCTCGATAGCATCAGCAGTGACTTTGCTTCTCTGTGGGAAGCTGAGACCTCCCAGTGCATCTCTCCTGATTTTCTGGGAGGAAGAATGAGCCAGGAGCCCCCAGGCTGGTCATGGCCAGCAGCACTGCTCCAGACCTGGTGTCTAAATAAATGTGGGATGAGGTTACCCACAGCTGCTCCTTCTGGAGGTGGGAATGTGTGGGATCTGGGTGAGATTTCGCCTGCTTTGAGGAAGAATGAGACATTTCAAAAGGCTCATGGCAAGGAGGAAAAGTGCATTGGCAGAGATGGGAAAAATGACAAACCTCAAAGCATAAAAAGGAGAAAAAAAAAATAAGAGCCAACAGACTCAGGGAAGGAAAAAGAGACACCAAAGCTGAGGAAAGGCTGACACAGAGGTGTGGTAAATGAGAAGAAATCAAGTTATAGTGAAGACAGGCTTAAAAACCAGCTGAAACAGGAGAAGAAAGTAAAGTTGTCGTGGATGCAAAACGGAAAAGGAGTTAGGAGTGATTAACTTGTGCAGGAAGCTGGATTAATTGCTTTGTCTAGATCCCGTCTTTCTATGTTGATACTTATTTCTTTTCTGAGCTAGTCCAAAATGCTGAGTGACACGCAGGGATGAAACTGGTTATCGGCAGAGGAAGGACTGTGGGTCCTGAGCTCAGCTTCCCCCTTCCCCTAGTGGGTACATGGATATGACCCACAGCAGAGTTGGTCCCTTTGCTTGGGGAACTGGCATTGTGCTTAAGCAGAGTTTGAGGTTTGAGTCTTTGTCACTGTCTACAAAGAAACTGCAGAACCAGCGTGCTGTGGCTTGCGGGGTTGGATCCCAACTCAGATCAAAGGGACCCTGGGGAGAAAACGCCCATGAGAAACAACAGAAGGGCATAGAAATGGAGCATCACTGCTTGTCTGTATTTGGAAGGGTAGCTAAGGCTTTGTAAGGTAACAGCAGAGGGAACAAAAAGCCACATCCAGCTGCTGCTAACCATCAGGAGCTTGTGGAAAACACCCAGAGGAGCAAGGAGCATGTGTGGGGTGGATGTGGCCACTAATTCATTCCACATGGGAAGCTGAAAAATGTGTTGAGGAAATAGTGTCGCTGAGCTTACCCTGGAGCTGCAAGCGTGAGCATGGTGCAGGGGACGAGGGTGTTTGTTCAGTGCTCAAAACACAAGAAATTTGCGCTTGTTTGGCTGGGAAATGTTAGGAGAGAGCCATCCAGGAACAAGGCTGAGGGCTGGTGTGGCCCCAGCACGCAGGATGGAGAAGCAGCATTTGGCTGCTTTGAGAGGTGGCAGAAAGATGAGTCTGGCCAATAGGGTCCTGCTTAAAATCAATTTGTTCTCTTGATCATACTGGAAAATATTTCACTCTCTCCCCCTGGCATCATGTCAGGCAAAGCTGTTAGATGCATCCGCAATCTGTCCCGTTTCCCCAGACTGGCTTTGGGCTGGTCATACTAAGGGAGATACGGTAAATCTCCATCCCCGTGGTGGTGGGATGGCGTGCTGGGGATGGGCTGGACAAGGTGGCATCAGGCTTAACTAACGCCATGAGATTCACAGCAGCTTCTCATTTGGAAATAAAACCTCCTGGAAAAGCATTAGATCTTCTTGAGCTCACTGGAGAAGGTAGCGGCTCTCCTTTAAGGCACCTCTGCTTGTCACGGTGTTTATCTGCACTGCTCTCCCCCTGATGTCACTCGAATTCCTGCAATTCTTCTTCTGGAAGGTCTGAGCAGAGAGAAATGGGGATGGATGGCAGGAGGAACAAGCTGCCTCATGCAGCAGTGACCAGATGTGAGAAGCTGTTTACAGTGATATCATGTCCTGTTTGTTTTTAAATGTTTGTCGACCATTAATTGTTTCCATTGAGGTATGTTGTGCAGCTACCGCACTTCAGCTGTGAGGCCAGTTTGTGTAAGATTTATTGGAGCAGGCTTGTGTTACAGCTGTCAAAATAACTCATATAGCGCTTCAGAGGAAGAAGTGGTGAGAAGGTGGATGATGTGGGTTAAGTATAGGGAATGTCTGTATTGAGATTTTAGGGTTTGATCTGGCACCCCAAGGCATGGGAAGGGGTTTGGAGGTGGAGGCACCCTGCTCTGAAGCAGATGGAGAGTGGGGTGCTCTGGGTGGTTTAAGGGCAGTTGCACGGAGCATCTTATTCCAAACAGGGGAAAAAAGTGTGTGTGTGTAGGGGGGCAGAATTCTAGACTCTCCTCCTGTGTGCTAAGTGTCAAATACAGAGGAATGTGAGTGAACCCCTGGAGAAACTTCTGGCTTTGTAGGGTCATGCTGTGGGTTGTGGTGGGAGGGCTGTTTGTGTGACCAGTGTGATGGGCTCGTCTTGGAGGTGAGAAGGGCACGTGCTGGTCTGCCTGGACCACTTTGGACCTGAGTTTCCCACCACTGTTGGGCTGCAAGATGTTGCTTGTCTTATTTACATAAAGTGCTGAAGTGTGTCCCTGGTGCACCCACTGTCTTCCTGGGGCTGTCGCATAGATCTTAACGCCAGAAGAACCATTAGGTCCAGCCTGTTCTACTGTAGCTTATAGACTTTGCCAATTATGTAAGGGCTGGCCACAGACTGCAAATCCTTGATGCAGGATCTAGATAGGAGAAGCTGGAATGTCTCTGGGTCATCTCTTCCAAACAGGGATTAATATCTCCATCCTTGTTCCTACCCTGAACCCATTCAGCTCTGTAAATGGGATGATGTGCCCCTCAGTAAAACTGGGACAAGGACTTCTCCACATTTGCTCTTCTGTGAATCTCAGCCACAGTGAGATCTTGCAAATCAATGCAGGAGGACTTCTGTAACGAAGAGTTGCACAACTTAGGTTTCGTCTAGGGCACTTGCTCCCTAGTTATCCCACCCCTGTTTCCTGCAGGATTTGCCTTATTGAGGCTTTGCAGCCCAGTGGTGATAAACGAGCAGGTGATGGAGGGCAACTTTGTTTGAAAAATACAAACCAAAAGGGATGTTCTGTCTGATCTTTGCTGTGGCTCAAGTGCTTGGCCCTTCCAGTGACCGAACACTGTGATCAGTCCATCAGGTGCAAATAGGAAACCTGCCTTGAGGGGAAGATGCTTTCGTGTGTGCCCAGGCAGCTGCAGGCACACAAGGATACGGCCAAGGCTTGGGAGAAACTGGCCAGGAAGAAGAAATAATACAAATCCTCGCTGCTATCTGGTGGGAAGGAACCTGCGGATCTTCTGCTCCTGAAGGAGTAAAGGGGTCAACTCAGAGTCTCCTCTTAAAAATATTACGGATATTCAAGCAAGTTCTTGTCTTGTACTTTGCCTTGATCTGGGAATAAATCTTTTGTTTGTTACTTGTTGAGTTAGTGTTACCAGCCCTCCTGAACACCAGACATGCTCTTGTTTTGGCCTTTGGCCCTGAGACCCAATATTTGCTTGTATTTACAAGCCCAGTAATTACTGTCCTGAACCTGTTATCAGAGTAAATACATACAAGGGAAATTGCAAGGTTATAGTTGAAGCTTGCAGGTTTTTAGACTAACAAACATTTTAGCCTGAAGATATATTCAACTTCATTTTCCTTTTAAGTGGGTCTGGGTAAGATGAGAAGTTGCCTGTCAGATTTGATGGGGTCAGTAAAATTCAACCGTGTTCTACTGTAATTAACATTTGAAAAGAATTTGCTTAGGAATTAGCTGTTGGCAGTGAAAAGTACCTCCTTGTATGGAAACACCATGAGCATCGGGTCGATACTGTCCTGTGCAGTGTGGTGTAGGAAGGGAAATCCATCTCTTAACACTTGTCTTCCTGACAGTTACTAGAAGATTCATCATGGGATGCTGACTAGATCAACCACAAATGTCATCTAGAAATGCAATAATCATCCCAGGAAGCACTGAGTGGAGAAGATATTTCTGCAACGATGGAAGAAAGTTTATTATTAAAAATATTTAAAGAACGTAATGGTCTGGAAGTTGAATTTTCACTTACTGCTGTGGGTCCAGACAAAATAAACTGGTTGTCCCATTGGGAAATAGTCTCCTCTCTAGCAGTACTAATGTGGTAGTTGGTCTTCAGCTACTGTGCTGCTGGTAAAAACAGGAGCAATTTGGATTATAATCTCATAGAATCATAGAATAATCAGGTTGGAAGAGACCCACCGGATCGTCAAGTCCAACCATTCCCACCAATCCCTAAACCATGCCCCTAAGCACCTCATCCACCCTCACCTTAAACACCTCCAGGGAAGGCGAGTCAATCCCCTCCCTGGGCAACCTGTTCCAATGCCTAACGACCCTTTCCGTGAAGAAATCCTGAAATCCTCATTATGAGCCAGTTCCTTGTTAACGTACATCATGTTCCTGATGTGAGTTTAGCCAGATCTGGGCTAACATCTGTGCCAGGCAATATCAGAGATCGGAGAATCCCTGGGACGTGCGTGTTCCTGGCTTGTGGCAGTTGCAGGAAAAGCTTTTCATGGGGTTTGCACCCTGTCAGGACAGGGAGGCCCTGAGGAAAGGCAGCTCTGCTCTTGTGTCCCATGGGAATGTTTCTCAACTGCAATTTATTCTGAAAGTTGGGATCCACCTTGGAATAAAAGACTTCAGGATTTTCTCTGCGGTCCCCAACTCATAAAGCAGGGATGATGCTTTATGCTTTCTATAGTGCCTTGAGATGAAAGATATGAGTGTACTGCCTGCTGCAGACATGAAACAAAAGTCACCAATATTGTTGCTTTGGCCAGATTATTTTTCACTGCAAAGACGAGCAAAATGTGAGTTTTCCTGAGTGGCAGGAAAATAGCCCTTTGTCACCATCACTTAGTGACAACTCCGCAGACTTCGGATTTCAAAGCATTAAGGAAAAATCTGTTTCATTGAGATCACAGGGGAAAATGAGGTTTCAGTTTATCAAAGGTTTGGCAGTTTGGCTCAATCTGTCAGATCCTTTCCTAATAAATTACTCGTCGGGCTTTTTCAGGAAACAATAGTGTCACTTAACAGCACTCTGTAATTAAGGCCAAAATTGCACTGATAGACACTCAAAGGCTTTTTCAGTCTGTGTGGATTAGAGCTGCAGGGATGGGAGCTGGTTTCAGAAGGCACTAGGCTTAGCAAGCAAAGATGACTTCTTGTAGCTTAAGTGCTGTCTCTAAACTGTTAATCAAAGTTATGCCTCAAAGCTATTTTTCTTTTTTTGTGATATAGCTCTGAATAAGTCAGTGCGTGCTTGCTGTTTAGGGGATTAGATGGTTAGATTTTTTAAATATACTCTAAAACACAAACATTGGCGAGGACTGCAAAATGCAGTCAAGTACTGGTAGACATGGTGAATTGGCAGTGCTACTGGTAATTAGGCTCGTTAATGTGCCAGGACAGTTCATAGAATCATGGAATGGTTTGAGTGGGAAGGGACCTCAAAGCCCATCCAGTTCCACTCCCCTGCCACGGGCAGGGACACCTCCCGCTGGATCAGGGACTCCAAGCCCCATCCAACCTGGCCTTGTATGTTGACAATGTTGGGGACAGATTGTGATCGTAAAGAGCATTTGTTCTGCCAAACTGCTTTATAACCCCTGGAGAGTTGATATTTTGTCCTTCAGAACATCTACAGAAATACCAGTACTGTAAAGAAACCTGTATGGAGGGTTTTTTTTTCCCTTTTAGTTAGTGTTATAGGCTTTTTCCCCGATTTCCCTTTCTTGTTTTTGAAAGTAGAGATGTGAACTCTGTGGTTGTTTGAGCCCTGAAGATTCCTGGTGCTCAGCTCTCTAAGCCCAACTGCCGATGCACCTATGCGTCTCCCAAGCAGAGTACAAGCAGCGCGCTCCTGGCCTCTTCACTTGCATGGCTTTGGGCCCCAGTTTCGCTGGAAATCTGCCTCCTGATGTGTTTAGAGGAGTCGGAGGGCTGGGAGCTTGAATCCCAGAGAATGTGGGAAAGATGATGCATTACCTATATACAGCTACTTGTGGTGCCTTTGAGATGCACACGCAAGCGGCTGAGGAAATAGGCTGATACCCTCCTAGGTGAGGCTGCGGGGCTGTGGTCACTCGCGAAGCTCAGCCAGGCAGCAGAGAAAATACACCACAGTGCACCAAGCCTCTCACACTGCTTTGGGGCAGCTGGTGCAGCCTCTCCTTGTGCAAAGCAGCATTTGGGCTCTTCTCAGCACTGCCAGATATCAGCCTGAGTACGGAAAATGCTTGTGGATTTGTTCCCTAACCAAGACTCCGTGGAGTCAGAAAAAATAATTGAGGGGATTGTCTTGTTCCTGTGCCACCCCCTACATTATTGATGCTTTACAAATATAACATTGTTTGTGGCTGGAGCTTGTGTTCAGCTTGGTGCCAGGCGAGCGCTGTGGCTCCTTGCTGGCTTCAGCCGTGGGCAGTGGTGAAATAATATACCAAAATTCCCCTTCCCTTAGGGCACAGCTCAAGTAGGGTCACTGCTAGTGGTAAATGGCTGCAGTTCCCCCTTTGCAAGGTCTCCACAACCGGTCTCCTCTCTGGGGAAAAGCAGAAAGCAAAGCCTGATCCCAGTGCCAATCCTACCAGAGAGCTAAACAGAGCGAAGAGTACCTGTGCTTTTGGTCTTAAAACCTTTCTTTTTATGATATGGTGGCGCCTCTGTGAATTCTTAACTTTAATGCCACAGAAATGCCAAGACGTGGAGGTGATGGAGCACAGATGGACTGCGAGCCCGGTCACTGCCTTCTCAGTCAGTGTAGGGAAGCTATTGAGAAGGCAGAGTCCCTCACTAGGGTTTGGGAATGTGGTCCTACAGAGCAAAGGAGCTCTTGCTTTATGGTGCTAATGCCTCTAAACTGCCTCAAGCCCTTAGAGATAGGTGTCTGCTGCTGAGCTGAAAGAGTTGCCTTGGCAGATGGAGCCAGCGGACGCTAGCTCATGTTTTCACCAACACAGGCACCTGAGCAAGGTCAATACGAGTTGTTCAAGCAAACTAGCTCTGTTGTTGGGGTTTTGCATTGTCACCTCCTGCTCTTGCCTTTCTGGAGGCGCTCATCATGCATGGGTGCAAAGCCTTTTGCAAGGGACTCTTCCAGGTTCTCTGGGGTCAAATAAATCAGATTTGCTTGTTCTTCTTTAGCTGATCAAGAAACCTTATCCGATGGGGCTTATCTGCTCAGGCTGCCTTGTGTGTTTGAACATGTGCTGGGTGGGCATGAGCAAGCAGAGGGTAGTGGGGATGAACTGACCCAAACCAGCCTCTGGGAAGGGGGTTAGGCTGGTGCTGCTGCACCGAGGCTGTTGAACGCTGTTCCAGCTTGCCAATGCCGTGCAGCCGCTCTGTAGACCTTACAGGCACTGTAGACACAGTGCTCAGGCTCAGCTCCGCTTGATCAAGACCATCTTTAAGTTATCTTCAGAGCTTTTTCTTGGGCAAACATGCTTTCTCTTCTGCATCACCAGGTCAGAGCTATTTGGGCTTTTTGATGTTATCTTTTCCAAGTAAGTTTACCTTTGTTGTTGCCTCAGGGTGTTGCTGGGAGTAGCAGAGCAGATTTCTAAAGCAGGTTGTTGTCCTATAAGGATGATGTTGGGAAAACCCACCTTAGTTTTGCAGCACTTCATTAGATCTGTCACTTCCACAGTAAAATGGTGAGAAGGCTTCATCTCCAACAAGAGCCTTTGTTGGATCTGGCTTTGTGTTGCACCGACGAAGCATGAAGATGGTCTGGATGGAAAGAGATAAGAATAGACTTAGGAGTGGAGGGTCCTTCAGGGTGGCAGATGAGGGACCAGCCAGGGCTGAGCATGCATGAGATGTGCACAATAGATATCCATTTGAAAACTTAATCCTTTAATTTCCCCTCACTGAGCGGGTCAAAATAATAATAAAAATAAAAGGCTTTCTCATGGTGATGTGAGCTGTAATTCAGGGCAACCTTTTTCATTTAGCATTCTCCTCTGCATTAAGTTACTGTCTCCTGTTGCAGAAGAAGCTGCGTTTGAGAGCAGTAATGAGCCGTCCTGGCAGGACTACAAAGGGCTTTGGAGGAGCAGGTACACAGAGGATGAGGTAAGTGCTGTCGTTTGGGTGAAATAGGTGTGGAAAGTGCACTCTGCACACGTTAGTCTTCAAAGCCAGCAATAATTATTGCATTTGAGACTGTATCAGCAGTCAGGGCTGCGATTCAAGTCAGGCAGGAATACTCTGAGTAGGGCTTTTGTTCTCCAGGCATCCAAGCTCTCCATCAGTGCGCTCCATCGCAAGTGAGGAACGCAACTGGAAGCGTTGCGGCTTTGAGTTGGTGATCGTTTTCTGTGTAACCCTGTCTTTGATGCATTCATTCACGGTGCCCTGTGAATCCATGAATATGACTAGACTGTAATTGCTTTTAATCGCAAAACCATCAAAAGAGAAAATGATAAATGGAGTGAGTGGCAGCAAGATGGATCTTGCACAGTGCTGGCAAGAGGTCTGTCTGCGCGGTGGCTCCTGGCTGGTCTTGGCTCTCCAGGAGCGCTGCTTTTGGTCTCATCTCTCTTCCTTCTGCTTCCACAGTCACTGCAGAGGCTTGGAGTTGAACTGATGTTGTAAGGTGGGTGTCTGTGAGGTGATGTGTTCTTTTTTTCATAAGCATGCGCAAAATACGGTGCCGCTCTACGTGGAGCCAAAACCCAGCCTCAAATAGGGATTCGTGATAGATGTCAATGAAGGCAGTTAGTGTCTTCTCATCTTACAGAAGAGAAACAAGTCAGTGATGTGACTTGTCTTGGGTCACTAGTGAGCTAGTGGCAAAGTTAAGAAGCTTTTATACTTTGAGTTGGAGCTACCTAGCTCCATCACCCCCATATTCTTCTCTTCAATGACTAAATCATAGCTTTCTTACACAGCCCAATCCAACTGTACTTCCCCTTGATGCCTTCAAAGTGGATCATCATGGTAAATGTCTAGAGAGCAGAGCATTGGAAGTGATGGCATCAGGGTGTTCAGTAAGGGGAGATCATCTCTAGGCTTGGGGATGTTCAAGGCTGTGTATGTCCCCCTGAGCCTTCAGGACAGGGTGCAGCTATATCCCTGGAGCATCCATCCCCACTCCCAGGGAGAGATTCCCAAAAAGATTGCCATGGCTGCCGGGATTCAGCCATTCACATCACTGCTCCTACCTTCATCCCCAGCTGAGCCACAACCCAAGGCTGACTGCTCAGACACAGCCTCTGAGCTGCATGCTGGTACGAGAATATCCCTTTTTGTGAATTGTGGGGTCACTTTCCCTGCTGGGAACAGCTTTAAACAGCGGAGGCCCCAGAGCACACAAAAGCAGTGTCAGACACTCCATCAGCCACCGTCGCCAGTTTTATCTCTGAGCATAATAGCAGCGAAGGGAAATGGTTTAATCACTCTGTGAAGGCACTTCATGAAACTTTTCTCCCTAAAGAGCTCTTGTGCCCTGGAACAATAAATGCCATGGATGCGCTGCCAGCCTGGGGTTGATAATCGTATTCAAACCCGTGGGCATTTCTTTCCCAGGGCTGATGGGGTCTCGGCACCTTTTTTGGCCACTGCCCACGCGGGCTGGTGGCGCCCGTCCCGTCCTGGCGACAGCAGGTCTGCTGGCACGAGGAGGGCTGCGGGTACCGCGGGGTCCGACGGTTCGGGCGGGCGATGACGTCCGCGCTGGCGCTGCACAATGCGCCCGTATGGCGAAGCGCAGGAGGAATGTGGCCGCGGGGCACGGTGGCACCAAAGGCAATCGAGGTCTTGCTGGAAAGGTCAGGCAAATGAAACACAGCGGAGCTTGTCTGGTGGACAATAAGGGATGTGTTGTCACAGGATGAATGAGCTGATCTAGTGGATGTCAAATGTTTACTCTGCGTTTCCACAGAGAGGTCAGATGAGGACCGATGCCTCCGCTCCCCCTCGGAGCCGTGAAGGCTGCAATGAGTGCATCAGAACCAATCTGGTGGGATGGGCTGTGGTGAAACTGGCCTTTTTTCCTCCTGCCCCCTTTGTGGCTGAACCCATGTCTCGCACAAAGCCAACAGCAATAATGAGGGATGTAATTTTAGTCAGTGCTGTGTGGCTCCAGGGATTATCCTGCTCAAACCCTCTCTCAGGCTTCATTTAACCAGCACAAGCATTTGCCACCAATTCTGTTGTACATCCTAATGCCTTTCAACGTGTTGAAGATCCCCCAGTCCCAGCTAGGACAAAGGGTTGGGTGATGATGGCTGGAGAGGCAACTGTGCTGTCTGTAGGGACTGGTTTCTACATCTCTTATGGATATGAACTGTTCTTGTAACCTTACAGCCAGGGTATGTGATGAAATCATTGCAGCAGCCCTGATGGTGCTTTGAGGTGATTCTGAGAGGCAGAGGTATCATTAGGAAATAACTTTTCACAGAAGGGGTCACTGGGAGCTGGAACAGGCTGCCCAGGGAGGTGGTTGATTCACCTTCCCTGGAGGTATTTAAGGCACGGGCGGACGAGGTCCAAAGGGACACGGTTTAGGGATTGATAGGAATGGTTGGACTCGATGATCTGGTGAGTCTCTTCCAACCTAGTGATTCTATGATTCTATGATTAGCACTCTCTAAATCTGGAATCCAAAGCATGGTAGAGTCAATAGGATATTTTTTTTTTCTATTTTACTTTGTCAGACTGGACAAAATGTAAGAATGTTCTCTTCAGCTGGAGTTGTGAGAGTAGATGTGAGAGTAGATCAGCACCCATGTTGATGTTGCCCATGGGGAATTGGGATCGACTCTCTCCTGATGCCGTTATGTGCCAGCAATGTCTGTGTGCAGCTGCTTGACTGCATGTGCTGCCTGTTGTGGGCTGCATACAGGGCTGCACACGCTGCTTTTCACTGGCTTGGGGGGAAAAATGTAAACACAACCTCTGGCAGCTGCATGAAATGAGTGCCAGCCCCACGTGGACCATGAAATATGGGCGCACGGTGCTCTCAGGCAGCAAGGGCTGCAGCAATGGGCTGCGGGGACACGGCCCTTTGGTCCGAACGGGGAGTTGCATGAAAGTACTAGGGCAACTGAGACAATATTAGGTAAGAAGGGAGCCCTGCGTCCGTGCCAGGGCTCCAATACCAGCTGCTCAGTGGCCCATTGCACTTCTGCAGGGTGCAGGGATGAGGATGTTTGCAGCCTGGAGAGCAGGAGCCGCGTGTGGCATCTGCTCTTCTTGCCAATGCTGCAATCTCATTTATTAGAGAGATCTTTGCAGATTTTTAATATGCATTCCTGGGTTTAATTTACAACTTGGGGAAAGACAATGACAAAGTGAACTGAAATATAAAATTACTTTAATTGCAGAGGAGGACAGTTTATAGGCTTCAGAATCCAAGTAATTTATTTTAATGATCTCCTCTGCCCTCAATGCATAATTACCATTCACATTTAAAGCTGGTTGCAGTAGAGGTATGCAGTGAAAGCTGGTTGGACCTGTTCAGATGGCAAAACTTCTGGCAGCTGATAATCTGAGATGAAAAACGAATTAAAAGCAAAATATAGTCTAATGTCAGAAATGCTTCTCACTTAAGATGCTGGTTTTTGCTCAGTTTCCTGGAGACAGCTGTGGCCCATCTAAAAGCAGCAACCTAAGGCATTTGGCATGCCTGGTTGAGTGTGTTTCCAACCCTATGCTCTAAAATACTTGGAAAATCTCTAGGAGTTGACACAGGAGGTGGTGGGTAATGCTTCCCTTGGGGAGAGGAGATAGAAATGTTTTCTTCTGCTGCAGTTCATTGCATTGGTGGGTTGGGCATTTGGGGTGCTAGTTGAAAAAATAAGTAGACTTTAAGAGAAATAGAATCATAGAACAACCAGGCTGGAAAAGACCCACCGGATCATCAAGTCCAACCATTCCTATCAAATACTAAACCATGTCTCTCAGCATATAGATGCTTCTTTTCTTGAATAAGTATCTGCTTTTGGCTGGTCACACTTAAAAACAACCGGAGACTTTCATCCCCTGGGAAAAGGGGCTGCTCATCAGCTGCTCCAAGGTGATTCATGGCATTTCAGTGCAAGACCCCATGGATGCTGTTGAAGTCTCTTGCTGGGTGGTTGGGCATGTGAGTGTGTAGGCGCTTCCCAGCTCTTCTGATGTAGCTGCTGCGGCTATTTGAGCAGGCATGGGCTGGCACAGGCGGCTGCTGGAGGTGTGATGAGACCTCATCTAGCTTCACTTTGAAGGAAGTTGTCCTGCAATTATCTTGCTTGGCTCAGCTCTGCCTTTGCATCTCTGCTTCTCCAGAGTCTGAGAGCTCTCCAGCTGAGCTTGAACTGGCTTATTCTGAAGGAAAATGCTGATGCCTTCAGAAACCTGAGCTCAACGCTGGGCTCTTCTTCTAGCACAGTGGTAAAATGAGAAGAAATTGGGTGTAAGCCGAAGAAGTGGAAATGATGAGCCTTGACTGGTGGGACTCATGCCAAGGAACGGGTCCTCCTGCCAGGCTCATGAGCCTTCCTGCAGGGAGAGGAGGTGAAAATACCATTTTTTATAAGGATCGTTAAGTTCCTTGGATTGGGCAGTTGTGGCACGCAGCTCTCCAAGCACAGCCTTCCCAGAGCATTTCTTTATTATTTTCAGGTTTTTTGGGGTTTGTTTTTTTTTTTTTTTTTAAAACCCACAAGGATGGGCTGTGGACCAAGTGATCACTGGACTCCTTAAATTCTCTGGTAGCTCTCTCTGTGTAAAGTAGCCATGAATATGTGGCAAAATGGGACAACATCCAAAGGCACCTAGACCCTGTATCTGCCTGCTGGGATGGGCTGGATGGGATTTCACGTGGCCCTGGCAGCAGTCAGGCAGCACGAGAGGCTGGAGTTTCTGGAGTGCTGTGAGACTTGGGACCCCAGATTCCACCTGCCTCCTAACTTCTCAGCCCGTGCTGACATTGGGTCTGGACTGGACTGATCCACTACAACTGCAGGTGAGCTGTGTGTGTCCAGGGAGGGACAGCAGCTTATCCCAGTGCTGGCAGCTGCTTGCTGGTAAGGAAGGCCAAGGATTTAAAAGCTGAAGTTTCCCAGTAGTGGAACTCTGAAATCTTTGCGCTTGATTTGTTATCTAAACATTTGGCTGTTGGACTTGAAGTGCAGCAGGTAGAGCTGGAGCGGGTGCAGCTCTGTGGGTTCACTGGCAATCTGGCCTTTAAGACTCACCAGCCATGAGAAATAGTAAATTAATTTTTCTGAGTAGCTCCGTCTCCTTGGCCGGATTAGACTCTGGAATGAAGTGCTCCTGGCCCGAAGAAGTGTGACATTCTTCCCTAAAACGAAATAACCCAGACTCATCACGCACGTATCCCAGGACTCAGACGCAGCCTCCCTGGCCTGGTTCCCATGCTGCCTCCAACATCTCTGCTTTAAAACCACCCTAAAACCCCCCTATGTTAAAAAGAATGTGAGGGATGCTAATTTCAGGTCTTAACATTGGGAAATACTAGACAAAAGCTAATTTTGTAAACTTATTTCTGCCTCCTTGTGCGATATCCAAGCCTGATTTCCAGCCTGCTAGAAATGAGTGGAAGAGGCAATGGAAGAAGAGGCCATATGGCCATTTATGCTCCTTCACGCATGGCAGCATAGGGCGGCCAGCAGCCAGGAGATGCGATGAGGGAGCGTTCCGGTTGTCCTGCCTCTTTGCTTCATGATGCACATAGCCATGGGAATGGTGGATTATGTGCTGATGGGTTGTTGGATGGATGTGAGGGAAGTGCTTGGAGGCACAGATGGTGTCTCATGGCTGCAAAGCACATGGGAGGGTTGTTTGGGGCTACAAATGAAGCAGGATGACTGGGCTGGGTGGTGTCCAACGAGAGCTCGGATACCGCTGCAAAGGGAACAGGGCGATGGCTGTTGGTGCTGGGCTCCCGGGGAGCCTCCCAGGCCCTGCTTTGCGTTCATGCTCTCGTGCTCAGTGTTCAGGTGCCCAGATCCCATCAGCCGCACCCCTTCCCCCTTGCTCTTCTCCCTGAAGTGATGAGTCTTTGGTGCAAACTAGCCCTGTTGAGAGGCTTCCAGGACAGGCTCTTTCTGGACGTGATTTTCGCCAAAGCAGTTTTGCAACAGGTCCTCTGAGGGTTATGGGTGAGGAAAACATGTCAGGATGGCTCAGATTGTCACCTGTCCTTGTTTCCAACATCAGCTCCTACTTTTTTTAGGGAAAACATATTTTTGTTTATTTTTCTGTTTAGAACTTGGGGTTTTTTCCTGCTTTTCTTTTGATCTGAAGCAACAGCACTTTCCAGACAATTCAGTCTTTGGAAGTGGGGATCGAATTTCTTTCTTAATCCTTTGGCTTTTTCTGAGGGTGTGTGAACTACAAGAAGGATCTTGTTCAGTCCCTCACTTTGTTCTTCATATTCAAGCCAACAGAATAAGGCTTGGAACTGCGATGCTGCCGAGGGCTGGGGGAAATGAAGTGGTGGGAAGGTTGTGGGATTGGTGGTGCCGCTCAGCAAACAGAAAGAGGAAAAGGAGAGCAATTTCTCATTCCGTTTCCTAACTCCAAACAGGACTCAAAGTTTTTATAAACTTTTTCTGCTCATGTTTCAGGAAACTGCAAATGAAACTGCATTCCTCTGTGTGTCGGTGGGTTTTTTGCCTTTCTTTCTGAGCTCTAATAAAACATCATCACCTACAAGTCTGTGGCCTTTAAAAGTACTCTCTGGAGGGCAGGCGAGGAGTGGAGGCAGATTGACTGACAGCTGGAATTTTATCTTTATCTCTGGGATTATAATTTCACACTATTTTGCATGCTGGAGCAATGGGAGCTCAGTCATCTCTGTTCTTGCTGGCTTCTCGCATGCATTCCAGGCACCGTCTCGGTGTCCGTCCCTGTCCAGTGCTCTGTCTGTGGGGCAAAGCTCGTCAGCTGAGGGAGCTGAGCTTTGCATAGGATAATACGGTGTATTTTCCAAAATAATTGTAACTAGTGAGAAAAAGACGACACGTTTAAATAAGAATATAAAATAACAGGAGTGAGATCAGACAGGGCTACGTGCCAGTGGGGTTGGAGCAGAGGTGGCAGGACGTGGTCACAGCACTGTGTGGCTGCAGAGTGAGAATCTGTCCTGCAGCAATCCCTCCGAACCCTTGAAACCCTGATTTTGGTACCTAGAGTGTGCAAACCAGCAAACCAGCACCTGTTCTGGAGCTGAAGCTCTCCGGCTCGCTTGGAGAGAGCAAAGAACAGGGAAATGGCCAGAGCGAAGGTAAAACCAACGTGGTAACACTTAGTCAGTCGTGCACCATGTCTGTGGCTATTTTCAAGCAGTTTAAGCATGGAGAAGTTGTTAGCGTGAGTTAAGTGGATGTATTAGAGTATTTGCATAGTGTAGCATACAAAGATGCAGAGCAGGGTTCAGCGCACAGCAGTGAACCAGCACGGACCTTTGAGAAAGGATCAGCTGCACCTCTGTCGACAGCTGACTGGTAGCACTAACCTGGTTTTTCCTTTCTTAATGTGAATTGCATAGCTTAAAGGAGAAAAAGGCATGTAAAACTGTTCTTAGGGGTTTGTGTGGTGCCGTGGGGGTCAGGCTGCTGGAGCAGGAATGGGGATGGGAACAGAGCGGGCAAGGGCCAGATTTCATCTGAATGCTGGTGTTGTGCTTGACCTAGGAATATAGCAGAAGTTGAAGCCGTTCAGGAGGCCCTCTTGGTCTTTCAAGTGATGCTCCTTTTGCAGAAAAACTGCCTCCAGGTTGTCAGGTTCCCCCGTGCAGAGGCACAGATGGAGAAAGACTGGGAGCAAAGCCGAAGGAAAGAGTCAGAGTAGAAAGTTAGTATGAGAAATTTCTCCCCAGAGTTTCACTGATCAGGTCAAAACTCGGGGAAACTGGGCAAAAGCAGGCGATGAATTCTGGGCAGCAGCATGCGATGAAGCAGCATCACAAGCTGATGTAGTGGGGCAGCATCATGGGCCTCTCCTGCAGTTCCTAGGCAGGAAAAAGGGCAGGGGACGCGAGGTGAGCGTCGGGGTGGGTTTGGTGCAGGGTAGTCCCTCGCCGGGCTCACTGGGAAGTTGAGGACCCTGCCTGCTTTCTTTTGGGGTGATTCCTGGGGTTTCCCCAGCGCTCTTGTCAGGACTGCTGCGGGAGATGGGGCGAGAGGTGTGTGGGTTGTGAGTGATGCAGCATGCCCCTTTCCTCAGTGTGTACGTGCTCCTAAGCAAATCCATCTGGGCTAGTAAATTCTTGATGTGGAGAATTCTTGGAAGCCAAAGAGCTCTTAATTATTAAGCTTTAGGGTCGAGTACAAGAATAATATACTATATGTGATACCCTACAGTGTATGTGTGTATAGAAAAGACCTTGATGTTGTGTACACTCACAGACCTCCTGGGGCTCATGGTGCTGATGGTGATTGAGTGGAGACCTCAGGGCTGTGTCCTTTTTGCCTCACTGCCACCCCATTAATACATTAATGGCAGCTCCTTGCCCCGCTGTCCCTCTCCCGTGGAGAAAGGGGTGCAGTGCTCTCCGAGGAGATGGGTGTGGGAGGGACCCAGCAAAGTTTATCCAGAGTTTATCAGTTTTATGTAACAGAGAGCAATTCCTAAAGGCAGCTGCCGCCTTGCACCAGAGAATCAAAATTGTTTGGCAAAGTCAGTCCAGGATGCTTGGTTAATTAGAGAAGACCCATTACTGGCAGACATGGGGCATATTTATTTTTAAAGTCTGTTACTGACAGTGAGAACACGCCTCTGGCGAGAGATCTGAGGCCCTGGCTATGTAATTCACTTGAAAAAGAGGTTTAATTTTTTCAAAACAAAATCAAACCCCCATGTCCCACCTCTTCCCTGCCAAGGAATGGGCATGATCAATGAGGCAGGGAGCTGGACGAGGATGAGGGTTGTTATTTAAGCAAAGTTTCCACCTCCTTCCTTCCTTCCTACCAACTCCCCATGACCCGGACCTGCCTGGTAAGGAAAACTGTGCTCTCCAACCTTGCCAATTCTGGGATAAATAGGTCATCCAAAATATGCAAAAACCAGTTCCAAGTCTTCCAGCAGTCAGAAAGACCTCAGAAATCTTTGGATGCATGAATCCCATAATAATTTTGTATACTTCAAGCACAGTTTCTGAAGCCCTGAATCCTCCAGGAGAAGGATCCTCCACAGTGATCCAGGGATGAGAGAGCAGAAGAACGTTTCTAGTTTTATTTTATCCTTTTGCTTGTTCAAACCTTTTCAAAAGTAACAGCAGCTGTTGTTTATATTGTTACAAACTGAGTATGTGATACCTCCCTGTGGATGTGAGCTGTAATCTTTCAATTAAATTAGAGAAAAGCCCAGCCAAGGATGTCTTCATTTAGATGTCAGTGATGCCTTTAACCCCGTGAAGCTGAGCTGCCAAATTTTGCTGAGCGATTGAAGATGATACAGGATACTTTCCACAATGAAAATCTCCAGCATCCTGCAGTCACCGGCAGAGATTTATCAGGTTCACTTTGACCGTGCAAAGTATCTCTCAAAACAAGAGATCAGTAGATCCTTCACGGGCAGGCAAAACTTTGCAACAGCTCCATGTTCACAAATCCCTCATTACACATAAACCCCTCTGTTGACAGAGATCCTGAAATCCTTGAGGGGGTTCTTCATATTCCCTTTTTATTTTCCTCCCCCCCTGAATTTTTTTTTTGTAAATGCTAACTAATAAGCTGATTTTCTTGCTTCTGAACTGATGCTTGCATCTGATAAATTGGCTGCTATCACACGCCCTTGGCAGGATGAATCGGTGGTTTTCACTCTCACTAACTTAATTTCAAATTGAATCATTGTTTTTAGTGGTAAAAGCAGGTTTTGTGTTGCTTCATGCACTGCTCTGATGTCATAATCATGTATACTGTAGCACGTATGTATGAGCCAAACTAAAAGAAAACTAAAAGTAGCACTTCTTTGGGTTCTCTTGCTGTCTCCACCAATGTCTTTGATGAGCTTTTGCTCCTAGTGAAAGCTCAGCCTGTTTGCAAGGTCGTCTGTACTCCCCCAAGCCCCCTGGGGTGCCAGATATGATTTATCACAGGTCAGACTCGGATAGTGTTGTGATTTGAATCGTGGAAAAGGTTTAAAACCTTTTCAAGTGCTTTCTCAAGTCACTGACCCTGCAGAAATGACCTTGGTGTGCCCATGGCGTTCCCTGGGCCACAGTAATGTTACTTATAGGGACTATGACAGTGACTTCTAGGGAGGATTTAATCTACCCACGGCTGGAATAACAGATATTTATGCTGTGGCAAGAGCTGATTGTGTCTGCAACTTGGAGATCTTATGCAGGGGTATCCTTTCAATGCAAAAATAGAATTCTCTATAAATGCCTTTGCCTATTTTAAAGAATATAATCCTTTTTAAAAGAGCCTGTTCTTTCCAAAGGGAGCTTTCTTGTGTGTTAGTGCAGTGGTTCTTGCCTCCTGCTCTTGCGGGCTGTTTTCTAGTGGCCAGAGCCAAGCAGATGCTGAGGTTTTGCGCTCGTGCTGTTCTGGCACAGAAAGGGGAGCTCCGCGCAGCAGAGGCACCGGGCTCGGCGCAGTGAAAGGTGGGAAATAAAGGAAGCGAATGTCATTAGCGAGCATGGAGTCGGTTATCAACAACTTCCTGACATTGTTAGCCCTCGCTCCATTCCCGGTCCCGCGGGCTGGCGCGTGTCCAGGCATCGTCAGCAGGTATTTCCCTCCTGCCCGCAGTTTCAACCACCAGCGTCCCCCACCAGGTCCGTCCTGTTGTGCTCTGAGGAAGCATTAACCACAATAATGTGAGCTATGGGCTGACCCGTGGGTGAGAGCATCTCTGCACCTGGAGAGCCAGGGGCTGCTTTCTTAAGATGCTCCTGTTGCCCGTACGTTGGGGTAACAGCTTGAACAAACGTCTCTGCTTCTGGTGATAAAGAAACAGAAACCGAGCTCGTTCTCAAGGATACACAGTTGGGATAGAATGTTTAAAGAAACAATACGAGACAGACAACCTGTGTGTTTCTAATTTTAATATACAGAAGTATCTTAAATTTGTAAAGTGACAACAGTTTGAGAACACGTGCATCTATATTTTTCTCCTTTTTATTTTCTGGCTGTGCTCTTTTCCCAAATGCTCTTTAGAAAAAGTGGTTTGTTGAGGAATAGGTTTTAAAACTCTCTTCGTTACTGTTTCTACAGTGAAGTCACCCGTGTAAGATAAATAGTAGCTGATCTCTTGTTAGTGAAGTACACGCTCTCCTTCACGCTCGGTTTGAAGGGAAATGCAAAATACTCTGCCATCTGCTTCCAGCAAGTGGCCAGACCAGAGGATGCAGCCTCAGGGTCTGCTATCCTTGGCCAAAAGCAACGGCTGCTCTCTTGCAGGCTCCGCATCAGCCAGGAATCCTGGTCTCCCATGGACAGTGACGTGCAGAAGGGTTGTTCTTGGTACCAAGGGCATTTTTTTTTTTTTTTGACACTACTTCCCTGCTTATCATAAATGCAGAGTGCAACTTGTTGCCGAGATGAGATTTCGCATCAAAAACTCCTGAAGTGGGTCATCTGCCCCGCCGGGGCCGTGCAGCCTTTTCTTACTGAGGTGTAAAAGCTGCAGGCACACGGGACAGGCTGCATCTCTACAAAGCAACCAAGCATTGATTCCTACAGCAATCACCCATTTGAAAAAAGAAAAAAAGGGCTATACCTCTCTTGGGATACTGCATACCAGCTGTTGCATGTGAAATTTTAAGCTGTTGCGTGGCTGATGTGACAGATAAATGACCCCAAAGCTGTATTTGGTCATTTAAAGTCTCCAGCCACAGAGTGTAATTATCACACATTATGCTCTGTTTATTTAAAGAAAGAAAAATACTGCGGCAATCAGATTTTGTGCCAAGTTACGAGGGAAAAACGCTGTTTAAAGAAGTAAATACGCGTGCAGGCAGCTGGTGCACGTGAGATCCTGGAAACAAAAGCAAATCACCCTCCTGCCAGCTGCAGAGCTGGCAAGGATCCTGTGCAGAACTGCTCTCATCGCAGGGAAAATGATGCAAACAGAGGACATTTAATTGCATGAAAAGCAAGAGCATCAAGGGGGCAGCTGATGAGCAGCGAATGCGTGCCGGTCACCTGGAGGAGGAAGGCTTCCCTGGACGGGGGTTTCCTGAGGATTTGGGGTGACATAAAGGTTTTCTGGTTTGGCAGGATCGGGTACTTCCGTGCTCTAAAACCTGAAAGGAGGTGAAAAGCGGGAGGCGTGGGGCAGAGCCGCACTCCAGAAAGGGCTATTTCTGGCTCCCTCGCTGCGGCGTTGGGCCAGCGGTGACTTGGCGTGGGCGCTGGATGGAGGGGGAGCCGCGCTGCAGCACAGCTGGCTGCAGAATAAGAATTTGGGGGTTTTGTGAAACACTTCACCGTTTGGACATCTGCTTCCACTTTGCTGGAAACAGCCTGGGGGTCTTTTCTTCTGTTGTTTTTTAACCTTGCAAAACCAATGGTCTGTGCCAAGTAGCCACTCAACCCAACGTGATTTTAAAGCTGTGGCTCCTGTGTGCTTGGACATGGTCCAGGGCAAGCCAGCCATGCAGGACAGGGCAGAGGGCTCTCCAGAAAGTCCATCCCAGGCATTTAGGAAGTTGTCCACATCAGGATTTTAATACTGCTACAAGGGGTTTTATAAAAACACATATTCTTCACTGTATGGAGCAAGGACGTGTGAAATGCACAGCATCTAGGGTGAGAAAATAGCTTCTCTATTTAATCGGCGTCCTGGAAAAGTCCCTCTACGCCCTCTTGCTTTAGGCCGTTGCTCGTGGAGGAACTGCCAGCAGAGCTACAGCAGCAAAAATATATTCACTATCTGGAAAAGACTCTTAAATCAACCAGTTATTGGGCTCAGCAGAGCTTGGTCATCTTCTGCATGATATAGCAGGGAGGATGCTATAAAGCAATGTAATTCTGCAATAATATGAAGCAAGGAAGATGAGATGAGCCAAGGGCCCTGACCTTCAATTTTATGAGCAACTTATTTTTGCAGGGATTGGTAGAGAGGGGCTTGGAGATGGGGGGCAGGATTTCTGCCGTTGCGTGGAGTCAGGAAAAATATGGAGATCTCCTGGGTTGGTGCTTGCTAATCTGGCTTCATCGGGTCTGTTGTGAGGAGAGCTAATAAAGGAGGTATTTTTAAAGTAATATCAAGCATAAAAAGACAGAGGCTACAGCGTCTCCAGTACCCAGACACATGCAGAGCTGCTCCACAGCCAGGATAAAGCAGTTGCAGTGGCTGACCCCGACCTCCCAGGATTATCTGATGTTCTCCGCATTTATAAGCAAGGGAAGAGGCGATGGTCGTCAGACCGACTGGCTCCGCTCTGAACTTGCAGCCCAGATGGGAGGCGAGATCTGTCCTTCCAGCATCTCTGTCCTGGGGTCAGTAAGGGGAGTCTCTCCTCCCCTCTTTTCCGCAAAAAGGCCCCATCCAAATTGCTGGCTGGGGCTGCAGGGCAGCGTTTCCCAGCAGGTCCCCAAGGCTGGGACAGTCCTGGACAGAGAAGTCACCGGGGAATGTCTCGTCTTGCAGATGTCTCTAGGGTGGCTCTGAATTAGCCGCATCCTTTCAGCAGTGCAGCAGGACTCTGGGCTATCACCAGACAGCCTTTTTCTTTTCATTTCTAGCTAAAAAGAAGAGAAGCTTGAGCTGTCATGGAGTGGAGCCACAGTAACATTATTGTGTTCAGGATGGTGTCTCTCCAATGAGTGCTGATGCCTCTGACCTCTCCTGTCCAGGAGGCAGATGCCTCCTGCCTTGGTTTTTGGTGGCCCAGCAGCAGGGAGATCCCACGCCCTTGCCTGGAGCTCTGAATGTGTTTAAGTTAAAATCAAGTATTAAAATAATTCTGTCTAAGTGTTAAGCGAGGGTGACTGGAGTTTGCATGACTCTACATTCAAACTGTGATTACTTTAGGGCAGAGGAGTTATTTTGGTTAACTCTTCAGTGTTTGCTCTCCCTGGCAGGAGGAAAGGTTGGATTAGCTAAATGTTGATGTACAAACTTTAAGCTCTCCTCAAGCTGTTTTAAATCAAAGCAAGGTAGGTAAATGTTTGGCTGCGTTTCCTGCGATGGCCTCATCGTCCACAGCCTGTGAAGTAGCACAATCCAAAGGGCAGCTGTTAAACAAAGTGAAAACAGACAACGGACTGCACGGCTCCCCAGCATCTGCTGCCCAGCCCTCGGGGAATCCTCCCTCCTCCCTCAGCATCTGCAGGGATGGTCCTTTGTTACCTCTGTTACGTGGCTTTTGGGATGGCAGCGTGGGCCAGGGGTTGCCTGCAGGCTGTGCGTTGGGACACAGTGGTTCCCAAGAGGATGCAGTTGGGATGCTGCTCTACCAGCTCCCGATGCTCCCACAAGGAAGCACCTGTGGGGTATATGGGTTTCTTGCTCTCTTTTTTTTTTTTTTCCCCTCTCTTGTCCTCACCCAGAGTCTCCTCTGCGCAAACCACAGGTAAAGTTACAGGTCTGTATTTAGCCATCCACACCTTATCAAGAAAATCTACCTGGGTTGGGTACTCTGAGAGCAGATCTTTCAATAGGAATCATCGCAGGCTGTTATAGGGTTATGTTGCTGGTTATTTATAGGAGCTGTAAAGCTCAGGAATTCATCATGTCCGTGATTTTAAACAAGGTGTGGAGGAAATTGCTATCTCCTGCCATCCCTGCCCTGCCAGAGTGGGTGACAGAGACTGGGTCTGCGGGAGAGCACGCGGTGCACCCTCACTCCTGCCTTTGATGGGGACGCCTTAGGGGAAAGGAGTGATAAGATGCGATAGGATTCAGTGGGTGTTTCTTATCGGAGCTGCAAATCCCTCTTTCTCCAGGTTTTTGGCTATGGTAAGCTTGTTTCCAGGGCTTGGAAAAGCAGCTGGTTTCTTAGAGTGACACTCTCGCATTAACAAATGTAAGTTAATATAAGCTATAGCGTGTCAAGGTATCTTAAGCCCAAAGGCGTTCCTTTCGTTGTCATAGGGTTTTCTCCACTTCAGACGCGTTTTTGCAAGAGCTGGTATGAAGGGACAGAGGAGATTTGTGTGAGATGGGACCTTTCTCCTGGGTTTTGGGCTTCAAGATGCCGTTTGTGTGCTGGGGTACGTGGGATGTGCATGCAAGAGGGTATTTTTATTTGCTTAAAGGCTTCACCTGCAGCACTGCCCCGCAGGGGCCTGGCACAGTTTTTACAATTTCTAATCACATCCTTAGTTTTGTTTGCTCAAACCATACACCAGTTTTGCTTATCCTGTGTCTGAAGTGACGTCGCAGCCTGCGGCAGGATAAACCCCGTTTCCAACTCCAGGTGAAGGATTATGTGGGAGTTACACATGTAAGATGAGCCAGTTTTTGTGGGTGTTTCTCATCCTTTTGCAATTCCTGCGAAGGCAAATTTAATGCATTTTCAGTTTGGGCACAACAAAGTCGAGCTGCAGATCAGAAACACATGTTGTAAGTGCTGCAGGCACTGGGTGAAACCTGATCTGCCAAGGTTTCCCTTAAATCTGCGCTTTCTCATTTGGCTCTCATATTAAAGTTGTATTTCAGAGCTGTCTAACCCTCTCGAAAGATGATGAATAACAATAAAAACATTCACTGGAGGACTGTCATCGTTTCCAAAGGAAGTGTAATAAATACTTTACGACAGGACTTTTTTTTTCCTATGTACAGCCATAAACTAGTTTTAAGTTACAACTTATTAAGCCTCTAAACAATTAGAGCCTGGCTGCAGGGAGGGGACTGAGGTTGGTCCCTGGGCTGGGGGTTGTTGCCTTGATTTGGGGTTTGAGGGACCCAGACGGGATCACTTTGCTTTCACATGTCTCAGTTTCCCATCGTGCTGGTTGAGCCGTGGTTGTTTATGGTCATCAAGGTCTTGGGGGTTTGAGTCAGATTCTTGTGGTACGGATACTTGATGTATTGACCTAGAATCAGAATGGTCTGGATTCAAAGGTATCTTAATGACCATGCAGTTCTGACCCCTCTGCTGTGGGCAGGGACACCTCCCACTGGATCAGGGGCTCCAAGCCCCATCCAGCCTGGCCTGGAACCCCTCCAGGGATGGGGCAGCCACCCCTGCTCTGGGAAACCTGTGCCAGGGCTCCCCACCCTCAGAGGAAAACATTTCTCCCTAAAATCTCATCTCAATCTCCCATCTTTCAGCTTAAAACCGTTTCCCCTCGTCCTGTCCCTGCACTCCCTTATTGAGAGCCCCTCCCCAGCTTTCTTGTAGACCCTCTTTAAGTACTGGAAGTTTGCAGTCTCCTGTGTTTGTGCAAATAAGTTATCCGGTCCTTCCAAGGCCCCTATGGATGTTCACTGTGTGCTTTCTGCTCCTTATTTTGGTTAAAAGCGTGCAACTGTTTGGCAGCATCAATTATAAATAAATAATCCGGACGCTGTTTGTGTGACCTGCCCTAAGCCACCGCGTCTGCACCGCAATCCCCTTCACCCCTGCAGAAAGAGCCAGCCCCACAGCTGCTCTGCGGCGCTGCCTTGTTGTGAAGCCCCCTTCCCCCCATCTAATGCTTTAGCAGGGAAAATCTGAGAGAAGCTTGTTGAAAATAATCCAATCAGGAGAGGTTTGGATCTCCCTTTATTGCGCCTTTTATTTTGCTTCTGGTTTTACTGAAGGATCATAAACATAAAAGGGGCTCATAGCCTGAAGATGTCACCTTTTGTAGCATCATACTGCTCTGGGTCTGGCTTTTTCTTGTTGGGCTTTCCCCCAGGTCAGTTCTTCATTTGGAGGATGCTTAATCCCTCTGGATGAAGGAGTGCTGCTTCAGAGCTGCGCAGACCTGGCGGGGAGGGCTGAAAGGTGCTTGGTCCCTGCAGCGGACAGGGGTGAGCAGAGGATGGGCAAGGAAATGCTTAAAATGCTTCTCCCTCTGGTTATTGTGGCATTTCTGCAATGGTTTTAGCTCTGCTTCCCATGGAGGAAGCTCTTCAGCGGTGCCCTCACTCAGTTTACGCCGTGCCTTTACCTTTGCTGTGATTTAAATCAGTGAATGGTGCTGTTGTGTGGTTGGAAGATAAGACGTCACACACAGAAAATCCCCCAAGGTCTGCAAGAAGTGATTACCTAGGGCTTTTTCCATACATTTAATGGTGAAGCCTTCACAGGCTTCTGTTCCTCGGGCTTCACTGGCAGCTAATCTTGCAGCAGATGCTGGGTCTATAGCTGCAGTTTGTTTTGTGTTTCTTCCCAGTGCCAGTAATTTGCTAACTGGGCTCTAACAAACTTAAGAATATTTAAACTGAATTGGAAAAAATGTGTTTCTGGAAAGGCTTCAAGGCTGCTACAACAAGGGATGGGTGGATTTGTCTTCTAGTACCGAGTGGGGATTATATTCGCTAGAGGTACCTGCAATCCAGTCCTGTTTTGACTCTGAGATAAAACAATTATTGTCTGAACTCCAATTTGTGCTGTTGCACACCAACTACACTGCAAACGACCTTTTCATTAGCGTTTTATGCTTATTGAGCTCTTACCCTTGCACAAATGGAAAAGCAAAGACTGAGTCTTTGCGCTGGACGCCTGGAGCCCTCGGCAGCAGTCTCGGTGCCCTGGCCCGAGGGTGTGAGGATGTTTGCAGCCACCCTTGGACCATCAATGCCCCCTGCCCTGGCCCCTGCTGGCTTAGCAAGGTGCCTGCACAGCTGGAAATCTCTAAGGGTGGCTTTTGGTTTAACGTCCATTTTCTTAATCTACTTGGAAGATGGAGCTTGCGTCCACTATCCAGACAAAAAGGGAAAAGTTTTATTCTGGATTCTGTGAAAAAGGACACAAATATGCACCCGCGTTGTGCTCTGCTCACCGCCTGCACGCCTGGCAGGAGCTGCCTCGCGGACCCTTGCCTGCTTGGTGGATGCATTTAATGTTTTCCATGCACAGACATGAAAAAAGGAACTGGTGCAGCTTGTGAACCATTTTATTTATTTTCCCCTTTAAAGCCTTTCCAGGCAGACTTTGGTTTGGCCTGATGGATGGCTCTTTTTTTTTTTTTTTTAATTGCAATTAATGCCACAAACATTCTCATAAAGTACTAGATGTTATTGGCAGGAGGGTTATTAAAAAGCAAAACAAACTCCAAACTCGGCTGTAACCTGAAACACGTTTGATCCAAGCTAGCTTATATTAAAGATGATTTGCAATATGAACATGGAAGAATTTCTAGTTATGGGTCTGGAATATTTGACAAAGTTGTTTTTCAAGTGCCTGTAAACAACATTTTTGTTGTTTTCCAAAGCTTTTGGAATCCTCAGCTCTGTTTGGCTGTAAGGATACCCCAGACCACAGGGTGGAGGTGCGTTACCCAGCGAGTCGGTCTCCTGGTGTGACGTTTCATCACCTTGAACTGGAGTATCATGATGAACACTCCAGCCTCGTTTACTCAGGTTGCCTTTGCTCTACGATCAAACACCAAGAAGTGCAAAAAACCGTTTAAGTGCATTGATTCACAATGTGTATCAGAATTATTGCATTTATTGGCTTTTTAGACTACCTGTGCCATTCCAGTGTGCGATGATGGGCTCTGGGCTTCAGCACTGACGGACGGTGTATTGTGTTGGCTGTCATTTCAACTTGGTTTATTTAAATGGAGCCGAATAGGAGATTTATTAGGAATTTTCAGTACTAAATGCTTGTTTATGGAGGTCAAATAGGCCCATTTTTGTGCTTCATTGAGATGTTATGGATAAATACTTTCTGGACACATGTGCGTAGAAGCTGCCTTTAAATGCAGTTGGTGTTTGGTGTCAGTGATTCACAGAAAAGGGGAGCTCAGTGCCGCTCGAAGTGTTTCAAAGGTCTGCTTTGCTTTCACAGTTTGAGTCTCTGGGAGGCGTAACAGGTCACTCACTGTGTTCCCTCTCCCAGGAGGTTGCTCCTGGCCATCAGCCCTCATCCGACGTGTGGTTTCCCAAGACGGGGCTGTCGGAGCGGGAGTCAGCTGTGGGGTAGCTGCCCCGGGTAGCTGCAGCATGTCACAGTTCTTAATTCAGGTGGGAAAGATGCTTATCTAAGACCATGGCAGGCTAGGCTGCTGGGTCTGAGAAGATGACAGTGTAGGAAGATCTCTGCAAGGTCTAGACAGCTCCTTCTGTCTAGGGGACTTTGGTCAAAGGGCTAAACTGGAGTCTGAGGAAAGAGGAGATGAAAGGCTTGAGCTGGAAGGGACAGAGGAACTGTGTCAGGGTGTAACAGCCCTGACCTTGAGAAGGCAAATGCACGTTGTGGAGCGCTTGGGAGTGACATTATGCCCTTGCACAAACCTTTGCTGGTCAGAAATGGGCCCTCTGCTTGGCCCTGGGCCCGTCTCCTCCTCTGGAATGGCAACCCCATGATGAGGACAGAGCCATGCGGCTCCTTGGAGGTGGCAGGAGACATTTGCTGGAGTCCTGCACTTGGGCAGGCTCTCTGCTTACCTGAGGTTTATAAACCTTCCTGCTCGGGGGAAGCTACTGGTGCTTCATCTTTGCCTGTATTTATATTTATCAAAGTGACAGACTCAGTTACCAAGAAGTATCACTGGATTTAATTTTCTCCTTTCCCATTTGCCATGCCCAGGGCTGTAGCAGCAAGACCATTTCTATTTTATCCCCCCCCACCCCCCCTCACTGAACGGTTAACTGTTTTTCCCACTGCAGTTTTTACAAGCTTCAGAGCTCTAACAGCAGCAGGGCTCTGCCACGGCGTTAAACTGCTTTTGTGGGTTTGGAAGCAGCAGCATCCCCATGTCTGCATTTCCCTCCAAACCCTAAATCTGGGGGAAGCTCAGGGGCTGCATTGACCGCCGCTCGAAAATGAGCAGGTAGTTGATTCAGCAAGTTAATTTAGGTTTTTTTGACCCTTCTGATGCTTAACATCCTCTATGTGTAACCAGAATTCAGGGTGACCTGAGCATGTTGCATTTTTTAAATTCCTGAAGCTCCAAGAAATGTTTTGGGGAGCGATGAGTGTTTGCCTGAGTGGGACCGATCGAACAAGCTGTGTGGAAGCAACCCTGGTCTCTGATCAGATGAGCACTTGGATGTCTGCAAGTGTTCAGGCATGTGCTTTGCAATTTATTTTCCACGAATCCATGCAGCTTTGAAATTCACTCTTCATAAATGTTCCTGCTGGTAAAACTTGATCTCAAGGAGGTGCCTTGGGGCTGTGAGCAGAGCAAGGGGAATTTGCTTTAAAAACCTGGCTGACGGCAAATAAACAGTGTTACCCAGGCTCAGCTATAACCACTTTATAGAGGGACCAACCTTATATCCAGGATCAGAGCTAGTGCTGCTCCTATTCTCTACCAACAGGTATTGACTCAGGTGCAATCTGGACGTGCAGGAGTCTAATGCTGAGTCCTGGGTCAATTCATGCATGCAAAATGTGGAATTTGCAGAATTAATAGGAAACCCCAAGCGGCTTGGTGCTCACCTGTTAATTCATGGTCTGTTGGGGTTTTTTTTTTTGTTTTACACTATGGAAAAATAGTTTTAGAAGGCCTATGTAACATATGAATTAGGATTTATTGGCTGGCAGCATCGCAGAGATATTTCATTACCATAGCTGGCAAAAATAGAAAAATGTCACGACTGGAAGTTAGATAGCAGGATGGGGAAGGTACAGAAGGAGGGTGCAGGCACCAGGCAAGTTCACCCTGGCTGAACAAGGATCTTCCCCTTTTCCTTGCTGCAGGCTTGTAGGTATCCGTGGCCACCACTGAGACGAGAGCTCAAGCTGCAGTTTGGGTCTAGGGCTCTGGGATAAGTCTGAATATTAATAAAAGAAAGCATTTCTCAATGACCTGTGCCATCTAGTGGCAAAGCAGAGCTGGAGCTGGAGGAGCAGAGAGGTTTGTGCGCTGGGAGCATCCCAGTGAAACGGGTGCCCACCACACTGGTGAGGATGGTGCTGCTGCTGCGTCTCCTCCACAAAACCCCTTGCGCCTGGTGTCGATGCAGCTTTCAGGCTTTGCACTGCAAGTATGCACTCCCTGAATCTGATTCTCCCTCTCGGCTGTGCCTTGGATGGCTCAAAGGGAAGAGGCAGGAGTGCGTCCTGAGATGTGAAGTCTCTGAGGTAGCTGCCCGCTTCGTGTCTCGCTGGTGGCGAGGGCTACAACCCTGTTTCCAACAGCAAAAAGAGCTGCCCTGCTCCAAATGCCTACGACCCCCAGAGCCAGCCCAGGGGGACACCCCCTGCTCACTCTTGCAGCATCGCAGCACCTCTCGGATCTGCTTTGGATGTGCTGAGAGAGGAGAGACGTCACTTGAAAGAGATTTTTAGTAACTGTGCTGTATTACAGCTCAGCATCTATATACAGATGCTCACACAACCACCAGGATTCCTCCAGGGGCTCTTCTGGGCTGTAGTTGGTGTGGAGGGAAGGCTGTGCTATTGTGAAATCCGTGGTAGGTGACAAAAGAGGGTTCCTGGCACCAGGCAGGTCTCTGAAGCTCAAAGTGACAAAGACTCTTCAACTGGGCTTTGCTTGGCAGTGCTGTGCGCAGTCCAGTGTCTGTTGGAACATTGGTCTGTTTGGAGATCAGATATAAGCTTTAAAAAAATAACTTAGATGTGTTCCCTCTGGCAGTGGTGCTGGCAGAATAAGATAAGGCTGGCAGAAGAGAAGATCCCACACCTTTCTCGTTCACTTTTCTCTGTGCCTTTCTGGAGGAAGCTGCCCCAACCTATCTGACTGCAAGTGTGGGGATGGGACTCGTGGGCTGACAGCAGCCTGCAGTGAAGATGATGTCCAAAGATTCACGGTTTAACCCTTTTCCTGATATCCTCTTTGTTATGATATATTATATTTTGTTGATATGGCACAATTGAACGTCATTTTGTGTGGCGGGTGAGCAGCTAAGGCTCGTGGGCTACCCTTAAAACTCAAACACAAGTCACATGTGAACTAAAGCAGGTTGATGAGTCTATAACCCAAAAAAGAACCTGAAACAAACCATCCCATTAAGCTGTGTATTTACACTGCCATTTCTAGACTAATGCTCTCTGCTATTTACTGAGCCTAAACCACAATATTTTACCAAGTGCTCCAGAATCCAAGATGCATTTTTGCAACTTCAAGTCAGTGGAAACTTAGCAGTTTATTTTTCCCTTTGGAAAGTAACCAGTTCCTATTTTTATCCTGGTTAAAGCCCACAGTGTCACTCATCAGACTCCTGCAAGCAAACATTTCTCCCACCCTTTGCACCAAAACTGCCAGGCTTCCCCCAAAATCAAACAGTTAATTGTTACTCTGTGACCCCAATTCATTACTCCAAAACAGAAATGGAAAATGCCACGGCAGGAATACAGAGATCTGTCAGCAAAGAAAACCAGGCAAACTATTAAAGTACATTTAATATCTGGTTACTGGATATAAACTAATCTTTCTTAGAGGTCTGGATGAAAGAGGCTGGATTATCCCGTGTCTGACTACTCCATTGTTTTTGTACCTTCCTCTGAAGCATCCGGCGCTGGCTGCTTTTGGAGACAGGATGCTGGACCAACTAGACAGTGGCTTTCATCCCACACGGCAGTTTTGGTGCTCATATAAATGGGCCCAGTCTGTAAAATATATTGAAAAACATTTTCATAGGGACTGGTTTCTGTCTTCCCTTGTCAAAGGGTTCCTTCAAGCCTATCAGCAGTTTTTTTTCCAAAGACTTTCTCCTGTTTTTAACCCCTCAGCTGCCTGTTGGGAACAGCCCATGCCGTTTCCCAGGCATGACAAACCTCTGGATTTAAAAGCAAAGGCAAAGTTTGCACTTTAATAAAATGCTCCCAAGGCTGAACTGTCCCAAAGTAGGAACTTGGGTGTAAGGAAATGTGAGTCGTTGCATCTTCTACCAGACCTGCTGGTGGTGGCACCGTTGTGTGGCCGAGTTTGGTGGGAGGTGACCAATCTCACTGTTTCCATGGGCACAGCAGGTGCTGAGCTCCTCGTCCTGCTGTTGCTATCGGGCTGGGGCTGTTGAGTCCAGGAATCCATCAATAAGGTGCTTTGTTGTCCAAAAGTTACAATTCTTTGTTCAATCCTCCACGTAGTGTTCCTCTGCTTGCTATAACTTTCTCTCGCACTCCATGGGACTTCTCCAATAAAGCGAGAAAGGAAAATCAGCAAACACTGAACTGTTATCAAGCTACTGCAAGTTAAACATCTTGTGGTTTTGGTTTTAAAGCTTAGTGTATCATTCAGTTGCTCTTTTCCCTGACTTACTCAGCTTGCTTGCACAAACAGAATTCAGCGGGGCTGAATTTTCAGTTGTGGATGAGCTGGCGTCATTTCATGATCTCTCGTGAAACAGGGAATGTGACACTGGGAAAGGGCATTGTTGGTCACCAATGGGCGATGGGGAGCAAATCCTCTATTTGCTTCTGCAGAGCTGTGGATCGGATCGCAGCACAAGCTGTGCCAGACTCCTGGAAACACAAGAAGCTGTTGAACTCCAAAGCCAAACGAAGTAAAGAACTCAGCCAAAATGCAAATTTTCATTTTTCGCTACCTTGATAGCCCCTCTACATGGCAGGTGAGCAGTGAAAACTGCTCCGTCCCCTGTGGCGCTCTCGGCACGGGGTGCGTGGCTCTGCGTGAGACGGGAGAACTGATCCTTGGCCGTGCAAGTCCATCATTCAGGCTGTTGGGGATCTCGGTAACGGATGATGGCAGTGGCTGTGATTGCTCCCAGTTTGAACCAACAGGAAAAAGGAACGTGAAATTTATTTCAGCCCCGGTGTTGCCAGGGAGCCTCCAGATAAGAGTTATAAGGGGAAATATTAAGAGAATGCTGCTTGAAGGTGCGAGCCAGGGATGTGTCTAAAGCACTCCTGGGCACTCTCAGAGCCAGATTTGGGGGGCTTGAAAGCTCCATGGAGCCCCATGAGCTGAGATCTAGCCAAATTCTTGTTTGTTTTAATGAACCTTTCTGACTCAAATGAAAAAAAAACCACCAACATGAAACCAGTGGCCAAAGGCCACCTGTGCCAGGGGTTTTGCTAAGCCTGCAACCATCCTTGATGCTCTCAGGGCTTAGCTGTGAGCGAGGGGGGTTGCCAAACACTTGCCTTTTTAATTGCACGTATTTTATGAAAAGCAGTGCGGAGCCTGTTGACTTGCCTTCAGGAGGTGCCTTGGTACCGCCTGAAATCTCGATGCCGCCTGTGGTTCCTCCTCAGTACAGTTCTGTGCTGCTGGGCTACGGCCCAGGGCCCTGCTGGCCGACTGGGGACGGGGGGCGTGTGTGAATTTTCTGCTTTAGTGGGAGTTTTTCCCCTCTACGAGTGTATTTGCGTGTATTCCCTTCAGGTAGTTATTACTCTCTCCAACTACCTGAAGGGAGGTTGTGGAGAGGAGGGAGCTGGGCTCTTCTCCCAAGGGACAGGGGACAGGACGAGAAGGAATGGCCTCAAGCTCCGCCAGGGGAGATTTAGGCTTGAGATTAGGAAGAAATTCTTCACGGAGAGGGTGGTTAGGCATTGGAATGGTCTGCCAAGGGAGGTGGTTGAGTCACCGTCCCTGGAGGTGTTTAAGGTGAGGGTGGATGAGGTACTTAGGAGCATGATTTAGGGATTGGTGGGAATGGTTGGACTCGACGATCCAGTGGGTCTCTTCCAACCTGGTCATTCTGTGTGATTCTGTGAAATTGTGACCGTGCACAAAGCGGTGGTTGGGAGGACTCACTGACAAATCAGGTGCCCAGGGTTTGGCCACGCTGGCTGATGAGCGAGCTCCACAGCCTCCAAAGAGCCCCCTTCGGAGCAGAACCTCACGGCCACAAAGCACCAGCGCCCTTGGGCTGAGTGGAGAACTCGACAGCAGCAGGAGACCTTGCACAGAGGGAAGTTCAGATCTGACTGTGATTTTTGTCTTTGCTTCCTGGGTTGCAGATAAGGTCTCTCTAGTGTATCTAGAATTTGAGGCTGTGGTTTCTGGAGCTATAAATGCAACACTCCAGTATTATCATTAGGTCTCAGGCTAAATACATTGACTGAAATCTTATCTCTTACATTACCCTAATGGCTTTAATGACACAAAGTCAGCGGACTAAAAGAAGTGTAGGAAGGCGTCCTAGCGGTGACAGTGGGTTTTTCTGCAGCTCAGATGCATTATGCCAGATCGTGCAGCAATGCACAGCAAACCAACAAACGTCCCAGGGCTGTCTTAACGCTAATCGTGAACAAACTGCATGCTTTGTTTGCAGATTAGACACTTTCAAGCCCAGCACAACTGTGTCAGATGTTAATTACTCAAAGCATGTATTACATGGACACTTATCTGTTTCAATGAGCTGGTGTTGAACTGCAAGTTCCCAAGGGGCCTGGCTCTTGTCATGCCTTAAAGATAAATATTTCTGGGTTTCTAAGTAGAAGTAACCTCTCACGGAGTCCCTCAGGGTCACAAATACAAGGACCTGGTGGGTGCATCCAGTCGCACCCCACTGCGAGAAGGGCTGTCTGAGCCCTTCAGGAGCCCAGAGCTGCCTAGGGATGCTGGGATCCCTGGCTTTGGCACAGCCTGGGTCGTAAATCTTGAACCCTTGGCAATTGCTGTGGTCCTGGGGTGGTTGTGTCACTTTCCCAGAACTGAAGGTTTGCTGGAGATGTTATTTAACAACCTGGGATGAGTTTGGAGGGCTAGAAGTGGTTTGTTAGCTCCCTAAAACGGGGATTGCTATTGTAGGGTACTTCTCAACCAGTAGATATCATCTCATGGCTTATGTGATAGACTGAGACGTTGGATGTAACAATGATCTAATCCAGTACGGTACCAGGGAATGTTGTGGACTTATTAGAAGGGCTGGGAAACTAATCCAGTGGCTTGGCACTATTCTTAGTTCTGAACAGACCTGTTTATCTTTGTTAATGCTTGTGGTTTGGTAAGCACCCTGGCAAAAAAAAAAGCAGAGTTTTTAGAAATATTTAGGGACCTTCCTCCTTCCATTTCAATAGTTTTTTTCCCAATGCCTTCTGTCAGTATCTCAGGTATTTCTTCTCTGCTCAGCTGTTCTTGGTAAGCATGCACAGAAATACGTCACTGGGGTTTAGCTGGAAAAAACCCTGCTAATTACTCAATCACATTCAGAAAGAAAACCCTGAGAAGTGCTAAATGAATCAATAGCTTGACAAGAAAGAGCTGCGTGTATCCCAGACATTTCCATACAGGTGGGACACCCTTTTTTTCCATCTGGCTGCATACCCCGTTAATCGAGTCACCCAGCAATCTAAACGCGCCTTTAGCTGTGCAAGCAAAGCCTGTTTCTCATAGATACAACGTGCGCTTAAGAGCGAGGAGATACCAGGGGATTATGCTGCGAGTTCAATGTGTCAGAGGGAGGTGGCTGCAACAACAAAGAGTAAATTCATGGCCGGGGTCCTGCCCCGTATGAGGTCATTTTCTGTTGGAGCTGGGCTCATTAGTCTGGCCGGCTTGTTGATACAGCTCAAAGTGCGGGTGACAAGTGTGACTGGGTTTGCTGAATTAGGCCTGCCCACCGTGCCCAGCACGCGGAGATTCATCATTGTCTGTCTCTGGGAACAAGACCGTTAATTGCACAAACTGCCCGAGACGAGTTTTGTCCCAGAACCATCAGGTTTTGACAGCAGAGTGTTTAAACAACACGGAGTGTTGAAACAACACGAGAGCGTTTGTTTGGGACAATAAGGGAGAGGGCTGGGTCACAGGGCTTCGTGAGGTAACATCCTCTGCGCTGGAGAGGGGAGGTTTGGTCCCAGACCAAAGCCTCAGCCAGGGCAACTTCTGCAGTCCTGCACATCCCCGTCCTCCTGCCAGAGCGATCCTGTATTTGGCCACAGGGCTTGGGATGGGGGAGCTCTGCATGAGCCGAGCATCTCCGTGCTGCCTTTTTTTCCCCAGTGTAAAATACCCTGACTGCAAGATCCCAGTTGCAAGCCCTTACTTTTGATTTATTTCATTCAGCAGCTTGGGGAAAATGGTTACATCCCTTCTTGCCACCATGGGAACATTGCTCTGACAAGGAAAGTCAGCTGCGCCTCCCAGCGCTGCCTGCTGCAGCCCAAGCACTTGGCCACAACAGTATTTAATTCCAATAATCCATCCCGGATGCTACTGAATGCACTTAGTTGAGTGTGGGGTTTGAGCAGTTGGGTACCTGGGGCTTGTTTCTGGAAGTTGCTTGAGATATTCGAGCCAGTAAATCATTATGTTCTCACTGTTGCCATGCTTCAGCGTGAAGCCGTAGCAAGAAGCAATTGAAAATACTTTTTTGCGATTTTTAATAAAAATATAATTACTTGAATCTAGCTGTTTCTATTAGGTTTTATGGGCTAAATCCCATTGACCATAAGTACTCAGATTTTTCTTTTTTTTCACTAATGCTGTGTCATAATTACATAATTAGTAGTATTTCATTTAAAGAAGTAAGCACAGTTTCAAGCCTAGATTTTCTTGCTGCTCTGACAGGGTCGTGTTAGACAACGACAGGCTGCTGCACACAGAGAGCACTGGGAAAAGGCTACACTTCATTTTACTCTAACCAGAAAGTTTGTTCACCCAGAAGCCCTTTTGGGGGAGCTACTTATTTTCTAATCTTGTGATAATAATGAAATGATACAGGAGTCTGGGGATAATGACGACTAACTGTTTTCCTAATGTACTGAGCACAAAAGGGAGCAGAGAAGGGTTTCAGCAATGAGACAAGAAAAAGAGTTTATTTTAAATAAAGATTACAAAAATAACCTACTGTCAAAGATGATGTGGAAACCATTAAATAGCAATTTAATGTAATTATAATCAGAGGTGAGCTAAGGGCTATCTTACACAGTTACAATCAATCTTTCTGTCTGGCTGTGCTATCCTGAGCCCTTACTCCTGACCCCAGCCCTGTGTTCTCCCTGCAGAAATGCCCCGTTTAGAAAGTGGCTCCATGACCACTCAAGCCATCGAGACCGAGTGATACCCTCTGAGGGCTGATAGAGAAACCCACTTGGACTGTGTCTTCCCCGACCGTGACAGCCCTTTTAACAGCTGCTGCTGGATTCAATAACCAAGTGTGGTACCTCACTGCCACCAATGGCTATAAAGCGATGTCTCACTGAATGAGTAGCAGATGGCACCATTACGCTTGGCTGTGTTGAAATTTTATGAGCATGGTGGATCGTTATTTACGAAACCAGCAGAACCATGAACCCGACACTTAAGCACGAAGGGCATCAGTCAGCCGGACTGCGCCATGCTCATCCACACAATGTGTTTCTTCCCCAGAGAAATGAGAAATAAACTTTAAGAGAGAAAAGGGCTTCAAAAGTGTTTACGTCAATGGGCAAAGCCAGTTGTTGACCTGCAAAACTGCCACCCAAAAAGGTGCTGGGAAAGCCTTCAGGCTAAGAATTGAAGGACTGGGAGTGCCCATAGATGTTGGTAGGACCTTGCCCACCGACGCTTGGGGTGGGGCTGGCTGAGACCTGGCGTGGGAGGCGCTGGTGTGTGATACCCTGTGTCTCACTGCAGCATTTCCAGTCTGAAACAAAGGCTCTTCTGTCAAAGCTGAGTAAAGAACTCAAGAAAAAATAATAAAACTAATCTCAGTAATCTAATTTAGTGCTGGGCCAAAGGTTTCTGTGAGCATGGGAAGTTAATCAGAGAGACTAATTAATAGGGCTCAGAGCTGTCCTTCATCTCCCAGCAGTAGTTTTGGCAACACTGGACTGAAACGCCCGTCCTGGGAGCTGGTGGGGCCATCCCACCCCACTTGGCACAATCTGTGGCTCAACAAGGGTGTGTAGTTCAGTTCTGGCTGCTGCCAACAGCGTTAGACGTGCTGGGAAGAGGTTGCGTGCCTCTTGTTCTCATGAAGATCAGCATGAAGGGTCAACCATTCTCTCTTAGAATGGTTTGAATGGGAAAGGACCTTTAAAGGTCACCTAACCTGCCTCCCCCCTTGCAATGAGCAGGGGCATCTTCATCTGTATCAAGTGTTCTTGCTGATGGGCCTAAACGTACCAGTCCCAGAAATCCACACCCTTCTCCTCAGTACCTGGAAATGCAAAGAGAAGCCAGTGCTGGGCCAGAATGGGCAGTCGTCTGTCTCTCTGTGTCAGCTGGACATTTCTTCTTGTCCTGGTTGTTGTCTTGCTTGTCTAGCACAGTTTCAAAGCATTTTCAGCTGTTTAAAAAAGTTTTTGTGCCTATATGGGACACTTGCACCAAGCAGTTGATGAATCCTACCACAAATGTCATGGGAGTGGGTCGTTAATGACTTCTTCTGGGCTCACTGGCTCCTCTGTAGCGTAAACTTGTTTGGGCAGTGATGATAAATGCAACGTGATCTGCAGCCCCGTAGCAAGGCAGGAGCATCCCTGGAGCTCACTCCTGGCCCAAAGCATCCCTGCTGGAAGGGGGAGAAGTTAGAAAAGGGACTGGGCCCAGCAAAGACAACCTGATACCCATCTTCTGTCCTGCGTGGTGGACGTGCATTGGTGCTGGTACTGCAGCTGTGTGATGGGTACCAGGCAGTCAGGGCACGCAAGCTGTTCCTAGGAAGATTTTCTTGTTTATGCTTCAGAGTCCCTGAAGAAGAATAATAGGATGGGAAAATCAATAGGGTCAGGCTGTCATAAATGATCTTTAGTTTTAAAGTCCAGGACATCATTGACATATGGGCTTTTCAAAGCACAGCCATCAAATGACTGTTATGAAGGGAAGAGTGAGTATGATAACTCCATGGGCTAGAGATCCCTGAAGATCCCAGCTTTCATTGAAGGGTCACATCATGTTTTCTCCTCTTGGATGAATCATTGACTCCAGGAATCGGAGTGATCTAAACCAGGTTTGGTTCTGCCAGCCACAGAATCAGGTTTTAGCTGATTTACCTTGTTTCTCCAGACCATGGTATGAGCGTCACAAGGTGCCAGACAAGTAGAGCTGCAGGAGCAGCCTTTAGGGATTTTAGGGATTTTTCAGGCCAATGTGAGTGATGTAAATGCCTCTGCCTCAGTTTTCCAGCCCTGAGCATGGCCTGGAAATATCTGAGTTGCTGCAAGTAAATGACAAGGAGTAAAATGCTTTTTACCTTACAATGGGTCTCAGGGGAGAACAAAGGTTTCTGCTCAGGTAGCTCTGAGTAGCTTCTCCTGCCTCCTCATGAGCTGAGGACCCTTCAGGGTCCTCTATGCTGGTATTTTCCAGGTCAATCTTGGCCACAAAGTGATCTGGAAGGCAAGAAAAGCCCTTTAAAAGGGGAAAGTGAGCAAATAGCAGCCAGGACCAAGGGGAAGATGCCCCAAAACGGCTCTCAACAGCGTCAGGGAGCTCACTACATCTCCAGGCAAAGCAGGGCTGGGGGGGATTAGCTTCACATAAAAGATCATTCTGAGGGGGGGAAAATGTACTAATTAATTTGATTTTTATTTGGAAAAGGGGCGGTGATTTGAGGGCTGGAATTGCCTGATTATTGCCAGCACATACATTTCTCCTAGAAATGTGGCTGCAGTTTATCCTAATCATATTCAACTCCAGGCAATGAAAATACTTCTTGCTATTTGTTTTGGCTTCTCTTGCTGTTACAGTGTCTGCAAAAATATGTCATGCATGAAGTGCTCCCCTATAGTTTGACAAGTTATTCCTTATGCTTGCTAATTTTTCATTAGGAAAAATGACAGAAACACCAGATACTCAGTACGGTCTCCGTCATAACTGTGCCTCAAGATTAAAGACTGAGAAGCGTGGGTCTGCTGGAATTGCTTCGTCTCCATTATTTTAATGTGTTTGTTAAAAAGAAAGTCTCCCGACTCCCTTCTTGTACTTCTCAGCTGGAATTCTGCCTCTGTAAAACATGCACGATAGGTTGTAATGTATAGTTTGTACAAGGCAAATCTGCTGGACAGACTGAGCTGTTACACGTACGTTTGGCCAAAAACTGCCTCTAGCTGGCTCTGGGTGCTCTTGACGGTTAAATGGGGGCAATTAGTGTTATTACAGCAGAAAGCAGAGTTTCCAAACAAAACAAAGGACTTCGGTGGATTAGGTAGTCTAGAAAAAGCGAGTGTAGACAGTCGCTGCGCCAGCTCCAGGTAACTCGTCGATGGTGTCGCGCACTGGGTGCAAGGGACCAAAAGGTACACAGGCTGGTTGCTTGGGGCTGTAGAGCAGAGTGCTGGTCGTGATCCATGCCGATGCCTTTAGGAAGAGCAGGAGCGATGCTCTGGAGGTTAAATTCAAGGCTGAAGGATCTAAAGACACGCCTCTGTGAAGTTATGCAAGACCTGGGGTGGTCTGAGATAGGCAGAGCCCCTGGGGCAGGGGCCTCTGGAGGGAAGTTTTAGGGATGTGAGGACCCCAGGAGCTGAGGCTGGAGAAATGGCTGTGAGAAAGGAGGTTGGATGCTTTGAGTGCCAATAAATGGTGCTTTTTACGCTAACTGCTGTTGTAACCTGCTGGAAAAGTGGCACTGAGCAGCAGGCACGTGGGGCTTGGTGAAGCAATTGCAGGTCCATCCCTGATGCCTCTGCAGAAGAGGAACGTGCAGGAATGACATAACTGGCATTTGAAGGTATTTTTAAGACTGTGTTGTATATGTGCCTCTATACCCTAACCACGCTCTGCCTTGTACTGCCAGCTTCCTAAAGCACAGGGAAATCTTTTCTAAAACCCATTAAATGGATTTTAGGACTCAAGTGCACAGCTTAACTGAGCAGGGTCTGACAGACGGTTTGAGACTCCTCCAACAACGCAGCAGTAGGTGAGAAAATCGGCATTTAGGTACCCAAAGTAACAATTTCCCTGTACAGATCAGCCTGTGCCTTAAAGCATGGAGCAAACTTGGTGATGCAGCTGCAGAAAGCCTGTGTACCAGCTTCCCAGGCTGCTCGTGCGAAAGGGGGTGAGGTTTTGCACAGTCATTTACATGGTAATTAACAGCGTCTGTGCATGCAGAGGAGCGAGGGTGAGTGTCTCCCTTGGGAGCTGCTTTGTCCCAGCACACTTGAAGGGATCTCTTGCCCCTGAGAGCCGGGAAGGAAGTGGAGCCCCTGAATAGCTTCATTTCCTAGGGGACTTTCCCAAACAGATGGGATAAAATTGCTATAAAAAAGGAATCCCAAGATAGGAAAATATAATGAGCTATGGGCAAGGGGAAAAATAAATGCTGAGGGATATTTATGCAGCATGGGGAGTAGAGAGATCAAATCAGTAATTCCAATTAAGTCCATAATTTATTTCAACGGAAATAATAAAATTAGAGGTGGACCCAAGTGGCAAAATTCAGATTGGGATCCCAACCCAAAGAGTGTGTTTAGCGTAAGTCCATGTCTAACAGTCTCCATCCAACCATAATAGACAGCGTAGACCCATACCTAGTGGCAGGCCCTCCAAAAGTTGTGAGGGAACCTAGTCACTTTTTATTAAAAGCCTTCTCAGTGCTTGAACTGAAATTACTCTGGGCTTGGTGCACAGCTCAGCTCTGTCACTGTTGTGAGGAGGGTCCTGGGAGGGTCTGGGCAGTGGCTGCCGTGGTCTGCAGCCTGTCCCAGGGCGTCCCAGTTGCCTCTGAGTTAACACCCATACTGGTACTGCTGAAATGAGAGCATCATCTTGGTAGCGCTGTAGCTTGCATAAGAAATAATAACAATAATAATAGGTAGCAAGGAGCAGGTCTGGGCAGTTTCTTTCTGCCCAGATCGCTCACCAGACATCTCCACTTGGGTCTACGTTATGATGACTTGTGCAATCCTCGTCCCATCGCCACCACCCCCGTTGTGCTAAGCAGATGGGGTAGAGGGATCTCGCCACGGCAGATGCAACCAGGGTCACTGAAGCATCAACAGTAGCAAGCAAAGTTCTTGTGCTGGCCGGCAGGTCAAGCCTGCACGGTCACCCCTGCTCGTGCTGCAACACCAGCTGCTGGGCTTTTGTTTCAAAGCCTCACAGCTCCTTGGGAGGCTGGCGCTAGCATTTCATTTTAGCCTTCCAAGTGCTACATGTCCACGGCACTTGAGTCATGTTTTCCATCCCCTATTATTTAACACGGTACTTTGAGCCAACATATTTTATGGAACAAAGTCATTGCGTTTAGAAATGTATGTTTTCAATAATGACAATGTGCTTTCCCTCCCTCAACCCCATTCAAGCCCTCAATTTACGAAATGGAGAAAAGTATTTTAAACATGTAGATCAAAATTACACACCAGCTTAAATGTGTCACTTTTTGGCACAGCCAGCTCCTTTCTCAGCCAAGATTTACAAATAAGTTTTCTGCTTCTCTATTTTATTGATTTCTTTTTTTCTTTCCAAGAGCACACATAGCTACTTAACCAAATAAAAGTTAACCCCTAAGCAACAGTTTTGTCTGGGTTTTGTTTTGGGCTTTGGGTTTTGTGCTACTCAGCAGTGTTTCTTAATATCATGGTGACTGCTCATTTGCCATATGAAGTTTCTCAGGAGCTCCAGATTATCTCAGATCCTTCACCTTTGACTGAGACCAGGCGATAGCTCTACTGTAGGTCTTCTTCGGCAGCCACAGTTTTTTTGCAGGTGCAAATATGAGTGTCTTTAGATAGAAAGGTCTGAATCCTTTGTAAAGAGAGGCTGCCTAAAGAAGTTGTGGAGTCTCCTTCCCTGGAGGTGTTCAATAAACATGTAGACGTGGCACTTGGGGACAGGACTTAGTAGGCACGGTGGTGTTGGGTTGATGGTTGGGCTGGATGATCTTAGAGAACTTTTCCAATTTTAATGATTCTATGATTCAAATTTGTATCCTTGCATCTCTTTTCCAAGGACTTCTGAGTTTCTTAGATATAGTCTTTAATGAGCTACTTATTCAAAAGGGGGATCATAGGTGGCTGCGTTGCATGCATTCAAACAAACTATGAAAATGTATTTTGCACTGTGTTTGTGCAAGGCTCTTGTAACAAGAAGATCCCACCGGGCAATGGGAGTTGAGATGATGATATTGGAAATGGAGTGTATTCAGTGACACGACACACAGAGGAAGGACGTTTTGTCCCCAGCACATGCAGTATAAAAACTCTGTTGTGTAGTTCAGAGGTTTTCCAGATTTCTCTGCTGTATTTTGAACTCTGTGGCCTCAGGTAATAAATATGTGTACACATGCCCCTGCATGTATCGTTATCCCAGACTAGGAATTAGCCAAAACAGAAAAGTGCATCCTTGGTTGAGTTTGGTTGCCTAAGCTGCACTGGGGTGGCCAGTTTAGAGCTTTGCAAGGGCTTTGAGTGGCAGGAACAAAGAGGACAGCGACTGTCCCCCTGGGTTTGTGTCTGTGGGTGGCTGCAGGGCATGGTTTGGGGATGTCTGGGAGTACAGGATTGGTCCCCTGCACCTGCCTGATGGCAGCAGCAGCAGAACTTAGCCGTCCTTTTTGCAACACAACTGGAAACAAGGGTCACAACATCCCTTCCCCTGCAAGGCAGAAAATAAACCTCTCCTTCCCCATCCCTCTGGTGACAGCTGTGCGTGCTTCCTAGGCTGGTGGTATATGACAGCTCTGATGGGAGCAAGGATTTTCATTTACACTATGTAGCAGTTAGCAACAGATGGAACTATAAGATCAATATATAGTCTGAATAATTAGGAATCGTGTATTTAATTGTACCTTTTCAACAAGCATTTCAAATTCTTAAATCAGCTGTGCAGTTGTTGATACAGGGAGCAGTTGCAATATATTTCTTTTTGAGAAACTCATTGAAATTGCAGAGACTGATCCAAACAAGTTGAGTGAGTGACTTGTGTTTGCGAAAGGGTTTTTGGCAGCTTTGGAGGGTTGGTCACTGCAAACCATCACTGTGCTGATGGGTTGTGATACCCAAGAGATTAGTCTGGTGGGTAAAATAAAGTACAATTGACTTCGTCCTTCTAAAGGCTTTGAACTTTAGTCTCCCAAACGCTGTGCTTTCAGATGGATCAAACTCGTTTAGTCTCTCATCGTTCCCATGAGGTTTGAGGTTGTTGCATTTGGGTAAACTGAGGCAGAAAGGTCCTGTGGGCCAGAATAAGTGAGGGGAGTAGGAGCACTGAAATCCTCTTGCCTCTTTTTCCTTTCCTCAAGAGTTTGATCTAGTAGGACCAAAGACCTCTCCAAAAGTGATGTTATCTAGCAGTGCAGCGGCAGAGTATGATCTCAGCAGCCTGTTTTTAAACTCAGATGAACTGGATGTTCCCTAACATCAGTGTTCCTACTTGAAAGCTGAAATGAAAGATTTTGCATCCTTTGGAAAAAATAGTTCTCTTTGGCTATTCTTCCAGGCATTTACCCAAAGTAACTGGCTGGTAATCAAACATGGAAAAGCAATGGCTTGGATGACATGCTGTCACCTGTCACCCTTCCCCAGGCACACAGCAGGGTGCTCAGATAGGCAAAAATCTCTGCGTGCCTCTGGGAAGGGGCTGCGCTCCCCGGCTGTGAATGTCCCAGTCCCAGTGCTTGCACGGGTGATGGGAAAGATGCTTTATTTGGGAAAGCTGGGAAAATGCTCCCCTGGCAGCCTTCTGCTGGCTGCCGCACCAATGCTGCATGCGTATGCGCTAAAGGCTTTGATTTTGGGAGAGCAGGTGCCACTCAGCTGTGTGACCCAGCTTCCCAGCAGCTCAGAGAGACCGTGGACCATGGGATATGGTGCTCAGGTCAGCAGAGCCTGGGGTGGTGCGGGATGTGCTGCAGCTCTGGGTGGCCTTTGCCACAGGAGGAGATGAAGTTGTGCTCTGTGGTATCATGCATTTGTGGCTCTTACAAGGCCGTTCGGCATCCTCTCTTGCTCTAAGGGGCTTTGGCACTGTAGCAATGTGCCGGGGGGGTGTTAACGTTCGCTGTTGTCATTCTGGGAGGTGATTAGTTTATTCTCTGGTTGGAACAGGAGATAAAGCCACATTCTGATACGGCTGAGAGCCAGAAGGAGCTTGCACAGGTGAAGTGTGCCTGGATTTGCCACTGGCCCCCATGGGTCTGGTCCCTGGGGAGCCTTAGCCAGCCAAGCCAAGCAGGCACAGCGCCGGGTGCAGCCCCGTTCCGCTCACGGTCTTGAAGTGGCAGGGGGCTACGGTGGTGGCAGCGGGGCACAAAGGGGGAATCAAGAGGAGCAGACAATCACCACCCCCCCCGGCATCTACCGGCGTGAGTCAGACCGTGAACGCTGCCTGCGCGTGGCTTAATTTATATTAACTGTGTCCACACTGTTCAAACAATCTCCACCCAATTCTGTTTGTGCAGGTAATGATGATATAGGCTCATTTATGCAAGATTATCCTTTTATCACATTTCCAGACTCATTTATGAGGCTCATGTTTTCCCCTCAAGGGCATCATCAAGTGAGTTAAGTTGTACTATTTGCCTCCCGCGGTGAACTGGCAGGAGCCTACTTCATTGACTGATGAGGGCTGCTGCCTTCGCCAAATAGGGTCTGTGTGATGGATATTTTACTTGTGAATATTATAGCTGGAAATTAGCATGTTTATTGAGGTAGAATGCGTTTGTTTACATTCTACTACCCATGGTATTACCTTTTATGACCTGAGTTATTTAGCTGAAGATAAGCATAAATGCTCCCCATCTGAGGAGGGTGGGGAGAGAGAAAAAAATAAAAGAAAAATTAATGAACTACTAGATATCAAATTATGCCTTAAATAAGTGACAGAGGCACCTCTCTGGGAGCTGCCCTTTGTGCCCCACCTGGGCTGGACCAGCTCGAGCACAGAGGGGTGGGAGAGAGGCAATTGGCTCAGTTTTATCTACAGTTTTACCTATTTTTTGCCTATCAAGAGTCTTTCCAGGGAGGAAACCATCCCATCTCACTTAAAGTACCCAATGGCAATTAGATACCAGAGGATGGGGATGGTGGGTGGAGGAGCTGAGGATCTCAGCCCACCACATCGGGCTACCCCTGCAGTCCTCGCCTTCCAGATCTGGTCACCATCCCATGGCCTTGACTGTACGGTGAGAGCCAGGGCGCAGCCAGGCTAAAGGATTAGGAGAGACCGATTAACTTGATATTCCTAGGGTAGCAGCAGCTAAATGAACCATTCCCAATTGTTAAAAGGTTAAAAATATCTAACCCTCAGCTTGCAAAGCCACCCGTTGTGGCTTTCAACGATACAGGAGTGGGTGCAGCGCTGTGCTGTGGGTTTGTGCCATGCCTTCAGCTGTGGGCGGGTAAATGTTGTCTTTCCCTCTCTGTTTCTGTTTTTCGTTTTTTCATGGATGCCATCCGTGCTGTTTGGCATTGCCTACCTCCGTGAAGCCTGGCCGGCACACGGGCTCTGTCTCTCATTCCCTCCGTGACGTGTGGTTGCTCCTCTGTGGTGAAGGTGCCAATTCATTGATGAGTGACAAACTCCCGTGGGACGCTTGAGGCTAGGGAGAGGCTGACCAGCACGTTTCAGACTGGACATGCGTTTCCCAACCAGGGAAAGCTCCAGCCTATGAGGTAATACATAGACTGACCCCGGTTGTGTCAAATTTTCCTAAGGAGAGTAATTCCTTGTCTACTTAAAATGACGATGGTACGTTTGTTATGTGAATTACCTGGATACAGAGCTGACTGCCATCTGATGCAACCCAGCCAAGCAGCCAGCAGGGTCTGGAAAACAACGCATTCCCAAACCCTACAAAATGGATGATGTGAAACGTGCTTAAATCCATACATCAGATATCCTTGGAAACACAGACATGTTCTCTTCATAGTCAGAAATGCCTGCCTGGAGTAGGGAATTTGCCTGGGCAAATCAGCAGACTGGGTGCAGGACTGGTCACCCCACTCCTGTCTGGAATTGCAGACAAAGTGTGTCCTGTAGCCTGTGTCAAGATTTAATTTCATTTCAAAAGGTGCCTGCCAAGCTCTTTTTTACTTGGTGCGTGCCTGCGAGCAAAAACGTGTTTTATGTCAAGTCAAAGAAATGATCTTTTTCTTTTTCAACAAAATTTGGCTCTAATTTTTATGGCCTTTAAATATATATTATCATATGTGAGTGAAAGGGAAGGGAATTGGTGTTGTGTCAGCTAGAGAGCAAAGAGGAGGCTTCAACGATGGGAAGAGTCGGTGCCAAAGCCCGCTGTGCTGGCTTGCAATGATTTAGACAAACGGGGGCCAGGAAATCCTCCTGCTCCCCCAAAGCCTTTCCCTGCTCTACCCTGGGCTGTGGGTTGAGGCTGAACTCACACCCACGTCCCCTTCTGTGGTCACCGGTGCACGTGTTGGTGATGCGCTGGGCTCGGGGGACTTGCAGCTGGCACCAGCAACGCTGCCACTTTGTCTGCAAGCAGCGACACCTTCAAAGAGCAGTGACAGCATTACCCCGTCAGCATCTGCCTATCTTGCTTTGCTTACCATGTTAATTTGCTGCTGTGTGACTCTCCAGGGTGAAATGGAGACGAATATGACTTCACTGTTACAATAACTAGTAATAAAAATTATGATTGCCAATATCTGGGAGGCACGCACTTGTGAATCGTAAGATGAAGAGAATTAACAGCTTGAAAAATCGTTGGCCCTGGTAGAAAGCAAAGCTGTAAATGTTGGGATTATTTCCCCTGCGACTCAGCTGTCAGCAGGGGATGGTGCAAGCAGGGATGTTCTCCAGCCCCCACAAGAAATCATTTCCCCTTTCCCTCAGCTGTGCAAAGCCCTTCATCACAGGCGTCTGTGAGGCTTGGTTGGAGTGTTTAATATATGGCAAATGCAGGCATGTTATGCACAGATGTCACTTGAGTGTGTAAATCTGCTTTCACAGGTCGGGTCCATGAGCATCCGCAGGCCACATGCATCTGACAGCAGCCCCAATGGTTTTGTGCCCATAAAATTACTTCTTCCCAACCTCTTCCCTGACTATTTGTCCGAAACTTGATGTTATATCCTGGTTCTGTGCTCTTCCTGCTCTCCACAAGAGCTCTCAATGCTCTTGTTATTCATGTTGACTTCTCCTCGTCCCGCTCTTGGCCTTAAAGATATGATATAATAAATCCTTGAGGTTAATTGTGTGTTATATACCAAATATTCAAAGCAAACAGTTTGCCCGATGGGCTAAAATACGTTTGCATGATGTGTTCATTGAGCAATTATGAATAACCTACAAGTTTTAAAAACAGCCTCTTTGTGGATAATTTGAATGTTTGCTGCAAAGTGCGGCATTTGTTGGATTAATGAGTCATTACAGATATTTCACTGAGCTCTGGTGGCACTGTCTGCTGCCGCATGAAGGATTTTTTTTTCTTCCATTGCACCTGTACCATTTCAGCGACGTGCAATGCTTAATTTCTGCAAATTACTCCTACTAGAGCAATATGAAATACAACTAACTTGAGGGAAGGAGAGGTATACTTTAATTAAATCATCTTGCAATTAGTCCTTGACTGATGAGGTAAGATGTTTTATCTCTACGCAACTGGTACCAAACCACTGAGGAGATGCACAGGGAGGGAATTGCAGAATTGGACGTTATAATCAGACGAGTTGTTTAACAATTTGAGATTCCTTGAAAGCAACCAGGCAACTATTTGGGGGTGACTTTTGCTAATTTATTGGGACCATCCATGTTTATAGTGTTAGAAGAACTAATGCAATTAAAATCTATGTTTTCTGGGAGTGCATTTAGGCTGTAAGGAGTATGGCAAAATACACAGTCAAATTAAAATTCATCATTGATCAGATATTTTGTGATGAGGAGGATGCACAACATTGCAACCCTTGCATATAGATACTGGATTTGGTTCTTTGAGATCTTCTTCTTAGCTGTGGGACTCTGGCTCAGCTCTCCACAGCACTTTTGGGGAGCCTCACTCAGGGAGCACAGAGTGAGAGATTATTAACCATTCACACCAAATGCGGGTGTGATGGTCCCATTTGTCCCTTTAAGGTGACACTTGGCACCCTCAGAGGTCCGAGTTGCAGGCGCCATCTGAAATGTCTCCAAGGTGGCATAAAGATTTCACCATTCATTTCCCTTTGAATTCTGTGCTGGGGTAAGAGGTGAATGGCTGAACGCTTCTGAATATATAACTCCCCAGACAGCATTCAGCATGGTGTAAAGTTTCCTTAATGATTTGCTGTCCTTAGTATTTTGGACAGACAAAATATGTTTGCAGACTGTTGTGCCTGACACCAAAAACCTGGGCGGTCGTATTGAGCCCTCCAGAAGAGAACATCTTGTTTGAAGACATCTAAGAGCCTCTAGGGAGGCAAACGTGAATTCCCCTGCGTCTCTGGTCTAAGTGCACATCACAGCTCGTGCAACCCAGGACCAAGCCCCACGTGCTCCTGTAACACAACAGAGTCGTTATTTATATTAAAGAGGTGGCTTGTATGCAAGCACCGCACCACCCTCTGCTATCTGAGCATCGTTCAGTTGAAGGCCAAGAAGTCCGTTTCATTGACTCTGGCACTTGTTTGGTCAGGCTTTTAATGCAGACTGGGTAGTTTTTCTGCTGTCAGTTTGTGCTCAGGGAAAGTTGATTTGAAGGAGGAGAATGCTGGGGAGATCCTGTCCCAAATTAGAGAGCAAGTGTTAAACAAGGGCACGTGCAGGATAAACCTGTCCTTCAGAGCACTGCTGTCCAGATAGCAAAAAAAAAAGAAAAAGAAACCCATTTATGTGCAGTTTAGTAGCAGGTTTTGGAATAAAACCATCAAAAGCAAGGAAATTCAAAGTGGCAGCACCAATTTCTCCCTTTCCTCTCAACAGCCCTGAGTATTACCTGTGGGATATGATCCAGGGACCTGCACGGGGCAAAATGTCATTTCTTTGAAGTTTAGAAAGCTGTACATAATAATATAAAGTACATAATACATAGTACTGTGGAGTTAATAAGTCATATGGTCATGAATACACATATATGTGCAACGGAGACAACAATAAGCAAAAAGCCCAGCTTGTATTTAGATTCTTGGCTTGGATTACATCGCGTAACAACTTTAATGTTACTTAAATGTAGGTGTTTTGTGTGTGGGTGCACGCATGTATGTGTGTATGTGCATTAATAGCAATTTGTGATAGATGCCTTTGGGGCCCACACATTCAATAAGGAAAAAGGAGTTTTTATGGGAGATAACATAGCTGTTTGCAATTTGGCTATTCATTGTATCTTTGGCATTTTATGTACTGCATTAGCTGAGGCAATTTCATGCATATGGATATAATGCATTAAGTAGAAGCATTTAAATATAGTGAAACTAATTTTATGATGATTAGTTGAAGGAAAACATTGCATTCGTATCATCTATATAGGAGCCAATTTGCATGAAAATGCCCAAAGTTGCTATGCCAACATTTTCTGTGTTGTCAGTCGGGGTCGTCTCTGTGTCAAGACTTTGTATTAAAAATCGGTCTCCAGTGCCCGTGTCTTTTAATTCATTGCAAGCTGTAGGCCATTTGCTCACAAAGCGCTTGCAGTAAAACAAATGAATAGCTAAAATACTCATTTGCATGATTCCCATTTGAAAACGATTCCCCTGAAATTAAGGAAGCGTGTTACTCGGTTGTGAAGATGGATGGGCAGATGAGCCATGCAATTAATATTTTTCGGCATTCTCTTTTTAAAGCCCTCCTAAGACTAAAAGCAACACATGCTGCCTTCCAGACAAATTGGGTCCCGCAACAGTTCCAGGGCTGCCATGGCAGCAGCTTGTTCTCACTCTCTCCCCTTTATTGTCTCACTTACATTATGCAGTAATTAAAACTATTTACCATTCCTACTTATCTGCCATCTGCTGCCATTGAAGTTTCCTCTTCTTTATAAAGCAATCTTAAGCAGCAACAAGAAAAGTAACGGATTCAAGGACAGCTAGGGAGGGGGAGAAAATTCTCCTCCTTTTTATTAATAGGTAGCGAACCAGGACGAGGGTTGGGTACTATAAACAGCTGAATACTTTCACGTAATGTCTCATTTATGTCTTGGCCACAGTGGAGGGAAACGTGGGTGCATGGTGGAGGGAAATCAATACAACAGATCTATATGATGCTATAGGGGCAGAAGTGGGCTATGCTTCAACTTATACCAGGGTAAAGGGAAAGAAAGATGGTGCTGATGGTCAAGTCAGGAGGAGCAAATGAAAAATTTTGATTTGAATGGACGCTGCCTTAGAAGGGCAAATGATTTTTTAACAGATCCTTGAATGGGACCTCAGTTCATGCTGGGTGAAATCCTGTAGGATGCAGTAATTGCAGTCAGGCATGGATGTTAGGCAGAAACAGCACTTGCTGTCAATCCGTCAGAGAAATGAGGATGAAAATGCCCAGAGTCCTCCAGATGAGCAATGGTGCTTGCAGGTCTTACAATGGAAAATGCGGTTAGTGGTCATGGCCTGAAGAGTGCTTAAATCATCCCCGGTGCTGGCAGGATGGGAAGCGATGACAGCCAGGTAAACGGAGCCTGTGGGAGACTCCGGAGAGCCCAGCCTGAAGGCAGATTTAGGGAGGGTAAGACGTACCCCAGCAGAGCTGTTATACCATCAAATGGGCCAATAAAACAGCTCCCAGTGTGCTGTCGGTAATAAAAAGTGAAGAAGCCAGCAATTACTGTCGCCCTCATGGCATAACTCATGCTCCATATTATTTACAGTGACTCTAAAATTTAAAAAATCCAGTTAGCTTAATTGCCTTTCCTTCTGCGTGGATGTCAGCAAGAGAGGGCAGCAGGAGCCACCTGCTCTGGCAGTGAAACCCAGAGATGGCTCCAGGGGAGCGGCTCGCCCAGTGCTGGGTCTGGATGGGGTAATTGGTAGCAACCCACAGGAACATTGAATTTTGCTGGCTAACTGCTAAAACCCAGTTTTTTGAGTATATTCCTCTTTATTAAAACTCTGGCGGTTGAGGTAGTGCTGTGTAAACCCAGCCACGGCACAGAGGACTGTGGCTTGGTTGAGTTTTTTCTTGGAAAGCTGTGACAGTTTCATTAGTTTTCCATCATTCGACTGCAATTGATTTTCTTGGTATTAAATTCTTTTATGTAAGCAGTCAGATCTGTATTTCAACGCTTTTCCATGAGACTCCGTGGTTTTGCCACCTGGCGTGAATATAATGACAAGGTAAAGTAAAGAAAGAGGAGAAAATGTCTAGTTCTGGGTTTGGGTGGGGATTTTTGAACCCTGAGTCTTAAACATCAGGGATGTTGATGTAAAGCACCATCCAAAAAACTCTGGCAGAAATACTCCCGTGCCCATAAGGTTACACAATGCAGAGAATATATGTTCATATTCCAAACAATGCTGGTGAGTAGCCAGACGTTTGCTGGGGTGGCTTATTTGGCCTTACAGATATTTCGTTCTCCGCACATCTGGAAGATTTAATATTTAGGTGAGAAACAGCATCCACTTTTTCAACACTTTGTGAGATTTCTCAAATCCAGTGGAAAGCCTCATGTTCAAAACAAGTCATCTTCCAGCCCATTAAATTCCTTTGTTAACATGTAGATACTTCTCATTCCTTCCGAAGTACAGTAGAGCAGGCATTGTTGCACCAAATTATTTACAGACACACAGCTGAAACCTAAAAACACGGCTCTCTTTCTAGTCTTTTTTGGTACGTGTAGCAGGCATCTGCCTAGACCTAATGCCCTCCAAGCACAGGGAGACCGGAGCATCTCACACACACCTCAGACCATACCAGCAGGAGAGAATCAACCTCTTCTTCCCATCATGTTGGTTCTACATGGTGCAGAAACCTCATCTTGATAAGGCTGATCAGAAGGAGAGTGTAAATTTGCCCCAGAGCAGCGTAATCAGCTTTTTGCTGGGCTCCTCCGTGCAGGCTCTGAGCAGCCAGGTTCCTACAGGTGTCCCAGCCGTTGTCACCCCTTGAGTCCTCTCTTCCAGCTCAGAACTTGATCAAATATTCCCTTCATCCGAAGTTGAAAAACTGACTGAGTTTTCTTTATGCCATAGAGCATTCCCATCCCTTTTAGCAAATGATTTTGCATCCCAACCCTGAAAAAAATTACCATATAGATTCCATTTAAAGCAAGAAAAAAATATGTATATGTAAAAGGAAATATTTTAGGTAGGACTTGAACAGCAAATGCTTTTTGGTCTCTGTGGGGAGTAATGATCCACAACAAGGACACAATTCTATATGCATGTAATACTATCACATGCTTCAAAAAGCTTTTAAATCACATAAATGCAGTTATGGACCATTGTACAAAATAAACATTCCGCTTGTGTTTAGGCTGTTTTTAGTTCTTTGATCTAAAGCGAAGCTTGCAGATTTTATTGCTTTGTAAATTAAAGCAGCTTTGATTTGATTGAACTAAATTAATACGACTTCTGCTTGTTGCAAGATAACAGCCACAGTATATTTTGGCTGCACTGCACATAAGAAAACTGCAGTCTGTAGCAATTCCACTGAAGCTTCATGGAGGATTTCAATACCTATTTTAATTAAAACAAAAGCCTATGCAGCACTAATGTGTTCCTTAAAGAGCAAAAACTTAAAGTGTCCTTTTAAATCTATTTTAATATGTCTTAAGGACTAGAAGATAAATAGCAGGAGAGCTGGGCTCTGACAAGGTCTTTATTCTCTGCCTTTTGAATTTTCTTCTTGCACGTGCAAGACACATCTCCTTTTAAATAATAAATGTCATGTGGAAAAGCGAGCAGTTGTCAGGTATCCTCTCAGGCGCTGAATGATGGCAGAGCTTTCAATACAACCTCAAGGACCACAAAAATCAGCCGTGCCCATGAGCAGACCCACTGATGTGCTCATCCCCTCCCTGCACAGGGGCAGCCCATGACCATCCCAGCAGGGATCCAGCGTTGGGTCGGCTCTGACCATGCCAACAAGGTCCTTGGCCCATGTTGGCCAACGTGCAATTACACTTTTCTAGCTAATACCTCATCAATGGGTGTTTTTAGCTATAGAGCCTCTTGGGGTGGCTGTGCAATAGGAGCTCCAACCCAACTGACACCAGAATAACTGTCTTTCAGATACCCTGAAGAGACTCCAGTAGCTCCCTCCCAGCAAGGCATGTGACATGGGCAGTCATGGGACAAGGTTAATTTAAACTCGCTGTTGATTTTAAGCAAGCTGTTTGCAGCCTGTGGGTCTCGTTGGTTTTTTTTCCCCTTGTGCAAACTCGGGAAGTTTGAAACCAGCAACGTTTCTCGCTTGATTCTATTTCCCTAAAATCCTTAAACAAAAGCAGCTCTTGAAAATTTGCAGCAATAAAAAAAAAGCAAGCGCCAAACCCATGGAGATGCCTCATCCCGACCACAGGGGCACCCCAGGAGGAGCAGAACTGCTTTCAACGGGGGAAGCACAGTGGGCATAGGGGCTGTTCTCCTCCACCCACACCTCCCTGCTGGTGGTCAGCATCTGGTGTGGCCTCTGGGCACAACTGCAGCCAAGGGACCATGAGCTACAGCTGCCCCCTTCTCATCTCCAGGGCCCCAGAACTGAAACGGCCAAAGGAAGTGTAGGAGCAAGATCTCCCTCTAAGCTTTCATTCCCGTGTCCCTTCAGTCCCTGGTTCAGTGCTGCTGCACACAGCAGGCCCTCAGTTCATTGCCAAAACTACACTGGTGTGGGGGATCCGGGTGGTGTGAGACGACGGTGTTTGTTCGCATTCACTGTTTGTCTTGCAGTTCTTTAAATAGAAAAGGGAAAAAAAAATCTTTTAATTGCAGGCACTGCAAACTTTGCCTGGAGTTGAGAGATCAGCAAATATGTCAGAGGGAAACTGTTTCCTCATTGATCACTAGATGTTCATGGGCTTCATCCATTTTGTCCCAGAAATTCAGATCCATCCAATTCTCCCTCCTTCATCATGACAGTGGATTTGCCCCATACAATAGTGCCAGGAGGTTTTGAGATGCTTCCCGGTACCTTGCTAACTGGATCAGAGGGTTAGAGTTGCTGTCCATGTGGCTGGACACCTGACCCCAGGTGACCCATTGTCATGGAATCATGGAACAATTGAGGTTGAAGGGGCCACAAAGGTCACCTAGTCCAACTCCTTTGGGTAGGGATATCTTCAGCTCGATCAGGTTGCTTAGAGCTCCATCCAACCCGACCTTGAATGTTTCCATGTCCTGTTGCTGAGGCATGGCTCAGCATCCCGGCCCCCTGCATCCCACTCCTCTCTGCTGTGAGCTCAGTAGTGGGATGAAAACAATCCCCCCCAGCTCATCTCCTACAGCTGGCCTCAGCTCCCCATCTTTCCCTTCCTTCTTACCCTTTTCATAAATAATTTTAATATAGTACAGAGTGGCTCAAAACAGGAAACTCTGCTGTTTTAGTTTGGTCTGGAGTCAATTTTCCTAATCCCTGTGGTGGAGTTGCTAAGTTACCCTATCCCGGGGCCCAGCGCTGCTGTTTTCATGTGGAAAAAAAAAAAAAAGAAATAAAATTTTAAAAAATCTGTTCTTTACTAAAATACTGGAGTTTGAAAAAGCCATTGCTTATTACTGTGCAAAAGGTCCAGCATGCTGAGCATTTACAGCATTGTCATTTAGAAATTGCATTTACCACAGCTGAAATCTGGCCAGTGAAAAGCAAAGTCTTTGCCGGCTTCGCCGAGGTCAGGCGGGTCAGACATGAGATGAAATGAAAGACAAACAGTGGCCGTGGAAAGCTTTCACTGCCATCTCCTCCGGCGTAATGAGCCCTGGCTGCGTGCTTGGAGAGAAGCCAAACATTCATTTACCACAAATCTTCTGTAAATGATTACATTACCTTACATTACTTTCTGTAGTACCCCCAACTGTTCCTTCCAAAGCAAGTTAAGCAGAAGGAAAGCCGCCACTTCCCTGTAATTATTCTCCCTCGGCCAACGGGACATGTTTCTCCCATCTCTCCTGCCTGGAGGTGTGGGATGGAGATGGGACAAACCTGCCTTCCCACGGTGGCTTTTTGGGTGCTGTCATTTTGGAAGAAGGAACAGTGGCACCCATCATGGACTGGGGAGGGTGAAGAGCATGAATGAAGGTGAAGGCGCAGAAGTACCCCCAGACTGCTGCTGGGGATAGGAATGACAGTTGGTGTTGCGTCACACCCATGGGTGGTAGTTTGCATGAGGGTTTAGTTCCTGGGTGCATCCTTCACTGCAGGAGGTCTGTTGGTTTGAAGGCTGCACCTCAGCAAGCACAGCCTTGGCTCACACCAAGGGAGAATGTGGCTTTCCTGAGCCTGCGTGGACTAAGTAGGGTATAAAGCCAGCGCTTTGAAATAGATAGCTCTGTCTTGAAAGCTCGGAGTCTAGTGTCAAGCCAAGGTCAAAGACCTGGATGTTTTGGAGAAACCTCATCTCTCCCTGAGTACCTCTTCTTTTCTCCCACTCTTAACTCCTGCTTTCCCTGACCTAGATGAAGGCTAAAGCAAAAACAGTTGACATAATCCCTCACCTTCATCCACACTTACATCCTGAGCACACTCGTCTGTTATACCCACTTGTACAAACTGCATTTGACTTCTAGGGGCTACTTTTTCAAGTTGAGCCATATGCATGCGAGTGAGGTAAGAACAACTGGGCCATTACAGCCTGGTCTAAACTCACAGTCTGCTGGAGTGAACTAGTTTTCCTAGACAGGAGTGACAACAGCGTGGTGATTTCTCCCCTCTCCAGTGCTCCTCAGATGACAAATTCCTGTGGCTTGCAATATGGGGCCAGTTTTTTTTTTCCCCCAGTCCTACATGTGCAGCCCATGTTGCAAAGAGGCAGAATGATCCCTACTCCGATGTCTTTCCAATTCTCCAAGGCACAGGAAATAGCATTGCTTTACCAGCCAAGACTTAAAATTGCTAGAGGTTGGTGTCAGAGGAGCACACTGCTCACAAAGCCCTTGCAAAGATGCTGCGAGATGAGCAGCAAACAAAAAATAACCCCTGGGAGTTAAGCCCTGCTTAAGTTAAGCTGATTCTTTCTGTCATTCCCAGGTGTGTTCCTCTGTGCATCCTGCCATGTGTCCTCCCTCCAATCTTCCAGCCTTTTCCCAAGGCCTTATGTAAATATGCCATTTGTAATAGATTTTATTTAAGCCACAGCAGTTTGTTATTATTATTAACTCCAGGCACATTTTTAATAGCACTAATAGGCTGAAAGAGAGAAATGCTCCCATTTGCATGTCCTTTCTCTACCTTGGCTGTAGCTGATTGAAGTGCATGCATCTCCCCAGTACAGAAACAAATGGGAAAGCAAGATACAGGCTGTTAAAAGTGCTTTTAAAGTGCTGAAGCACAAGCGCGAGAGAGTGAGAGGCAACACCACAAGGTGTTTAATTGTCATCTTGTATGATCTTGACATGTCAACAACAGTTGAGCTTGTGCTGCCTTATTGGGAACACAGGAAAACAGCACTAATCCTGTAACTACTGCCTGTCAGAGCGGCAGGCTTTTGCAATATTGTCCTAAAGGAAAGTGCTGTGATTTGGCCACTATTAATAACTTGCTCTTAAGTTTCCCTTGTGCTGAAATCCACAGGCTTCATCCAGTAGAGGAGTGATCATTGCATATTGCATTAGGATTAAAGGATCATAGAATCATTTTGGTTGGAAAGGACCTGTAACATTATTAAGTCCAACCCTTTAGCTAATATGGCCAATTCCACCACTAAATCATGTTCCTAAGCCCCACGTCTATGCATCTTTTAAATACTTCCAGGGATGGTCACTCCACCACTTCCCTGGGCAGGTGGTGCCAGTGCCTGACAACCCTTTCCCCCAGTATCCAGTCTAAACCTCCCCAGGGCAGCTTGAGGCCACTTCCTCATGTCCTACCACTCGTTACCTGGGAGAAGAGACCAACACACATCTGGGTCCAGCCTTCTTTCTGGGAGCTGCAGAGAGCAATAAGGTCTCCCTTCTGCCTCCTCTCCAGACTAACCAGCCCCAGGTTCCTCAGCCACTTGCAGAACCCTCATTCTCCAGACCCTTCCCCAGCTCCGTTCCCCTTCTCTGGACATGTTCCAGCCCCTCAATGTCTTTCTTATAGTGAGGGGCTCACAACTGAGCCGAGGGTTTGAGATGCAGCCTCATCAGTGTTGAATATAGATGCACTGGTCCTTCTGGCCACATAATATCTTGCTGCTAATGTATGGTTGCTGCTAGAATGCAAAGAGTTTTCCCACAAAAGGAAAAAGCATTTGTTGGTGAGAATTTTAGGGTAAATAACTCCTCATGTGTGCATGGCAAGGGCTTGTGTAGAGATGCCATGCACCCACAAAGCACGTGGTTTCCCTTAGGTCTCCTGCTCTTACACTGCAGCAGTGAAAACCACTGGAATTTCTCTATTGGCATCATCCCTTTCACCTCCTCGAGCAAAGGAGCCTTTGGCTGGAGAAAGGTCACTGCTCACTGTGAAAGATCTTACGTGGAGCAGGAGCCATTTCTGAGCCCCCGTGTGACACAGAGACACAGCCTCACGATGCCATCTTCATGATCGCTTCTAGGCGTGCCACTCCGCTGTCCCCCAGGCTGGGAAGCTGGGAACCCTCTGGGCCTGCTGTAAATTAAAGCAATCAGATTAACAGTGGGACATAAGATGCACGTAGGAAAAACCCAATTTTAAGGCATCACAAAGGGGCCTTGGTTTGAACCGAAGCTTCTGCTACCAGGAAGTTTGCCTTTTGTTTGATCTATTTTGCGCATCCCTATTAAATAACTAATTATTTAACATCTTTTAAAGCATTGCTATATATTACAGCAGGCAGGACACAAATGGCTGCTTTTAATAATATAAAAGCCCATTAGCTTCATTTACTGTTAATGTTAAAATAAACATGAGGCAATTTAGATATACTATTCCAATTTCACGGAAACTTTGATGTTTTTCTTCTCCACTCACATAATTAAGGGAAAAAACTACTAATGATATTAAGTTTGTACAGTGTTAATGACAGAAACAAGCCGCAGTCGAAATTGCAGCCATTAATATGGAAAAATAAAATATTTAACACGGGAGATAAATGAAAGCAATTTTAATAAAGTAAAATGAAGAAAATTAATTCTAGAAACTTTCAGCATTCTTAAAATGCTATCAGTTTATGACACTTCTTGTGTATTTTTCTGGTTGGGATTATTTATGGGTACTATGGTAATATATCCTCAGCATTATTTTTAACACCTACCCATTGTTTTCTCTGAAGGCTGAATTCTGCCCTGATTTACATCCTATCGCCTGACAGCAGGTAAAGGTAGCCTTATGTCTATGAGACGCCTTATCACAAGCCTTTTTGGGAGGTAGGAGACCTTCAAGCACCTCCAATACCTGATTGCCGTGCTGGGATGCAGGATTGTACCATCCTCTCTGGATGGAGCTCCACAGTTACTCATCCCAGGCGGCACTGGGAGCTTTCCAGCACAAACACAGAGCATTCAGAGGGAGCAACATCTCTGTGCTGCAGGGTTAGAAGTTAAGTGATGCTGCAGTAGTACTGCGTGGGCAGCATTAGCACAGACAGCAACTAATGGGGCTTTGCTGCTGGTGGATCTGGACTGAGATCCATTGTATGGTGCAAATTTAAGTCCTCGGGGTGGCCCAGGCAGGAACAAAAGAGGAGGATATCGATGTGGGATAGAGTAGAGATTACCCAGCTGGTCCAGCAGCAGAGCACCAGCCTGTGCTCCTGTCCCTGTGAGAGCCCTGGGGCTCTGCTGAGATGGAGAAGAGACCAGCAAGGAGCATAGCACCGGTTCTCAATTAAACATTCTTCCTGCAGGAAAGAAGCAGGGAGAGCTCGTACCCAGGGAGAGGAGCTCTTGCTACATGGCTCAGCCGCCCAGTCCCCAGCATTCTGCTCGCTTCTGAGCCCTTCTGTAGCTAAAGCAAGGCCATTCCCTGAGAAACCTCTCACTATTCCAAAGTTTGGAGGAAGGACAACTGGCATCCACTTAATATTTCAGCCTCTGATGCCTCTTCTGTCAGCTCCATCCCACTAACATGTGGCAGCCTTTTACAGCAAATGGTTTTAGAAATAACGGCATGGTTTACTTTCTTCTGATGCATTTATTTACAGGAAATGGTTAATTAAATAAATTCTTTTCATTGCCATTAATTGTTTCAGAGACAACCCAAAGAGATAATCATCACATACTGACAATCACTTGCCATCAATTATCCACACGCGGCTGCTGCTGTCGATGAATCACAGCCCCTACCTGGTGGGAGAGGCACTGCTGGTGCCACTGAGGCATTTCACAAGTAATGTAGAATGGAGGAGGATATTAGACACTATTTTCAGACAGGCTGAGAGATTGATATGCAAGCCAAAGGGAAATGCATTAAACTATTTAACTGCCTGGAAATCCAGCATAATGAACATCCAAAGGTGTCTTATTACTAGTTCATTGTAGCTTGCCTTTATTTATTTGTTAGCATTTAAATTTTGTTCAAATTAGTTCTTGTGCTGGAAACATTCTTGCTGCCAGAGTAGGACCTGCTCTTGCTCTGCCGAAGCCACTCAAGCCTGTATTTCCTCAAGGAACTGCAATGGGGTGGGAGGAAAGGGAGAGGAGTGGCAGACCCTGGGCACAGGTGGGATGAGGATCGTGGCAGCACTCCTTTCCCAAGCCAATGCTCAGCTTGTTTCGCTGGTGCTTCCCATTGCCACATCCCACACCCATTAGAGGTTTAAGGAGGAAAACCAAAAACATCCTCCCATGGCCAGCCAGAACAAGGGGACACTGGGGACAAGCAATGGCTTCCTGGCTCACCCAGGACCTCCCTCGGCTGGGAAAAGCAAGGCACTCGGCAAGTAAATTTTTGGGAAACCGGACCAATGTGTTCAGCTATGTCTGAGCCTCCTAAACATGCCAGAAGGACATTAAATGGAATGTATTCAGTGCTAAGAATTATGGTATATTTAGAACCTAAAGTGTATAATTAAATTATAGCATCTGAGATTGGAATTGCTTTTTCACTTCTAGGAGGGGAAAAAAGACATTTTAATAACATGTCATAAGTTTTACAGTTATTGGATTTTCAAATTGTTTACAAAAGCAATATTGTTAAATTGCGTAGTTGGGGTTTTTTTTCTTAAGTCTTTTGATAAAAAGAATAAACTAACAATAATGTTCCCAGGAGGTAAAACAAAATTGCATTTCACTTTTGTTATTTGTTTAATTATCCATTCAGCCAGTCAGTATATAAAACTCATTTTCAGCAGATTCATTCTGAAAGTCTCTGGCTCCAGCTGGAACTGCAAAGAGCCTTCAACTTTTATTTAACATTAATAAGCCACGGCAGAGCCTGGTGGTTAAGGTACTACCAGGGAGTGCAGGGATAGGACGAGGGGGAACAGTTTTAAGCTGAAAGAGGGGAGATGGAGATGAGTTCTTAGGTAGAAATGTTTTTCTGTGAGGGTGGAGAGGCCCTGGCCCAGGTTGCCCAGAGCCGTGGTGGCTGCCCCATCCCTGGAGGGGTTCAGGGCCAGGTTGGATGGAGCTTGGAGCCCCTGATCCAGTGGGAGGTGTCCCTGCCCATGGCAGGTGGGCTGGAACTGGATGAGCTTTAAGGTCCCTTCCAATCCACACCATTCTGTGATTAGATGAGCAGTCTGAGAGGCTTTGTGATCTCTTCAGCTATTGTTTGTTGGGGTATTTTCCTGGCTGTTTCTTGCTGTAGTTGGTAAGAGGAGGGAGCCTGTGTTGCAGAGATAGATTCCCATTGCCACAACCTGGGCAAGGTCCATGTTGGAAAGGTGGCTTGGCTTAATGTAGAGACAGAAGCCATTTTGATTGTTTTTGAGGAGATTTAATCAATGGATTTAATTGATAGATTTCTGCCTCTGTCAACATTCTGGTACTTTATGTAGTAGTCACTAGTTTAGTGTGTGGTTTTAACAAAGGTGGTTTTGATCCCCTATAAAACTATGGTTTTCAAGACAAGGGGATGTTTTGCATTGCTGGAAACCTACCGAACCACTCAGTAATTACTCTCCGTGTAGATGCTACAGGATTAGTACACAGTGCAGGATACCTCTGTAGATGTTTTCTCTCTTATCCTAGAGGCTGATTTCTAGCCTGCTGGAAGCACCGATGCTGATATGCAATATCACCTTCCAACTTCATACAATACCAGACAACAGCAGCAGCAGGAACTTACATGTCCCTGGTAGTTTTGCAGGACATCTCACTGAAATGAGCCTGCTCTTTTGGCCTTGATGCCATGCAACCCCTCCAGAGCAGCATGTGAGTTGGGGGCCATGGAGGGAACAACCAGAAACAGGTTATGAAGAGTTGTAAAACTGAGGCACCTTCTTTCACTGCCCACAGCCAGGGGAATGAAAGGAATGGAGAGAGTATTTCATTGTTCTGGAGGACCAACCTGCTCCTCCTGACAAAGTCTATCTGCAGTAACCAGGGGGAGGGAAGTTACTAAGAACAGTGAATTCCTTCAATAAGTTCTGAAGTCGTAAAGATGTTTGACTCCTCATTTGCACGTTTCTCTTGGAATCAATCAGAGTAGAAAAGCTTGAAGAGAAAAATCAATAAGGGAAAACCAGCCTGAGCAAGACATGGTGAGACATACAGGCACAGATATGTAGGTGCAGGGCCATCATTTAGTGTGCTAATAGATGGGAAGATGATAATTCAGGATTGATCAGATGCTGCCTAAGCCAATGTGGTTCAGCAGCTCCAGAAGTCCTGGTCTGTAGGAACTTGCAAAGGGATGCTTGGATTAGCTGCACAGTTCCCAAACCACATAGCTGCAGATATTGGCAGGCGTATTTATAGCACAAGGGGAAAGTAAAATGAGACTTGCTCTGGGTTAAATACCTAATAAAGCAGGACTTTTCTAATAAGTGCTCTCACTACTTCAGCAGATGTTCATTGCCCACTCTATCTCGCACAATATGGACTCAGAGGCTGTCACTGCACCCACACTTGACACACAGCCTGCCTCTCCTCTGAAACCCATGCTGTCAGCTTATAGCAATATTTGCCTTTCCTCAAAGGATCCCAGGACATGAGAGGACTAAATAATTCTCCTGACATCCCCATGGGCTGGAATTGTCTCTGTTCAACAGTTCCAGTGGGGAAACTGAGACACAGGGAAAGGGAAGTATCTTACTCTCATTCAGAGGGTGGAGAAGACCTGTTTGCTCTTGAGGCCCAGTATGGGAGGAGAGCAGAATTGTGCACCACAGCTATGCCCTGTAGGCTGCTCACTTTTTTGCAGAGTGGTCCTAGGCACAAGCCACTGGAGTCACCATCTCTGGGGGTGTTGAATAAAATGTGTAGATGTGGCACTTTGAGACATAGTTTAGTGGGTATCTTGGTGTTGTGTTGAAAGTTGGACTGGATGATCTTAGAGGTCCTTTCCAACCTCAACGATTCTATGGTGCTATGATTCTACTGTGTGTGGTTCCAGCAGTGAGCCCACAACCAGAGCATCAGCTTCCACTGCTGGAAACTTTGAAGACCAGGTCAGGCAAACTTGTCCAGGAGAGTTTAGACAGGACTGAGCAATGGAGCAAGGGAGTAGTAGGTAGTAGATCTCCCTTCCTTGGCTGCAGGATGCTGCCCAGAAAGGAGCTTTGCAGGTGCCCAGGTTCCTCTGACTTTTTCTCTACCCTGCAGCCAAAAAGGAAAGGAGAAACAAATCTCTTGGTAACAGCTGTGTTTCCTTACCAAACAAATGTTCCCTCAAAACATCCAGGATGATGAGTTGACAGTAATGAAGTAACATCTGTCCAATCAGTGCACTTTTTGGCAACTCCGGAGCCTCCAAGTGAACATTCCCTAATGTTCACCAGACACTTGCAGCACCTGCTCTTCACCCCCAGCCTCATACTGCTGCCTCCAAATGTGGAACAGATGTGAGGGCTGAGATAAAAAGCTTCCCAAACATTCTATCAGTTTAATAACATTGATTAAGCAAAACAATCTCAGAACTTCACTTGTTTTGCTCCTGGCATCTTCCACCCTTCTGGGGCACGAACCCTGCCATTAACCCTTGCAGAGATGCTGGGAGGGAGCACTGAGGATCTTGGGACCTGGCTGGGTGCTCAAACGGTGCCTATTACAGACTATTGCTAATGTTGGGACTTATTGTTATTGCTCGTGTTGTTAAAGTGTAAGAGTTGTCACAGGGGTCTGCTGGAAGAAATAAGGGAGACACAAAGGACATCCATGTAGGTATCCATTCTGAGGTGCTCTGCCTGTGACTGAGCAAATGCAAAGCAAGGACATGTCAAGAAAGACATTTTCCATGAAGGCAGGAGAATGTTGTTGGCATCATACATGACACTGAGGAGACCTGGTGTAACCAGAGCAATTCTGGGTGCTTATGCCCAAGACAAATGAAACCAGTGTGGAAGGGCAGCTTAGACACTGTGAAGCTCATCTCCTGGAAAGCAGCTTGTCCTGTCTGGCCCATTGCAGGTAGAGCAGCAGTGCAAGACTGAATTCTGCAGGTCTGGAGGGAGGGAAGGAGCTACTTACGGTGTGAAACTGGTACTGCCTCACTGTCTGTGTTGTCTCCAGTCCCCCTGCACTGCCTGAGATGCCATACAGGCACAGCAAAGCAATCATCCCAGCTGCCTGCATTAGGCTTCTTGGCTCACAGCTGCTCCATCCATTGGATTGGATGATAGTGTTTTACACACAAATTCAAGCAATGAGCATACACCAAAAGCATACAGGCCATGAAGCCATAGCCTGATGGTTATTCTCCCCATGGCCAGTCCTGCATGGCATTGGCATCAGCACTGATACTGTGTCTTCTGCTATTTGGTCCCATTTTTCAGCACACGAGGTGGCCTGGGCCATTCTCTGTGAGGGCAGCCAGCTTGCCTGGGCAAGTGGCACTTTAGGGCTGTTTATTTCCTATTTAATTAGCCCAGCTCCAGCCTGCAGCTGGGGTCAGCAGGTCACAGCCCTGAAAGGTGCTGCCATTGCTGGTTCGCTGCTATTCATTTCTCAAAAGCCTCTTTCATCTCCTCGGCTCTGTGCACTAAACCTCTCCTGAGAAGAGTCCCTCTGGGCTGTCCTCCGCTCTAATGGGGGCATGTTTATAGGCCTGCAGAGTGACAAGAAGAGCAGTTAGTCTCCTCACTTCTTCCTCTGGTCTTGTCTTGAAAGGAAACAGCAAACCTCTGCACTTCTTCTGAATGGGGGTGTGTGAAATAGCCCCAAGCATACTGCCAAGAGTGCCCCAGGGACAGCCCAAGGGACACGCTGTCCCTGCAATGGAGCTGCTCCCATGTGCCCAAGCCACATGGCACAGCACAGCACCACCAATGAGGAATATCAGGGAGAGGGACTGACTGAGCAGGACATGGCTGGCACTGGCATGAAAACCTGTCCCACACTGATTGCAGCACAGGTTAAGTAAATGGAAGCCTTATTAGTCATAAAAGATGTGATATGGAAACACTTAAGGAGACCACTCAGATAGAAAGAGCCAATTTAGAAATCTATTAGGTGCAAAAAGCACAGCATATGTGGTGCAATAAGGAAGAGTGATGCAATCACCAAAGCATATGGACACCTTCCTGTGCCTAAACACATCTATTAGCTTGGCGTATCAGTTCCTGCAAGCACTGTCACTCAGGATTATTAATGCGCTGTCTGAGCACATGCAGGGAACAGCCACCGGCTTCGCTCTGGGTCACAGCCACAGCTTGCACCTGTAACCACGCTGTCCCAAAATCCAGAGGGCTGGCTTGGGTCAGAGAGCTCTCAGACACTGCTCACTGCTGCCTGGCATAGGGTGATTTCCCTGCCAGGCATTCAAGGGTGACCTGGCCACAAGTACATCCTAGTCAGCGTCTGCTTGCTTTGGGAGCCCTGCCTGGGGCAGCTGCAGGTGGGGAAAGCTGAGTTCTCTGCATGACTTACCAGAGATTTGCCTGCAAAACAGTAATAGCAGCTGTAGACTGTGGGTCGCTGTACCCACCAGCCACTCACACTGTGTTATGAGGACTCTTTTATTTGCTGGGCTGTGAGAAGCAAAGATTGGCATGGATACCTGGAGATAAAGGCTCTCTTCAGCAATTAGATGTGATCCTTTCCTGTGGTCCCAGTGCCAGGAGGCAGCAGGACAATGCTGTCTTTGGGGGCCTGTGTGCTTCAAGGTCTTCCTGATACTGTAATCTCCTGCCTGTGGTTCCACTTGGCAAGCAGCAGAAAGCACAAACACCCAAACCCATGGCAACAGTGAAGACCACAGCCACAGTATGTCACTCCATAACATAATTTCATTCAGTTAATGGCCCCGGCTGCCTAGAAGGGCACTATTCTGGAAAGAAACTGCTGCTGCCCACTGCAACAGGCACTGGGACATGCATTCGTAAGCAAGCATTCGTGCACCCTAGGACCAGAAGCTGTGAACCTCTGCCCTGACTGAGGGCTGCATCCACAGCAGCATCTCAGCCCCTCTGCTTTTAGGGCAGCTGGGGCTGTGAGTGCAGTCAGGGGACCCCTCTGCCTGGCTCACCAGGCCACTGAGCGATGCTGCTGGTGTCCCTGCCCCACAGCTCTGCACGGGATCAGGGAGCAGGAGGGACATGAGTCCCCATGAAAGCTGGAAGCAGAAAAGGCTGCCTTTTGTCTTACATAGAATCATTAAATCATTAAGGTTGGGGAAAAAAATCTCTAAGCTCATCCAGCCTAGCTGTCAGCCTGACCTCACCGTGCCTACTAAACCATGTCCCAAAGTGCCATGGCTTCATGGTTTTTGAACCCTTCTAGAGATGATGGCTCCACTACTGCCCAGGGCAGCCTCAGGCATTGTGTCACCACTCTTTCAGTAAAGAAATTTTTCCTAATATCCACTCTAAATCTCCCCTGGAGCAGCTTGAGGCCATTTCCTCTCACCCTTTAGCATTTTACCAGGCTGAGGAGCCCAGCACCCATCTCACCGCAACCTCCTTCCAGGGGGCTGCAGGGATCACAGAATCACAGAATCACAGAATAACCAGGTTGGAAGAGACCCACCGAATCGTCGAGTCCAACCATTCCCACCAGTCTCTAAATCATGACCCTAAGTACCTTATCCACCCTCACCTTAAACACCTCCAGGGACGGGGACTCAACCCCCTCCCTGGGCAGACTGTTCCAATGCCTAACCACCCTCTCCGTGAAGAATTTTTTCCTTATCTCAAGCCTAAATCTCCCCTGGTGGAGCTTGAGGCCATTCCCTCTCGTCCTGTCCCCTGTCACTTGGGAGAAGAGGCCAGCACCCTCCTCTCCACAACCTCCCTTCAGGTAGTTGTAGAGAGTAATAAGGTCTCCCCTCAGCCTCCTCTTCTCCAGGCTAAACAATCCCAGCTCTCTCAGTCGCTCCTTATACGATTTGTTCTCCAGCCCCTTCACCAGCTTCGTTGCCCTTCTCTGGACTCGCTCCAGAGCCTCAACATCCTTCTTGTGGTGAGGGGCCCAGAACTGAACACAGGACTCGAGGTGCGGTCTCACCAGTGCCGAGTACAGAGGGAGAAGAACCTCCCTGGCCCTGCTGGCCACGCCGTTTCTGATCCAAGCCAAGATGCCATTGGCCTTCTTGGCCACCTGGGCCACTGCTGGCTCATGTTCAGTCGCTGTCAACCAACACCCCCAGGTCCTTCTTCTCCTGGCAGCTTTCCAGCCAGGCTTCTCCTAATCTGTAGCTGCTCAGGGTTGTTGTGCCCCAAATGATGCTTCAGCCTCCTCTTCTTCAGGCTCAGCGGGGGAAAAAGGAGCCTGCCTGGGGGAAACAGGCCAGTGACAAGTGGGGTTCCCCAGGGCTCAGTCCTGGGTCCAGTCCTGTTTAATGTCTTTATCAATGACCTGGATGAAGGCACCGAGTGCTCCCTTAGCAAGTTTGCAGATGACACCAAGCTGGGTGGAAGTGTGGATCTGCTGGAGGGTCGGGAGGCTCCAAAGGGACCTGAACAGGCTGGACTGCTGGGCAGAGACCAACGGCATGAGGTCTAACAAGGCCAAATGCCGGGTCCTGCACTTGGGGCACAACAACCCTGAGCAGCTACAGATTAGGAGAAGCCTGGCTGGAAAGCTGCCAGGAGAAGAAGGACCTGGGGGTGTTGGTTGACAACCGACTGAACATGAGCCAACAGTGGCCCAGGTGGCCAAGAAGGCCAATGGCATCTTGGCTTGGATCAGAAACGGCGTGGCCAGCAGGGCCAGGGAGGTTCTTCTCCCTCTGTACTCGGCACTGGTGAGACCGCACCTCGAGTCCTGTGTTCAGTTCTGGGCCCCTCACCACAAGAAGGATGTTGAGGCTCTGGAGCGAGTGCAGAGAAGAGCAACGAAGCTGGTGAAGGGGCTGGAGAACAAATCTTATGAGGAGCGGCTGAGAGAGCTGGGGGTGTTCAGCCTGGAGAAGAGGAGGCTGAGGGGAGACCTCATTGCTCTCTACAACTACCTGAAGGGAGGTTGTGGAGAGGAGGGAGCTGGGCTCTTCTGCCATGTCATAGGGGACAGGACGAGAGGGAATGGCCTCAAGCTCCACCAGGGGAGATTCAGGCTTGAGATAAGGAAAAAATTCTTCACGGAGAGGGTGGTTAGGCATTGGAACAGTCTGCCCAGGAAGGTGGTTGAGTCACCGTCCCTGGAGGTGTTTAAGGTGAGGGTGGATGAGGTACTTAGGGTCATGATTTAGAGACTGGTGGGTATGGTTGGACTCGACGATCCGGTGGGTCTCTTGCAACCTGGTTATTCTGTGATTCTGTGGTTCTCTGATTCTATGAAACAGCCAGCCCGAGGCGATGAGGCGCAGGGTCCTTCCCGCCTCGCCTCAGGGCGAGGGATGCGCCCAGGCAGCCACGAGAGGGCGCCCGCCCCCCAGGAACGGCCCCAGCTCTCCGTGTCACCCTGAGGGCCCCCCCAGCGTCGGCTTTAAACCGCTTGGGCGCGAGTTTGTGTTAGAATCATAGAATCACCAGGTTGGAAGAGACCCACAGGATCATCGAGTCCAACCATTCCCATCAATCACTAACCCATGTCCCTCAGCACCTCATCCACCCTCACCTTAAACCCCTCTAGGGAAGGGGACTCAACCCCCTCCCTGGGCAGCCTCTGCCACTGCCCAATGACCCTTTCTGTGAAAATTTTTTTCCTGATGTTCAGCCTAAACCTCCTCTGGTGGAGCTTGAGGCCATTCCCTCTCGTCTTGTCACTTGGGAGAAGAGCCCAGCTCCCTGCTCTCCACAACCTCCCTTCAGGTAGTTGTAGAGAGCAATGAGGTCTCCCCTCAGCCTCCTCTTCTCCAGGCTAAACGCCCCCAGCTCTCTCAGCCACTCCTCACAAGGCCTGTGTTTCCACAAAGTTTAGCATTTCTGAGTTGTCCCTCCCGCAGAGCCCGGGTTGGGAGCAGAGGTGGCCCTGCTCGGTTGTCTCCTCCCTGTCACCATCCTGCCCACGGCTCCTCGTAAAGTGACCTAAACCATCTCATAAAAGGGAAATTGGTAGAATCTCAAGCACAAGTCCAGGCTGGACAGAGAATGGGTTGGGAGCAGCCCTGAGGAGAAGGACTTGGGGTGCTGATGGATGAGAAGCTCAATGTGCGCTCAGCCCAGAAAACCAACCAGCATTTTTTGGCTGGATGCAGCATTTTGGGCTGCACGCAAAGCAGTGGGACCAGCAGGGCGAGGGAGGGGATTCTGCCCCTCTGCTCCACTCTGGTGAGGACTCACCTGGAGCCCTGCATCCAGTTCTGGAGTTTGGAGCACCGTCTGTATGAGGACAGGCTGAGAGAGTTGGGGTTGTTCACCCTGGAGAAGAGAAGGCTCCAGGGAGACCTTAGAGCAGCTTCCAGTACGGAAAGGGGCTATGGGAAAGCTGGGGAGGGGCTCTCGATCTGGGAGTGCAAGGATAGGATGAGGGGAAACGGTTGTAAGCTGAAAGAGGGGAGATGGAGATTAGATCTTGGGGAGAAATGCTTTCCTGTGAGGGGGAGAGGCCTTGGCACAGGTTGCCTGGAGCAGGGGTGGCTGCCCCATCCCTGGAGGTGTCCAAGGCCAGGTTGGATGGGGCTTGGAGCCCCTGATCCAGTGGGAGGTGTCCCTGCCCATGGCAGGGGGGATGGAACTGGATGGGCTTTGAGGTCCATTCCAACCCAAACCATTCTATGAAATACATCAGTTAGTAAGAATTCATTAATACAATTGTCCTTGGAGACACACTGCTAAGTGTGGCTAAAGGTCTGGCTCAGAGCACACACGTGGACATACTTTGATAACTTCTGAGCTGGAAGGTATGTGATATCAAAGTAAAATATCCTCCCAAAACCTTCTGAGCTTTTGGGACAGAGATGTCCTCCTGGGCTGACTGTAGAGGCACCATGCCTTTCCCATGCCGGCAATGATTCAGTCTTTTCTCAAGCTCCCAAAGCTGAATTTATTGTCCCATCAACATGAAGTGAAGATGAATTAGCAAAGATGGAAGGGGAAAAGTCTGTCTGCAAACTCGAGGGAGTCAGATAGAGGGGCCTCGGCTCGTTTTGCATGAAGCATGACAAAACAAAGACTCAGCTTTGGGGGTTAGAGCCATTGACTTTATGTATATTGATTTCACACCTTTACTAATTTGCCTCAGCTTTCTGGAGTGCCTTCATGTGGACAAATTTAAGGCCCAGCAGAGAAGGAACATCCTTAGGTGGAAAAAACAACTGTGGCAAATTTGCGATAAAAGTCAATCTTCCGTGCACTTTTGTTTTATTGTGTGCTGTAAGAGATTAGACCTTTATTTTATCCGGCTGGATTTTCACCCTGAGCAGGCTGAGCGTTCCTTGGTATGGATCACACAACAGGGAGGTTGCTGTGCTTCGCTCTCCAGACAGACCAGCCCAGCCCGCAGCTGCCCAAGAGCACCCCAGCTCCCTGAAAATACCAACATTTGTAAGAGGCTGCTGGGGGTGAGGGGAAAGGTGTGTGTGTGCGTATTTCCTTTCAGGCAAATTCAAAGCATCTGTGGTTTCCAATTTACTTTAGTTTTAGGAAAATTTATTTTGCTGAGTAGGCACATTTTGCTCAGGTGGGTGGCATTGGACCAAAGCTGGTGCATAGCTGGGCAGTGTCACTGTGCAAACCTTGGAGGAAAATGAGGGCATTGGCTGGGGTCACCTCCACCTCCCTCCATTTTCGGCGTTGTTTCTAAAGCTGTGGCCTCTTTCCTTTCTGGTTCAGTTTGATCTGAGCATCCCTGGTGCAAACACTGGCTTGCAGCTAGTTTACTCTTTCTTCCTGCTTTATGCTGCAACTTGTAACAAGTCACTGCTCTTAGACAGGACAAAATAATGTCTGTATTGTTTCCTGCATCTTCTTCAATTCCCCTCCTCTTTCTCCACTCCAAAGAGGCTAAATCCATCTTATAAATTTGGAAAATGCAACGTCGGGGCACTTCTAATGTCAAAACCAAAGTGATTTTATTGGTGCCAGTGCGATCCTGGATATATTTTGCAAGAAGCAACTCTCAGCACTGAAAGTTCTGGGTTCAAAGTGGGGGTGCTGCTGGTGTGTGCTGAGTCCTGTCCTTGGGTTAAAAGTCTTATCTGTCCTTGTAGAGGGACCTATTCCTTCTGCAGGAGAGCTATGGGCCACCCTTGGATTTGGTATTTATCGCACTTGAATGAGTGCTGCTCTGGCTTGCAAGATGTGAAGCTCGAGCTGGCTGCAGCATCTCCGTCCAGCAGTGCTTTGCTTGGATTAAGTAGCGCTGCTCCCAGCTGCAGCATGTTTGTTCTTTTCCCAGGACTCTAGGTGATAAGAGCAAGACCATCACCGAGTTAGGAAATCCTCCCTGCTCTCTGGAGCTGGGGATGAGGCAAGAACTGTGACCCCCTGAAGGTCTGGTTGACTTTCTCACAGTCCTGTAAGTCAGGACTATGGGCTGCTCTGTCACCAGTGCAAAGCAGGGGAGGGTCAGTGGAGCAGATTTCCATGCTGGATCTCCCCTTTTGAGAGCCATGAATGCACACTGGAGAGGCAGGGCTCAGTCCACGTGTGGGTCTGCGTGTGGTGGCGTGGGAGCCAAGCCACTCTGTGGTGCACTTTCATTTATAATTGCCAATTAAGAAAAATGCCTACAATATCATCATGCCTTCATCCGGAAGAAATACAGCCAAGTAGAAAGGGAGAAGTAAGAGGAGGAAGAAGGGAGAAAGGAGGTCATTTAATCTGGAGTAAGGCAGGAATGACCAGGTTGGCCCCACTGTGAGCTCCATGGAGGATGTTGTGGAGCATCCTCCTCATTCACAAGCAGCATTGCTGGGGACAGCTATAGGAAGAGTGGCCAAAACTCCTTCTTCAGACATTACACAGGCTTCATTCTATGTATTCTGCAAAAACGTGCTTTAATTCTGGAGAAATGTGCTTTAATGGGGGAGAAAGTCTGTGGTTTCATCCCTAGCATCTAAACAAGGGATTAAAAAAACCCAAACCCTATCTCCTCATAGCCATAAATGGCTGATTTTATTAGGCAGGGCTGTGGGAACAGAGTGACCTGGTTAGGGGTGATTCATGCACACGAGGGCAGCAGGCATTCCTTGTTAAAGGTGTCTTTCCCTCAATCTGCTCTGTCGCTGTGTGAGTAACAGGGAACCTCGGTACTCAGTTATTAATATGCCATCAGACCATATGTTCTCAACCTCAGCCCATAAGTATTTTTGAAAAGAACCACCTGTGAGTAATTCTGCCTCCTCAGAGGAGCAAGTAGAATCTGCTTTAGTGTGTGTGCACTGCGTGGGGAAGGGGGAGGGGGTGTGGGCTTTGGGCTCTTACTGCATTTGTTGGAATGCTGTGGTCTTTGGGTCGTCCCTGTTGTGGCTCAGGGGTTACCCTAGTCCCCATCCCATCAGCCATGCAACCTCAGCCACCTCAGTTCTGCAGGAAACCAGCCCCAAACAAGAGGCTGTTGTTGTTTTTCAGGCAATTGATGGGTCTGTTCATCTCAGGTTATTTTAACGGCTGTCATGAGCGGTTCAGTTAAGAGCTGGTGTTTCACCCACTACTGAGTCACCTCTGCCACCAAGGACAAAACACAGACCTGCTCAAGAATTCCAAGGATGAAAGGCTGACCTGCTCAGGGTTGCTGGCAGTGCTCAGTTATCCCAAACAGGCAGAAGTGTATGCCTGACACTGGCCAGAATCTCCCTGTTATTTTCTTCTACTTGATTTTTAAAACAACTCAAATGGACCAAGCCCTTTCCAGAGCTTCTCCTCTGCTGCGGCCCCAAGATGCACCACCAAAGGATGCCTCAATGACAATTGTGTCTTTTCCATTTTCTGATGGCATCAGGACAGAAGGTGAAATCTCAGCCTCTCTGAGCTGTTGGGATTGGCTAGGAAGCAGGCAAAAGTCAGAGCTGTTTGGAGGGGCAGCTGTCACTCCAAAACATCACCGTTTTGGTTTTGAGGAGGCTAACACGTTCAGCAGCAGTGATCATGGGCCAGTGAAAGTCTGGAAGTAGCTATTGTTTGCAGATGCAGGAGAAAATGTTTGCTAAACACATTATGAATCAGTGTTTTAATGGATTGAAACCACATGCATGTGTGACTGATGTGTATATTTTTTCAGAGTAAAATGTTAATGAATAACTTTTGGGCAAGCCAGTTCCAGTAAGCCTTATAGCCCCTGTCTGTGTGATGCTGGCAGTGCACAAGAGAAGGAGAGGCAGATTTACTGCTCCACCACAGTCCAAAAAAATCTGTTGTATAGGAAAGGGTGAATACTGCACAAGAGCTGTTTTGCATCCCCTTCATCCCCTGCCGTTGCTATCCTCACTCGCCTGGCTCACATGTGGCGAAGGGCAGCTCTAGCACCTGGGATTATTAATGTTGCTTCCAGGGTATTGCAGAGCGAAGTCTATGCATGTGGAAAACCAGCACCTTGGATCACTCCCCTCTGACTGAGCAGACTGGCTGGAACTCACAGAGACTTTTTTCCCCTGCAGATGGAAAATATTCTTCAGTGGAGCCCCAGTAGTTGACTGGCAAAACAATAATATTCCTTTTCAGCATGTCAGGCAGCCAGGTAAACAGAGGCTTTGCTGGCATTGCTGGGGATGTGCTGATGCCATCTCCTGGCCCTGATTAAGGGCTTCGAAGCACAGCGCAATGCTTTCCAAAGGGAGCCTTTAGTAAGCAGGGTTGCACCTGGAAACTGGCACCTTGCCCGGGCTGGAAAGAGCCAGCAAAGTGGCAGTGCCTTGCTGAAACTGTGCTGCAGCCAGTGCCCAGGTATTCTTCCGTCACAGTGTGCCTGGGGCAGGGATTAAAACCACCTAAACTTTACACCTCAGCTTTTACCAGTGCCAGAAATTTGAGCCTAGGAAAAAACTCTATGCTTTTAGGTAATCTGTTAGATTTCAATGCTTACTGCAACCAGTCAACCAAGTCATTCAGAAACACCTACTACAAAGCCCTATGATCCAGGAGAGTGAGGGCAGATCTGCTTCTCTGCTTCCAGCAACCAGTCCCAGTTCAATGGAGGAGCATGTTCGGAGGAGGTCACCCTCTGCATATGGGCATCAACATCATGAGCAGGCAACAAGCTCCCAGGCACCCACCAAATGCCATTTTGGGTAGGAATAGTGCCAATTGCTTCTTTTCTGTGTCATTCAGGGCACTGACTCAGCAAAGTCATTCAGTGGGTGCTTAACATCAAGCCCATTCAAGATTCAATTAAGCACATTTACTTATTTTAGTGCCTAGATGTGGCTCGGATACCAGATACATTTGCTCTATGCACTTATTCCCTTTCTGGACAGCTTTCCTTTCTTATCGCTTGGGCGGCTAATGCTTTTTCATCCCCAGTCTGCTCCAACTGAGACGTTTCACTCTTGTTTTTAAGATAAATCAGGAAATTGTGAATTCTGCAAGTGGACTGTGCATGTGTGGTATGAGAGATTCATTCATTTAAAAGAAAGAAAAAGCAAAAGAGACAGTGCAACTCAGAGAAAACAGAGCGGTGAATAATTTGAGTGAAGATACATTCCCGGCTCACCTTTGTTCCACACCAGCTGTCAGGATCTGGAAAGGGAATGGGTTTATCACCTTGATTTTGTTGCCTTGTGTCATGTGTTCAGAAGGGAGTTCCCTGCATTGGCTTGTAGCAGCTTTGCCCACTCCTGGTGTTTTACTCTTGGTCTCAAATGAACCTTCAAACTCACTGAGATCTTGTCCTCACTGGCAGTGGCTTTCAATGTGTTGCGGCAACAAGTTGTCCTGAGATGGAAAGAGTTTGTACTGGTGAGGGGAATATTTCCTTACAGAGAATACTCTAAGGTATGGCAGCAAAAGGCTTTCTTGGCCTGGTGGCAAGAGTCCACATGGGGCTTTGACTGGTCCAGAAATGTGGTGCAAACCCACACGCCTAAGCAGCCAAACTATGCAGGGGAAAATTTTGAGAGCAGATCTGGCCTTTCTTTATGAATCATTTGAATCACCCGTTTAATGTGTTGCAGAAGGATTAACCCACTACAGAGTTCTGAAAGGAGGCTTTACAAGAATCACTCTCATACCTTGCAGGGGGGGATTTAGAGCAATGACTCAATTCAATCTTTCTGGAAGCTATTGTTTAAGCCTGTTGAATTCTGTAGGATTTCTCATGAGACTGAGGATGAGCGAGAGGTAGACAGGCAGCTCATGACCAACACTGAGTATTCCAGCTGCTGTTTTCTGTTCAAGGACTCTCTTTAGTGAGGGAAACCTTAAATGTCATGCCTTGAACAAGAAACAGATATTTCAAGGTTCCCTTTCCTGATGATCTCATGTCTTCACCAGGGAAACCTTAATTATAAATCATAGTAACACCAATGGAGATGTATCATACCCATCGCTGCAGCTCCTCCTTGCAGCAGGAGCTCCATTCCCAGCTCACCCTCCCTATCTTCTCCCTCCTCAGCTGCTGTTTACAGCAACCTCCCAGCACTGGTGGTCAGAGCAAAGGGAGGAGCAGGGTTTTGGCTGTAGGGATTGGGACCAAAAATAAAACCCTCTGCTTAAAGCAGAGCACTGTGAATCTGGAGAAAAGCTCCCACCCAAACACACAGACAAGCTTCCTTGGGTGGAGAATTAGAGATGGGTATTGGAGCAGGCGTGGGCGGCAGGTCGCTGCTGAAAACGATGCTGCCTCGACATAGACATCTCCAGGGCTCAAATAACCAGTGACTTACATTGGCATAAGTGGGAGTAGATCCTGAAGGGTCGTGCAAGCCCAGGTAGTTCAGAAGGAAGCCCTGAAGTCACCCTGAATAACCACGTGGGTGAGGAAACTGGGCCAGTGCTGCTCAGTTTGATTCCCACTGGCATTTGATGCTCAAACTAAGTCAGCTCAGATGTCTTCAAAGCAAAAGGTTTGATTCTGCTATTTCTTGAACTATTCTGAAGAAAGAAAGAGTCCCCTGAAGTTAAAGATTAGCTAGTACAAATCATGTCTCCTTGGAGGTCCTATTTGGTGCACTCATCATTTCCAAGATAAGCCCTAAGCCACAGCCCTGACCTCGACGGAGAGCCAGTTGTGTGTAAAGGCTTAAAATACTAGATCACTGCCAAACACAGATGTTGCTCACCAAGATGGGTAGGGACAACTGCCTCCTGGCACCATCACGACAAAGCGTCTGACGCAACAGCCCTTCAGCAGGATCACTTCTTACTGCCCAGAGCACATGGGTTTGACAGGTCTGGTCTACGTTGGATGAGGTTCAGCTGATGGTAACTGGGGTTTGGTGAAAGCAGTTATCTGTTTATTCCCTCTCATAGTGTGACTTAAAACATCCTTTCTGGATATTTTCACATAAAATTAATCTGTTTTCATTCCATAATGCTGAATACATTTGATTAATTCTTCTTTCATTATTAATTTTAGTGCTTTGACCTGTTCCTATACAAAAATGTAGCTGTAGTTTTAGACAACTGGATGGGAGATCAAGGAGTGAACTGGAGGTGTGTTTGTATAGGTTAAGATTGAAATGGTGGAAGAAAGGCTTCTCAGCTATGACCAGCAGGTAGGCAGCTGTCTGCTGGTGCTGAAACCCTTTTGCAAGAAACTCTAAGACCCAGAGATCTAAAAATCTCCTGATCTTGCAAAAACACTTCTCTAAAACTAGTGAATCATTTACATTAACCATTCATGAGCAGTATAGCCATTCCTGCGGTCAAGGCAGCTTCAGCACATCCAGGTTTGTTTTCCACCCATGACTCAGTTACACACCTGCAAGAGGGATGTGTGTACGATGTGCTGAATAACTACTGTGTCTCCAGGCAGGTCCTGATCTCAGGGTCACCACCACTGTGTTGCTTTTTAATATTTTGAGGTCTTTCTTAGAGACCCGTTCTGCCTGCTGGGCCAAACATCTCCTGTAGCATCTGGTAGGCACGTGCAGCATGTAGCCCACCTAAGGCCAACCACTTTTCTTCAAAGGTGGTTTCCACATTATTGATAGTGATACATATTATTTAGGGTTTGGATTTTGTCACCTGTGCTTGAAAATATGTGGTGCTACAAGACCATTTTGTGTCACCATCTGAATAGGTAACACCAGGCTCTGATGTGTCTCTCTGCTCAGCTATGTCCCCAGGACTTTGCCCCTCCATCTGGCTCTTCTGATGCACCAAAAAATACCCATAGCTTTTGAAAGCCTGTAGGGTCAATCTCCAAATTCATATTTGCAGGAAAACATTAATGTTTGCATGTGGTGTCAGAAGAAGATAAGTGTCTACACAATTAAGAAACAGCTGTTGCTGGCAGCCTGCCTCAACCAGTCCCAACAAGGAGCAAGACAGGTAGCCTGCTTTCATCAGACCCTGGAATCATTTTCAAATCACCCCAGCACATTCACACCAAGAAAAAAAAAACAAGTATTTTTATTAGCCTGTCGAAATAGCACATTGATTTGGGTCCAAACCCTGCGATTAAGTTGTTCGAAGACATAATGTGCTGTGTTGAGGACAGCATGTTTCCACAAACAACACCTGGCAGAAGGAATGAAAAACAATGCTGAAATTGTGCCAGTCTAAAGATTTTCTGAAGTTGATAGTGATGCGAAATGAGGACAGGTGTGGTCATATTTTCAAAATCGCCCAGGGCCGGTGTTTCGGGAACGTGGCAGTAACTGGCAGGGCGAGATTTTCTGAGGAGGTTGACATCCAAGATGTGGAGCTTGCTTCAAAACCTGTCCCATGATATCTAACAGAGAAATACATCCCTTGAGAGTGTCACAAATGTTTTCCCACTGCACCAAAGGTGAGACCTAAGACCCTTCTCCCCACCTTGGACACAGCCTGGCAGCATTAACTACCTCTCCTACCACCATTCAGAAATGAGGAATTCTGAGTTATCTGGCAGCTTGTGGCTTGAAAATGTCATTTTCTGAATAAAATCTGTGCAATTCCCTTCCTTTTACTTTCGCTCCTTACCCGTTCTCTTTCGCTCTTGAGTTTTTCTGTAGTTGGCTTCAATTTCCAAAGCATTACGGTTTGCAATTGCAGTTCATAGATTGTGTTATAATGAGAGTGTTCCCATCATGATGCTGGGAGCTGTACAGACACCTCCATCTGTCCTGCTTTTCCCACCCAGGTCTCAGGCAGGATGGAAACAAGGCAGTTTCTTTGAACCAGACCAGGTTGCTCATTCTGCCTGCCAGGGCTGATGCTTTATGTGAAGAAGTGCTCCAAACCATCTCCGTCTGGCCTTGGGAGAGGTGGGAGTTGTCTCTTGGCTTGCGTCATATTGGGCTGAACCAAACCCAGACAGGGACACCCATAAATTCTGGGAAAGGCTGGTTCTGAACTCTGTGGCTTGGACTCTTCTTTAATTACAGGTCATTGGTAAAGCTGGTTGGAAAATGTTATATATATTCAATGCAAAAAATGGCTGTTCAGTTAAAATTTTTTCACAGATTCCATTCCTTGATTGTTGTATCTTTATACTGAGGCCTTACATATATTCAGTTGTGTGTTTCTTCCACTTGATTTCTGTTATTACAATAGGAGAGTAGATTAAGTGACAGAAAATCAAAACTTTCATGTGCACTTTAGTCCAAAAACTTTGAAAATTTCAACAAAACCAAAGAATTATTTTAGCCAAGAGACATTTTTGTCAATGAAATGCTCTGTGAAAAACAAAATTGAAACCAGTCCCAGTCACAAAGCTAAACCGGCTGCCACCACATCCACAACTGTGCTGTGGGAAGAAGTTATCCTAGCACTCGCCCACTTGCCTATACCCAGGGCTCTTGTCCTCTGCCGAGAAACCCATGCTCGGGTGTATGATCTGAGCAGGCAGATGTTCCTGGGAAGCGAAGGGTGTGGAAAGAGAATTTCTGCAGCATGTCAGTGGAAAAAAACAACCAAAAAAAAAAAAATGAAGGCCAAGTGTCTTAAGCAATGGTGCTTCCTGCAGAGCCAAACAACAGTGAGAAGAAACACCTTTGGGAATTGATGATGTAGAAGTGCTCTCCTACGGGAGGAGGAAGCAAGGAAGTGGGAGGAAGCAAGTCAGCAAGAAAGGCCAGTGCTTCTGAGAAGCTTGACCCACATCCCATTGAAGTCTGCATTTTATTATTAGAATCATTATTATTTGTATTGTGGTAGCATCAAGTGGCCCCAACTGGAAGAGAGCCTCATTGTACTAGGCACTAAACAAACATAGAATAAGAGGCACTCCCTTCCCCATGGGATTTGCTGGCAGAGAAGACACACAGAGGGCTGCAGAGGACAGGAAATTATCACTTACTGGCAGTTGTTCTGAGTGCAACAGCACTTTTGTACTAAGGAGAATGTCTCCCACTACCCTCATTCCCATTTAGGACCTGATCCAAAACCTGGTGGAGTCAATGGAAATGTGGACTTGAGCACAGTACAAACCAATGTTCATTAGGCTCTTTTCTTGCATGTCTGTTCTCACAGCTCCTAAATATGCAAGAGGTCTGGTTTCCAGCCACCACTGGCTGAATAAAGATGCAGCCTCTAGAGAGACAGGGAGATATGCTCACACTCCTCCCGGAGCTGGTAGGTCTAATTTTAGTTTTATCAGCCTTGATGAAGTCCTTTTAAAGATTGACCCAGGAGGGAAAAGCTAACTATGCCACTGTGTGGAGGCCACATACAAAGATCACAAGTCTCTCTGATCCCCCTGGCCTTCAGCTTTGTAATCCAGAGATTGCTGCAGCAGCCTCATGAGGGAAACTTGAGATAGATACAAGGCTGACAGGTCTCCCAGGATTAAGCTCACTTGGTTTAAAAACTATTTATTTCCACATTTAACATTTTATATCTAAGTGGCTGGGAGTCACTGCCTTCATCCCGGGGGAAAGTGGGGCAGAAAAGCATATTCTCTAGGGACCTGAATCCTGAAAGAGCCATTGTGCTGCCAGATATGTAACTAATGATAGTTCCAATTTATGCCATTTTGCATCCTTCTACATTATTTAACTGACTTGGACCAGAAGACTTTGAAATCCATCTGAAATTGTGTGAGCTGCAGAAGGAACTTGGCATTAGAGCATTGCAGTGAACAGTGCTCTATAAGAGACATCACTGTTTCAAAGGCAAGGTCCAAAACCGTACAGTGGATCATTGTAGGAGATTCCTTATGTATCTGTAAGCAGTCTGCTCATGGAGTGGCACATGGGACTATATTTTCCCAAAGCTTTTGCTGCGCCTGACAAAAAGTCTCTGCATAACCGAGCTGGAAATAAAGCTACTGCCTCAGCTCTGCTACCTTAGGGTTTTGCATTTGCTATGGGCATGATCAAGGCCATTGATGGAGGTAGAACAGAGCTACTCAGATCTCGGGAAGAAAAACTCAAATGCACTGTTAGTGAACTCCAACCCGGGTTGCTGCATTACTGATCGAGAAGCCATGTGCCTTTTCTCTCATTCTATGCTTTTTCAGTGGGCAGTGTTGTGCTGCTTGGTGCTAGCTGGTGTGGTAGCACAAGTGCTCCAGCCTTTGCCTGTGGGCAATCCTAGGGTTGTGCTGAGTGTAGATGCACGTTCCCACTGTCCATGCAGAGCCGCTATTTGTCTCAAACTTGTGAGCCCTGTGCCAGACACAACCAACCCACTGCTTTCTCTTCCTGGTGTACAGGACCATGGCACAGAAGAAAACCCTGCTGGAAAGCCTAAGCCATACCCATAGGGTCTGTAATGGAAGAGTTCAGTGAACAGTATTTAGCAGGTTGCCGGGAGAGCTGTATCGTCTGACAAATGCTGCCCTAAAATTTATAGGCATGTTCTAGCCAGGGCTGAGACCGAGCTCCTCCCCACTGTCTTTCCTAAACCACCTAAACTACCTGCTGGAAAGGTGATGTGAGGGCAGACAGACACAGCAGCTTCTGCCCAGGTTTGTGGCAGCTCTGAGAACAGGAAACTCTCTAGACAATTGTTCAGAGCGGTGTGGGCAGAGAACCATTTGTAGGCAGAGACTGAAAAGCAAGAAATCTTTTCCAGCCCAAAGTGACCCCGAACCCTTTTCATTGCGCACAAGTTATTTACCTTCTCCCTGACTTGAACAATGCTTCTCTTTCACAGGAAGACTTATTTGGGTACTCAGTTGTCAAAATCAAGTACTCACACAGTGACGAAGCCATGTACTCAAAAGGTAGGAAATGCTACTGATGACGAGAAAGATGTTCACTGAGTCTATTCGAACGTTTATGTGCCCTTGTGCTACGATGTTTTGTACTATGTGACTATACACAGTTTTCTTCACAGGGCTCCTGTCTCTTTCCATGTACAAACTTGCCTGGTGAACCATTATTCAACCTCCTGTTCTTCCTTGTTGTGCAATGTGTGGTCTCGTGCCTTATTTACTGTGCGCTAGTCAAATCCTGCTATGAAGACAGAATTATTCATTTCCTTATAAGCTCTCTTAGGGCACTCATGACAAGCATTAGCAAATTCATTTTTCACTGTTCCCCTGTGAGATGTAAGGGTTGTGTTATGCTTGGTTTCTAGGTGACACTTGAGGCAGAGAGAAATCAAGTTCAGAAGCATTCATCAATTCTGTTTTTAGGCACGATGCATCTGCAATCACAGTCACGTGCACCACTGCAGCTTCTCAAAGCCCAGCTGTCTTCAGATCTAGTCAAGAACTTTAGGATGAGAGGAAATGGCCTCAAGTTGCACCAGGGGAGGTTTAGATTGGGTATGAGGAAAAATTTCTTTACTGAAAGAGTGAAGTGTTGTAAGAGTCTCCATCCCTGGAGTTTTTTAAAAAACATATAGATGAGGCACTTCAAGACATGGTTTAGGAGGATGTTTGTGACTGGACATCATGATCTTAGAGGTCTTTTCCAACCTTAACAATTCTATGATTCTATGATTCCATGAATGAAGGCAATCTGGGAATGTTTTACTTAAGTTACTTGCCTAATTCTGCCCAGCATTTCAGTGGCAGAGGCAAGGATTTTACCGACATTTTTTCCAGGTCCATTTTCAGCTGCATTAACTGGTTCTCTTTCTAATTTCCTCCTTAATTAATTACCTGCTTCCTGTCTCCTGCAACAAATGGAGCAGGGGCCCATCAGGTTATAGTTTCCATCACTTTACAGTCCTAATTCAGCCTTTACCAGGGTCTTGCCTGTATGCGCATAGAAAACAAGGACACGCTAATGTAATTTATAATAAATGGTTTTGTTGGGGCCACAGTAGGATGGCAGGCACAGATCATCAGGTCTGCGTCCTCTCCGTTTCTTTCCACAACTCCTGCTCATTTCCAGTTCTCTCTCTCCATTCCCCTTCACACGTATCTCCTTTCCCATCCCCTAATGCCCAGATAAGATTTCTGCCCTCTCTTCTCTCCTGTGCTGGCATCCGTTCCCAGTTTCATTGACAAAACTTTCCAGCTCCTCTCCATATGCAGCACACGAAGCTGTTGGACCCCTGCTGCCCACCGCGCCCGCAAGCTGTGGTGGCCAAGCCAGGTCTGCTGAGCCTCCCTGAGTGCTGGGCTAATGTCTGCTTTGCCTAACCATGCCACCCAAGGAGCACAGGACAACGTCCAGCAGGTCCCTTCTGAGCACTTCCAAGCTGCAGTTCTTTGTAGTCTTGTAACTTGGGCAACCCTGAGTGATTTTTTTACCCCCAAATACTCCCCATCCTTTGCCAAATTTCAGGATTCTCTTCTGGACAGTAAGGATGTTTCTTAGAGGAAAGGTCAACAGAGTTATTGTAAAAAAGGCAAAATAACCTATTTTATTCTGTCCTCATTTCAGAAATGTCTGAATTGTTTCACTTGATTTAATTTAAATTAAAAGAGCAAATAAAACCTCATGGCAAACCAGACCAAGGCAGGCCTTTGACATGAGATTTTCAACTCAAGCAATGAGAGTTTGGCCAAGATTTCAGCCAGTCTTAGCATCACGGCAGAGCTATAGCATCAACTGGAATAGCTGTGTTTTATTCAAGGAGACTGTAGTGACCTCATATGCTTTTGCAACTAAGGAAAGTGAGACAAGATAGTGATATTAAAGTTACCTTTAAAGACTGCAAAGGGGCGTCATCTTTGGTTCAAAGAATGTGAAGATTCTTGTGCTGCCAGGTAGAGATGGTTGGAGATAGGGCTGAGGGTTGCATCCAGCAGCAGGGACACCACCATGCCTGATAGAGCAGCTGTGCTGAGATTCCCAGGGAGAAAGCTGGACCCAGACTTTGTAGCTCTTTCATTTCTTATGGTGGATTTCTAGGTGTGGAAAATAGTTTATAATAAAAACTGAATCACTCCTATGTATCTTTTAAAACTGAACACGCTTTAAAGGGAAAAGCTCTTTTGCAAAAGCTGACGAGTCAAGGACCCATGTGATGTGATCACCAAAGCAAGGGGTTGGTAAAGGAAATGCAGAGCAAGTTCTGTCTTGAAAAAGGCAACAGAAGTCAAGGAAGAGGGTACATTATCTACAAGGTTTTGACCTGATGTGTGGAGCCATGGCAAGGAAAGCATTCCAATAAAGTAGGATCTATCTGACTCAGCCAGGAGACTCTTTCTGAAATGAGTCTTGGACATCAGGAGGGGAGGGGGCTTGCCTTCCGTAAAATTCTCATAGTGACCCGCTTGCTGGGTAACAGACTGCTGGCAATGCACTGCATGGAACTACATAAACCAGAGATCAACTGGGACAAAAAAATGAGGTGTGATAAGCAGGCAAACAGTCTCTAGCTTCAGGATTTATCAGCATGGGTCTAAATTCATTACCAAGGGAAAAACAATGGTTCTGTTTCTAGTGGCAGATACCAAGCACAGAAGTACTTGCTCCTGCAGGGTCAAAAAAAAGCAATAAACCTCTCAAGGCTATTGTGTCCTCTCCCCTTGATGTTAATACCTGCTGCTTTGTTCAGCTTCACACCAGCACGACTCTTCCCCCACGCACGTACTTTGGTACAGGTAACATTAGGGCCCAGCAGCTGGTTTTAGTTACTGTGTGCTTAAGGAAATCTTCACAAGCAGGTACATATATTTCTCATAAATTTTTCCTCTAAAAAGTCTTCTGTTTGGAAAACAGAGTAACAACCATCCCCCAATATAATATATTTAAACATCATGATAAAAATCCTCTCTGGAGAATCTGACAACACACTATTCCACCAACATTATAATGGATGGTTTTCTTCTTTTAAATGCCTGGCCATTAAAATTTAATGAGCAACACTTACTTTCATTCTAAACTTATTTTTCTCCCTGACAGATTGGATACTTAGTTTGGATTTGTTAACACAGCTAGTCATAAAAACGTCTGCTTCAAAGAAACAGATAGATACTGTCCTCAGGAAATTGGGCTTTGATGCCTTATTTGATTTCCACAGCAAAATAAGTTCATATTTTCTTGTTTGGAAGAAAAGAACGTGGAGTTCTGTACAGAGTGAGTTAATAAGCTCCTGTCCCTTTTTATTTGCCTGGAATTTAGATTTCTGTGAAGCATAACAGAGCGTGTAGCTCAGAAATATCCTAACTCAGGACTGTCCTTTTAGCACCAAGGGGGGGTCTTTTGTGGAATTTTCATCAGCTTTAAACGTTTGCAGGACTTTCCACCTTCTATCCTTTACTTTAGAAATACGTAGCAGTACAAGGAATAACCAGAAATGAAACTGTGACTAAGGCTCATACCTTTGTGTAGAGGTTATTTATAGCATCACACATCTTCACTAAGTGTCTGGTAAATGTCCTTTGTAGTGTTTCCAGTTCTCACAGTTTTACTTTGAATATCACAATACAAATATCTCTCTCAACCCTTCAGTTTCCTTCCAAAAATTATTTCTGTCCTCGAATTTGGAAAGGGAAGATTAAACATGTGAATTCTCATCCTTCAAGACAAGTATACATTTTTTGAACCATAAATTAAAAAAAAAAAAAGCTGCAAGGAAGGAGGAATGAGCCTGACTCATAATTTTTCTTACGTTCAATTTGTCCTTCCTCTGATATACTCAGCCTCTCTTAGAATAGGCTCTGTGATCTTGCCAAGCTTTGTGCTTCAAGAACAAACACTTAACGAGAATCTCCTTGACCCCCTTCAGGCTGCAGTGCCAAATGGGTTAGTCTGTTGTTAAGAGTTACAGCAGAGAAATGAAGTGAGTGGTTCAAAGACTTGTTAGAAATATTCACAGGGAAAAACATGCTGAGCAAGGACGTTCAGAGTTTCTTTACCATCATTTCCTTACAACAGCTGCTGTAGTTACCCTCCGCCTCAAAGCTGATCTACAGCACCTACTGATGAGCCTTTTCCTAGCTCAGACAAGGCAACAGGCTATTTGAAGACACTAAGATCCACTGGAAAAGAAAAAAAGCAGACCACAAATAGATGGTAGAAACCCATAGAACATCGCAGCAAACATTTCCTAATTTACTGCAATGCCAGAAGATGATTCACCCCAGTGTTCCTGTTGCATAATCTTACCCACAGCTCAGGAGAGTGAAACTAGAAAACCAAAGGTCTCGTTGGGCTTTCAGTGACATTTATGTTTAGACTGAACTTTCAGTTAGGAAAGTGTGAGTTTTCCTCTGATGACAAAGGAGGGGAACTGATATAGTAAGGTGTTGTTTCAGAAATTATAAACTACTGAGTGTACCAGATTGTCGTCTCACTTGGCCCAACATAAACCCTGAACCAGACCACAGGCTTCATTCGCCCCTCCTGGCTTTCACACAGGTCTCGTTGCAATGATATTCTGTCCCATTCTGTCTGCCTGGTCTCAACTGGACCCTGAAAGCTGTAAAGTCCCTTCAGATAAACCACCCCAGGGTCCCTGAAGGCTTGGTTATTGATGTGGAAGGCATACTGGCGGCTCCCCACGTAAGACCTTTCAGCAGCAGGAAGCCTGAGAACTCCAGGCATGTTTGCTCTGCCAGAGCATTGTGCACATGGTAGGGACAACGCTTTCCAAAGGTACCAGACTCCCTATGTGCCTGCAGGATCTCCCAGGCATGCAGGGAGCTCCAGGCACAAGCACAGCTGGAAAACTGCCTGTGTAGTCACCATGGGAATTCCACCCAGGCAGCCACTTGCCAGAGAGAGTGGGGAGAAGGGTGTAGGAAAGCAGCACCAGTCAGCAAGGTGAACCTCTGAAAGGTGTCATATATATATATATACACATATATATGTACAATTAAGCGTTTTAGGGGTCCAATCTACTATTTCATTCCTTAAAATCAAATCAACTGAATTAGTGAACGCTGCACACCTCCAAAGGAATGTCCAGCTGAAGACTACATTCCTGTTTGGATGAATTTTCTAGGGTTGGTGACTGGGTGCCAGGCATTTTTCTGCGCTGATTTGTTGAATGCTGTTTCAGAAGAGCCTGCGTGAGCGGCACATGAATCCTCCACACCTCAGCAACTTTCTGCTCTCGTTACACCAGAGTGAACCAGGTTAGTTCCTCCTTCAGGGCAGCAATACTACAATGTAATTTCTTACTCCCTCTGTTGAGAATAGAAAAACTGTCCTCTATTCAGAGAAGAAAAAGAAACAACTAAATATTCTGAAGGTGCCTTTGTTTTTTCTCAGTGTCTGTTTCTGTGGGATTTCCAGTGTTGCTGTATTTCACATCCCTCCCTTCCAGCTGACATGCAGCATCACCTAAATGAGCTGCCACCTGACAGTTTGTGGGACAGATGAGACATTTGGTGGGAACTTGTTTCAAATAAATGCTTTTTTGGGTAGGGATGGGTGCTCCTCAGCCGAGCCTTGGCTCTGCAGGTGTGTGGCCGTGACTCATGAGGCAGAGCTGTCTCTATCCTGCAGCAGGGAAATTTTCCTGCTGGCTCTCTGCCCCGTGCTCTGCCCTCTCGCCAGGTCTGGATGGGCTGTCTGCATCTGAGGCTGCATGAAAGCATCCACGGGCCTCAAGGAGGGAAGTGGGTGATCCCCAGATGGTTGCTAACAGCTGCTGTCAAAAGCTATAGGGAGTCCTGAAACTAGAGAGGCTTTAGTGCTTGAAAACAAAAGGATGGACTGAGAGCAACCTCAGTCAAATGGAAACACTGAAAACCTTGTGTTAAGGTTAGTGAAATGAAGGTTCTTTGCCTTTTGCCAGTGGAGACCACAAACCCAACAGGCAGCTGCTTGTGGGTGAGAAAGGGCTGCCTGACTCACCGCCTCTGAACACTTCATGCCACCATGGGATGAGAGCGGAGAGCTCAAGTAGAGCTTCATCCCTGCGAGTTAGGGTGAAGCTGAAAGGGGACAGAAAGGGAACAAAAAATCAACTCGACCACAGCTGTGGCTAGAGAAAGGAAGATGGGGTTTCACAGGCTCTCTTCTCTCACATGAGGACTGCATGCCATAGGGGTAACCCGCATTACTCTCACCTTAGCACCATCTCTCTGTGGCTTGGAGAAAGAGTCTTGCACCATGATTCCCCCCTCCCACAACAATCCCTGCCCTCAGCAATAATGCAGCCAAATAGTTGTGTCATTTGGATAAGGATGGGATGAAGACCCCTGCCAGCAGGCAAAGACATCAAACTGTACGTGACTCCTGCATCCCTAAAACTGTTACATTAAAAGGAAAGCCATCCGTGAGCGGTAAGCAGAAAAAGAACAAACTGGATGCATTGGTGGAAATGCAGGTCTTAGCTGATTGCTTGAACAGAGAGAGGAAAAGCTGTGCCTGTGTTGGTAACGGTGATGCTAAGAGAGCACACAGGGCTTACAGATCACACGGAGGTCCTGAAGTGCATGATAGAGCAAAAGGGAAAATGCAAATATGCACGTATTTAGAAGCTACTTGAGGGGCTGTAATTCATACCATGAACAATTCATCATCTGCAGAGTGCAGCTTTCCCTTGCACTCAAGAGCAGGATAGCATCATAGTTCACTCACGGATATGAATTCGTTTTGAAAAGATGGCAAAACCTGCAAAAAGGAACATTTACAAATCATAGAAATTCTGTATTAAGATACTTGTGGAATTTTCAAGACTCAGGAGGAGGGCAATGTCTTCAGAATTGCTAAAGGACTGATAATTTTTGATGCCAAGTCTCAGCTTATTTATGGCCAAGTTATTAAATGGTGCCTATAAGGTTTCTAATGGAAAGGCTGGCACCACCTTAACTGTAATTAACTCTGGCAGGGCCTTCTATGACTCTGATACCAACATCAGCCATCGCTGCAGAAATGGGAAACAGCCTCTTTTTTCTTCCTCATTCTGAAGCAAGAAGGGCATGTGTGCCTCTCGTGGAGAACCTCTTCTTCCTCTTGTATCCTCCAGGCCGTAATCTTTACTATCCTGTTTTAACTGGAAGTTGAGATTTTAGCTTCACAGTGCAGCCCCCACACTAGGAGTAAGTATGAAACTGAAGCATGGCGTCGGCTGCATGTTAAGTTCAAAGTCCTGCAAAATAAATACGTGTTTAAATACTCACTTAAATCCATTTGAAATCAGGAGAAAAATATAAAGATCATAGAATGGTTTGGGTTGGAAGGTACCTCAAAGCCCATCCAGTTCCACTCCCTGCCACGGGCAGGGACATGCCTCACTGGACCAGGCTGCTCACAGCCCCATCCAACCTGGCCTTGAACCCCTCCAGGGATGGGGCAGCTACGACTTCCCTGGGCAACCTGGGCCAGGGCCTCACCACTCTCATCATGAAGAATTTCTTCCTAATATCTAATCTAAATCTTCCACCTTCCACTTTAAAGCCATTCCCCCTTGTTCTATCACTCCGTACCCTTGTAAAGAGTCCCTCCCCAACCTTCCTGGAGCCCCTTTAGGTACTGGAAGCTGCTCTAAGGTCTCCTTGGAGCCTCCTCTTCTCCAGGCTGAACAACTCCAATCATATTTGTTACAGGCTAGACTTTGTCTTTTCTGTTAATGCAAACCGTCCCTTCACATTGATATGAAAACAGCTAGAAGTAAAAATCTAATTTAACTCTTAAAATGAAAAGACTGTTTGGAAGGATCTGTTAGCAGAGAGAGTAGGCTCTGCAGTGCTTGTTGTCTACTTTAGCTGTTACCTGTGGTAGCATTCAGGCCTGTGACACGCATTGTTCACTGGAAGTGAAATTGCACACTGTCATAACAGTCTATTAACAGCACTGAGTTTCTGCAGAACTTTACCTCTTTTCTAGAAGATAACATCTCTCTTTCCTTCCAAGGATAAAATAACTTCCTTTCTTGCAGTGGTACATATAATGGTGCTATTGCTTGACGGGGATGTCACGTTCGCTTGACTGTTAGGGAGAGGGGAAGTGTCTTTGTTACACATTTCTGTTCTCCTTTTATCCTGTTCAGAGAGGCCCCTGGCTCAATCTAAACAAAATAAAGCCAGGGTATCATTTAAAAACAAAACCATTTTGAAAACTCTTTGATCTCCCTAACTTCCTGTTAAATATACAGCCAACTGTTTCTCTACATCCTCACCACTGCAGATCTGATTTTCTCTGCACTTTGTATTGTCTTTGGAACTAGACCCCATTAACATAACATTGGCTATAAATCTCTTAAAGGCAAAGAAATCCAGCCTCTCTTCAGCTTCACCTTTGCCTTTCTGTGTCATCTCCTGTTCAGCCCTGCCACCCACCTTTCTGTTGATGAACAAAGAACCTTAGGTTGATCTGTCTGTTGTATTGAACTCCTATTTTTCCAACTTTTCTGTCAGTCCATCTGCCCCTTTCCCCAGTCCATGCTAGCCCTGGAAAAGCCTCAGGACCTCTTCAGTCACCATCTATTTTCCTTCACACACAGGTTGTTCCCTGAGAAGCTTCTCCTGCCCTGCTCCACCAGCTCAGCTACCAGCTCAATCTGTTGGCTTTGGTCTTCTCCACTGTGGTGACTGTCTCCTCCACTCCTGCCCAAGGCTTGCACCATCCTCTGGCTGGGGAAGAGCATCGTTTACCCCTCCCCATGCCTCACCACCAGACCTGCACAGTCAGGCTTTGACTTCCCTTGTCCCTTCCTTTCCCCTCATGCCTTACTCTTTGTGTAGCTCAGTGTTTAGCTGCATCTCAGCCCTGCCATTCTACATTTTCAGAATTTAAAGCTTTCAAGTCTATTAATAATGACACTTCTCTCTCAAATGGCTTTATGTCCTCATCCTCTTTTCATTGTAATTTGAGTAATTGCCTTTTTTCTTTTATTTTTCTTTTTTATTTTTCTTTTGAGGGAGTAAGAATGGGTGGATGGGAATGAAACAGTTTGCTCTCAACTTTCTACCCCTTAAGCTTATCTCTAAACTGTCCAGTGTCCATCAGTTCTGATGTGTTAATGACTCAGGCAACATATATTAATTATTTAGAGTGAGAGGAGAGTAATATCTGATATAGATGAGTACATAATAAGGTATTCGGGTCTTACTGTATTTGTGCAAAGCACTGCATGTAATTTATTGAGCTATACAAGTAGCAACAGGAGTCTAATCCTCTATACTAGCAAACTGTTGATCTGGTCTCTTCCAGATTTAATTACTTTTAAGTAAAACAAGACATTGTCACTTTAAGGACTAACTGCTCCATTAAATGCAACATTTTAAGTAAGAGAAATGTTCACAGACAATGGAAAGACACATAATGTTGCTCCATGAGCAAATCTGATAAATTGTTCTCTAGCTTTAGTGACAGCAGAGAGAAAAGATTCTGTCTCCCACAACACAGCAGCAACATCTGGCCTTCAAATTTCTTCCCTTACTTGAGGGCTCTCTGTGCTCAAACAGCAGGAGGAAAGAACACTGTTTCACATACCTCAAGTAGCATCAAAATCGGCCGAAGCCTGAAGCAGGCAGTGAATGCATGATGGATGCAAGTTTTAACACGACAGTGCAAGAGCAGGAATTGAGTTTGCATGTATCATGAGGAGATTTGCTGTCAGAATAATAGATCTCATGGGGCTTTGAGTGCTGATCAGAGAATTATTGCACAACTTGCTTGGTTTCTCTTCTTGCCTCAGAGGTATTTTATAAAATGAAGCCAATATTTCATAAAATAAAGGGACCAGACTATCCAAACAAACTGTACGTAGCACAGTCACACAGGTTACCAAGTACCAACCAAATACCGAGCGAAGGCCAAATTCTCAGCTTCCCTAAATCCATTTCAATTCTGCCTTGCGCTGTGGCAGCTTTGTGTTCATCCTGCCCTGCAGAGCTCCCATAACCCCAGTAGCAATGACTTTTTCAGTATTCTCCTCCCTTAGAAGCACAAACAGATCATGAAGAAATGGCATTGATACTGGATCTTCTTGCTCCTTGCTCACAGCACCCTTCTAGCCTCTTTCCCTTGCTCCCTACCCCCCATTTTAATAGTCAGTGGGAACTAGCGCAGCCGGGCACCGTGTAAAAGCCATCGTCCACACTGTGCCAGGCTCCAGACACAAGAGATTCGCAGGTTACAACTCAATAATCTTTGAGGATAACTCATAACTCTCAGAACTGTCAGAAGAAATAAAAAATGAGCTGATTAATTTCAGATGTGCCTCACTCTCCACCTCAGCAAGCTTGGTTAAGTTTGTAAAAAGCAAGCCAAAAAAAGACAAGCAAAACCAAAACCAGAAATCCTAGTTGAAAAAGACAATCTTTGCACCTTTTCATTGTAAATTTAGCTTCTAGCCTGGCTTCCTTGCTTTTAGGAATCATGCATCAATTTGGAAGCACTCAGTTCCATGAACCTTTGTACCTTTGGTTTGTCATTACCGCATCTGTCCAGAAAGAATGATGGTACCAGAGAGGAGTTAACCGTTTCTCATTTACTGAGTCAGCTTCACTAAAATAAAGGTCAGCCAGGAGGTCAGGCCTTATAGACCAGAGGAGAGATATGGGCCCATTTACTAAACATACGCTTTACCGAGAGCACATTCAATATCCTGAAAGCAGACAACAGAGTGAAACATCTGCATAAAGTGATTGTTATTAATATTTTCTGTATGCTTTCGTTACAAAAATATTCTTGCTTTCAGCAGTTTGCCTACATGACTAAAGATCAAGTACTCTGTGCTTTGGCTATAGCAATTTATATATGCAGTATTACGAAAGATGTTGAAATGTGTCTGTATTTTTTGTGTGAATGTGTCTGAGAAAGCAAAGAATCAACAGACATTTACTAACTGAGTTATAACATTCTGCCCCTTTTAAACCAGGGCTCTTCAAACTCTTTACAAACCCTGATTCCTTGCCAGTGATGGGGTTTGAATCAGGCCCCCCCAAAATAAAGATGCCAGTTCGCTTCTACCCAGCTCCTTCCTTGCACTGTAGGCGTAAATTCCATGTTACTTTCTCTAAGTGGGGAGCTGCAAACAACTCTGGGGTAGGCGGGGAAAAGCAGTATGGCTGATTCTAAATAAAAGTCACTTGACAGATCAACCTTGATAGCAGAGATAATGAGGGTGATCACATGGCAATATAGATGCAGGGTTTAGTTTAATCATCGTTCCCTATCAGCTGCACTGATCAAGTTCTGCGTGACTAAGTCAAATAAATGTTAGGTAACTGAAATTATCTCTAGCCTCCTTACTTTTCTCTCCCCCCTCCTGTACCCACAGCATTTATTTCAGTGACTTTAAAATATGTAAATTTATAATTTATATAAATGCCATATAAGAGAGGACAGTTTTTGTGAAGAGGTAACTGAAGTTAGGCTATGAAAGAGATTGCGAAAGGCAGAAAGTAGTACTAAAGTCACAAAAGTCTTTGGAAATCCCCATCAAGGCTGTAGCCAGGTGCCTAAATTGGCTTCCATTAACTTCATAGGGACTCTGAGTGCTGAAGCATGTGATCTTCAATTCTACTGCCAGCTCCAGTGGTGAGGGAAAGACCATCACTGGTGAAAAAATTGTTCTTTAATATATTACAGAAAGCCTTGTAACCAGTCACGTGGCACTACCAGAAAAGACAATTCCCTAAACCTCACATCAAAACCAACAAGGAGCCTTATGTAGGCAGCCTTGAGCTTTGGTTTGAAATCTTGATACAGATCCAAGTTACACCAGTTAGTTCATCCTAGAAGAAAGAATAAATAGTATACGATCCCAAAGTGCTACAATAAAGCAGTGTTTGAGGTTTCCTTAATTTGTTCAGTATCTCAGGTAAATGTATAATTAATTGCCTTTTCTCCACAGCTCTGGTTTCTTTTGCACAGCTTCTACTCTCACAAGTTTATTGCGAGCCTCACACAGGTGAAGTTTCTTAAAGCCCTTAGCTCCTGGAAACCTTTAATTGTATCAGAACCTCAGCCTTTGTTTCACCTCATCTCATCTCTTACGTGGGCCCAGGCAAGGTAGGAAACATGAATCCTCTGAGCTGCAGAAAAATGAAAATAATGTTATTATTTTAATTAAATAGCTACAATTTCAAGTGTGTTTGACAATATGCTAGGGCCTTGACTTAGGAATTTTGCATGCTTGAGTTGGTAATTCTGCCTTTAGCCTCTATGTCAAGTACTACACTGTGTGCTTAAGCTGAATTTGATGTGAGTTTAGTTTTAATTTAGGGCAGCCTGCCCAGACTGCCTTCCTCTCTTCGGACAGACTTGGCAATGCTGTGAGCCTTTCAGCTTCACTAGCAAAGAGCCCTCACACAAAGCACTGTATTTCTCCCCCAGAACAAATAAACAAGGAGCAAACATCCCTCCTCTCGCACACACAGATCAGGAGCAGTTCTTTGTGACTCTCTTCCCCTTCTGTGCTGTTTCTAGGGCCCAAGTAAGACTTGAGGTTTACAAAAAAACAAAGCTGCATTTCTGTGGTAGTGAGCGCCCAGAAGGAGACTAAAGAAAAGGTAAACCTGAGGTTTATGTACATGTAGAGCCTGTGGACTCGCTCCAGTTTGGCTGCATTTGAGGATCTCCATATTACTGTAGCTGTGCTCTCTTCAAACTATAGTGAAATCCCCAGCAGCAAAGGAGAGTAGGCAGGTTGAAGTGGTTGGATTTTACTTTTTTACACTTTTTTTTTTTTTGATGCTAAAGAATGCGCTTTCTTGTGTTACACATTAAACTGTCAGGAGGCAAAATCAACACTTGGAACTCTGGAACTTTACACAGAGCTTGAAAAGTCACTCCACAAAGCGTGGCCATACAGAGCTTCTCTCATAAATCTTCCAGTTGTTTTTCTTATCTAAGCAAGCCATGTATAAATATTAACATATTATTCATGGGCAAATAATTCCATGCCACTCCTTACTGCTGCTGCCTTAAAGAAGGCTCTTGATTCAGCTGAGGATGGCGGACCCTTCATGGGTCCTGAACTGCATTTCAGGTTAAAAGAAATAAAACAAAAAAGAGGGTAATGGCACTTCTTATTTAAGTAAACCTCAAAAATGAAAAAGTAAGCAACCTTTAACCATTGGTTTTAATACAGAGGAGGCACCACATAAAAGCTACTGGCTAAACTCTACAGTAATTTAAATTAGTGAACTCCCGCTTGACTTTGGTGAGGCAGGGCTGAGACCCAGAGCATTTGTTCTCTGGGGTGGATGTGTGTGTACGTATGCTAAGAGCAGCACCCAGCTCTGCCCAGATTAAGCACAAATGCTCCAGCAGGCAGGCGGTGTCTGAGCTGCACAGTTTGAATCTGGATTGGGATCTCCCTGTAGTGCTGGGGAAGTCAGTTCCAGCATGTTGGCCACAGTGCATTCTGCTGCCCAGGACTGCAGTAGCAGGATTTCCTCCTGTAGCACAGGTGATTTTTTTTTCATTTAAAATGTCTTTGAGAATCTTCCTTATGCACAACAAGAAGTGTATTCCTCCAGAAGTGTATTCTTCCAGTAGAGGGTTGACATATCAGCAGTTGTGGACAAGAGGCCTTTGCAAGTGGAACATGTGAAAACAGGGGCTTATTCATTAAAAAAATATATTTATATTTCCTTGTTAAAGGCCTTTGCTCAGGATCTTTTTAAAAGTCCAGCTGGATATAAAATGCCCACTTCAAAAGCCCAAATGAAGACTTTAACAGATGTGCCCTGGCAAAGAAAAGGGTTTAGACACAGCAAGGAATTCAGAAGGGACAGACAGTCATATATGGACATAGGAAAAGAATCTCAAATAAAATGCTTGTGGCTAGGAGCTGGAGGTTTTGTGTTACCTGTAATGAGTCTCTGTGTTTGAGGCTTTGGGGCCTGGCCTATTCATTTCTTTTTTTCCTGGCTGCATCTTTTTTACTGGTGTTTTTTTGTGCCACGAGAGACTATTTGTGTCATTTTACATGGACCTCAGGTCGCTCTGGCAAGCAGAGGAGGGAAATGTCTTATGAGGAGAAACTTCCTCATATGCAAGAGCATGGGTCTTATTTGAACCACATGGCATTCTTTTTAAAGTATGAAATTTCAGGTTGCAAGACTTGGAAGCAGCAAGTGTGTGTGTTTGTACGTGTGTGTGTGCATGAAATTGCACCAGGAACAGCCTCACAGCAGCTACTTGTATGCAAAGTCTTGTCAGTGCTGAGCGTCTGCAGGTGCTGCTACCTCCCCGAGCTGGGCGTTGAAAATAGTCCTCTCCCTGCCATCAGGATATCTGCACGGCCTAGTGGATGTCTGTACTAGTAGACGGTTTTATCTCTAGGTTAATTGAAAGCATATTAATTTCAGGCTGTTAACACATTTGTAAAGATTAGATCAGGCCTTATCCAAGTGATTGTGGTTCAACCCAGGGCTCAGCCTCAGGCGGCTTTTGTGTCCCTGCATGCACCTCTCCTGCCCTCCGAGAGCTGTGCAGGGGAAGATGCTGTGGTGTCCCCAGCAAAATGCTTTATTCTTTGTCATGAAACAAAGAAATATCAGCCTAAAGAACTATTCTCCACACTATTGACTGCCACCTCCCGTCACTGGACACACGTAAAGCATGTTGAGAGTTATCATATAAGGTCTATTAAGGTATCAAAGCCAAGACTAGGGAAAAACAGAATTAGGATTGACATTTTCAAAACTGTTAGATGTGTGTTTTTAAGGAGGCCCATCAGGACCCTGACCAGCAGGGCGTCCCGCTTTACTGAAGCAGAGCTCTCAGCAGCTTCCCGTGCAGCTGCGTGCGCCCTGCTGCCGCCCAGTCACCCGAGCAGCAGCCAGACCCCCCAAGAGTGAGGTGCTTACAATAAACACACACCGTTTTGGCTGAAGTTGCCCCATATCGCACGCAATTGTGACACAGACGGAGAAAACTCCAGTTTCCCGGGAGAGCACTCACATGCCCTCATCACAACAACGACCTTTCTCTTCCTAGATGGTCAGCCAGTACTGTCCAGTTTGCAAAATAAGTAATGAGAGAATCTTATAGGCAACATATTTTTATAGGACAATTTCAATTTTAGAATAGCTCTATGCTGTATCCCAAATGGGATCAGACAGATCTAGTGAAGGCCACTTGCATTTTTAAGTCAGAAGCAGAGAGGTCTTGGTAGGAATGGCCTATTTGGGCTCCATGGAAAGATCAGCTCTGGTTCAGGAGTGCCTAATACAGACAGTTGCCAAAAATTAGGAGAGCTGTTTAGAAGAAGGATTGCTCTGGACATGCTGCTGCCTTGTATTTTTCCCTTAGGCAGAAGGTACTGCTGCAGTCACAGACTGGCTTCTGGCTTAACCAGACCTTTGATCAGAGGTGGTTGTGTGACTTTTACACTACTGAGCCTCTTGGAACACGCAGCTGAATTAACCTGTGCGGACAACATTTGATGAGTTTTCAACAAAGCAACTTCTTATTGTATATGCTTTCTCCTATCGAGAGAATAATAACTGCTGCACCCTGAAAAGATTTGTCTAAGCTGTGTGTTTCACAGCATTGAAGTTAACTCTGAAGACATTAACTTAGAATGACCTTCCTTTTTTTCCTGTAGGTTTGTTCTGAGTGAGTAAGATGCATTTGCTTGCATATGAATGCTGTTATATATATATATATATTACCTTAACCAAGGAAATCTCCCACACTTTCCCCTGTTTATGCATATTATACATGACATAGATTCAGAGTTAAATGTCATCACCCTCATTTACATGTTAGCATATGAATATAACCCAATTTAAAACTCTTCACGTTTTCACAGCTGCTTATCTAGCCCTCCAGTGTGGCTGCTACTTAGGTAACATGGAGCAAATGGAGCTGAGGTCATGGTTCTCTTAGCTGTTCTAGTAAATTCCTGTCTCCTCTGAACATCACAAGTTGTCCACTTGCTTCTCAGCAGTCTTAGTCAGTGCCACTGTAAAATTCCCTTCCACATACAGGTAACACGCACATAGGAAATTATACTTAATATTTCAGTCAGTGAGTGAGAGAGCAATGGGGGCAGTACATTAGAAGCTGATTTTCAATTTTCAAACTAGCCACAATTGCACGTTAAGACAGATTGGGAGCTGTTTCAGCAGGCATCAGGCTCCCCTAAGAAGTGTCTCTCGGCTGAGCGCAGCCAGAGAAAAGTGTGCTCTGGCCATGCTTCCCCCAGCCAGCCTGTTCCAGCACGCCCTGCGCGCAGGGTGCTGCGGAGAGCAGCAGGAGCTGATGGAACCAGCTTTGTGTCTGCCCAAAAATCTCTCGCTCCTTTCTCACTACTTGAAGGATATAAAGGGAAGATGGAAGAAAAGCATGGAAGCTATTCTTCAGCCTCAGAAGCTGTTAAAAATATTCCTCATAAAGGCACATATGCGTGTGCACGAGCTTCAGAGGACACCTCCTTATTTCTCATGCTAATTCTACCTTGTTCCTGAATCAAAGCCTAATTTTTCTCTTTGTGAAAGTGTTTAAACTCTGTTCCTAATCATTGATTGGTCCTATTAATGAAGAAGGTATGTAGAGATTAGTTTAGTAGTTGTTAGGGTGCTAGTATATTATTAAATGTTTAAGAAACACAAGATAGCCATAAAGGGCATGGCTTTTATCTTCAAGTATATGAACCAAGTATATGGTTTTGTCACATTATGGCAGACTATATCTATCTATCTATCTATCTTTTTTTCTTCAATAAGAACAAAGTGCAGCAAGTGAAGTCCCTGAACCTGTACTATGCCACAATCATACAAAGACAATGATTTTTAAAAAGCAAAGGAAAAAAAGTATCACAAATAAATGCATGAGCTTGCCCTGCCTAGTGGTGGCTTCCAAGACATCAGACATTTTGTAAACCAGCAAAAAGATCCAGACCATGCAAAACTGGGATGGTCCTGTCTCTTCCTGTTTAATTTTTCCACTATGAGAGTGTCCAAAACTCCCTGAAATAAAAGATTACTGTCTAGAGGTTCAGAAAGTTATATTTTCATAGAAGAGTTCATTCTGACAGGCAGACACATAAACTGCTCCACGAAATGTCATGTCCTCCATCTTAAAAATTAATTTTACATCCCAAACACAATTTTTTAATTTGTTTTCAATAGCGTTCACGGTAGTACTGAGGCTCAGAGTTTCGATCAGTGATTTAACTGCCTCCATCTCTGTAGGCATACTGGTTCAGTGTAGTGTTTAGCAAATTCTATTCACCCTTTTACTACTAAATCACCATACAAGTGTGAGCAAACCACTCTGCTCTTCCTCTCCTTCCCCTTATTTAAATGTACTCAATCACCTGTGATTTGACTGTAATAAAGTGAAAATTAGCTCATGAATATGTACAGAAAATTCTGGAAGCCCTGCTGAACTGAGGTCACAGCACAAATTCTGTGTGTAGAGATGAGATTTGAGTGTTATTGCAAACTTTCTGGATGAATAAGTATGGAACGCTCTCCACAGTTTTCTAGCCACAAAGAAACAGATATGGTCCCCAGCAGAAATCTGCACTGACATCACCCTCGGATTTGCCAGGTCTGAGACAGGTCCTTCAGGCTCAGTGTTCTTCTGGGCTGCTTCTAGTTGCAAAATGTTCTGGGCCAAGAGATAGGGAAACAGAAAAAGTTTACTTGAAGCTTCACCACATTTAAAATTGTAATAAGTGCTTATTTTGACATCAAAAATGTATCTGACTTCACCACCTGTCTTTCATTTGGTTTACATCTTCAAGTTATTCTCTAAAGTTAAAAAAAATTAATGAAAGTTCAGATTTTTAACTAAACACCAGCTCTCAGGAACTAGATGTTTTCAGAAAATCACAAATAAACAGCAAGCCAGCGGCACTAGCATCAGTCAGAAATTTAGACATCCTGCTTTATGGGTAATTAGCATCAAATACTTTTGCATTGCTTTAAAGGTATTGAGGAACTATTTCCTGAAATTATGTTGGGATCATCTACTGGGGTTCCACATCTTTGTACTTCTCAACAGGCATCGCAACCAAGGCAGGCAAAAACTGGGTCAGGGCAATGTACCAAAATTTTAGTGGTGAGCCTCCAAAATTCAAGACACTTGGGGAATGCACGCTGGGGAATAATATGAGGATGCTGGAGGGAAAGAAAAGATAAAGGAGTATTTAATTTGTATCCAATATTGATATTCCGTAATTTGGTACTAGTGATTTGGACTAAAATGCACTGTTTGTTTCAAGCCCCTGTGAAAACCATGCCAGTTGCCTCTGAGCTTCAGACATTGTCAGAGCCCATAGGTTTCTAACTTGCCAGAAGGCAATTTGTATGGCTGGCTGCTTTGAATCCGCAGGCACGGGAACTTTTGGGATGCCGGCTTTCGAGGAGTCCCCCCATTGGGTTGCACTGGAACCTGGAAGATGAGAATGTGGGTTAGCGAGCACCTGTGTGTCTGTAAGCTGCTGAGCAGCCCCAGAGGCTTCTGATAGGATGGAGAAAACTGGGAAGCAGATCTCCGCTCGAAACCTCAGAATTTGCGAGTTGGGTCCCCTGAAACTTTTAACCCTGGGTCCTGGGCAGCTGTTGCAGGGAACTGTGAAGCAGCTGGAGTCCCGAAACGTGGATGAGCCTCAGTGGAGGCACCTGGTAATTCTGCAGGTGGCCCCCAGCCTTCTAGCTGCTTGCCAGGCTGCCATACATGCCACTCAGCACTGTTTCAGGGTGGTTTATCAGAGCACTGAAGAGCTATGGTTTGTGTTTACATGTTTTTTAGGGTCTTGACACCCTTTTGGCTGGGGAGTGTGAGAGGCCAGTCTGCCCAGCAATGGGAAGTGAGAAACTGGAAATTTACCTGGATGCCACCCTGAGTCAGCCAGACCCAAAGCATCTCTACAAAACACCTAAGTCTGAACAAACTGCCATCCTCTGACAAAAAGATTCCGTCTGAGAATTTCTGACCAGGTCTGGTAGTAAATGTCTCCAGGGTGTCATTTGTGCCTGATACAGGGCAAAACTTATTCAGGTACCTGGTACTTGGAATGGAAAGATGAGGGAATGGAACAGTAAATTTAAAGGGTTTGAAATAAAACCTGCTGATTGTCTGAACACAACTGACCATGTTGTGTTTAACTGTCTCTGTGTGGAAACACACCTTTCCACAGGGGAAACAGTCTTGGCTGGGGCTGCATCCATCCCACGCTGCCTGAGGACCCTCTGTCCCTTCCCCGTATGGAGGGCGATTTTGTTGCTTGTGTTTATTTTTGTTGTCTCCCCTCGATGTGATTTATCCCAAGCACCCCTCTTAGCTTGTTTCTGGGCCCTTGTGAGCTAAAGGAGCCATGGGGAGACCCGGGGAACGCGGCTCTGGTAGGCAGAGCCCCAGCGCGGGGTTATGGGGCTCCTTCCCACCCTGCACTCTCAGGATCCACGGGTTTTGGTGCAGGGTGAGGGGGCTCTGTGGGTCTCAGTGACGTGTGTGGGGACTTTGCAGGTCTCAGGGCAGGGTAAGGGTGCTCTGCAGGGCTCTGTGGGTGTCTCAGTGCAGGGTGAGGAGTCTCAGTGGATCTCAGTGCAGGTTAAGAGTCTGTGGGTCTCAGTGAGGGGTCTCTGTGGGTCTCAGTGCAGGGTGAAGGGTCTCAGTGTGAGGTGAGGGGCCTCTGCGGGTCTCTCAGTGCAGGGTGAGGAGTTTCTGTGGGTCTCGGTGTGGGGTGAAAGGTCTCTGTGGGTCTCATTGAGTTGTGGGGGGCTCTGTGGGTCCTGGTGAGGTGTGGGGGGCTCTGTGGGTCTCTCAGTGCAGGGTGAGGAGTGTCTGTGGGGTGAAGGGTCTCTGCAGGTCTCATCGAGTTGTGGGGGGCTCTGTGGGTCTCTCAGTGCGGGGTGCAGGGTCTCATCGAGTTGTGGGGGGCTCTGTGGGTCTCTCAGTGCGGGGTGAGGAGTGTCTGGGGGGTGCAGGGTCTCTGTGGCTCTCATTGAGTTGTGGGGGGCTCTGTGGCTCTCATTGAGTTGTGGGGGGCTCTGTGGCTCTCATTGAGTTGTGGGGGGCTCTGTGGGTCTCTCAGTGCGGGGTGAAGGGTCTCTGTGGGTCTCATCGAGTTGTGGGGGGCTCTGTGGGTCTCATCGTGTTGTGGGGGGCTCTGCGGGTCTCTCAGTGCGGGGTGAAGGGTCTCTGTGGGTCTCATCGTGTTGTGGGGGGCTCTGCGGGTCTCTCAGTGCGGGGTGAAGGGTCTCTGTGGGTCTCATCGAGTTGTGGGGGGCTCTGCGGGTCTCTCAGTGCGGGGTGAAGGGTCTCTGCGGGTCTCATCGAGTTATGGGGGGCTCTGTGGGTCTCATCGAGTTGTGGGGGGCTCTGTGGGTCTCTCAGTGCGGGGTGAAGGGTCTCTGTGGGTCTCATCGAGTTGTGGGGGGCTCTGTGGGTCTCATCGTGTTGTGGGGGGCTCTGCGGGTCTCTCAGTGCGGGGTGCAGGTCTCTGTGGGTCCCATTGAGTTGTGGGGGGCTCTGTGGGTCTCTCAGTGCGGGGTGAAGGGTCTCTGTGGGTCTCATCGAGTTGTGGGGGGCTCTGTGGGTCTCATCGTGTTGTGGGGGGCTCTGCGGGTCTCTCAGTGCGGGGTGCAGGTCTCTGTGGGTCTCATCGTGTTGTGGGGGGCTCTGCGGGTCTCTCAGTGCGGGGTGAAGGGTCTCTGCAGGTCTCATCGAGTTGTGGGGGGCTCTGTGGGTCTCATCGAGTTGTGGGGGGCTCTGTGGGTCTCTCAGTGCGGGGTGAAGGGTCTCTGTGGGTCTCATCGAGTTGTGGGGGGCTCTGTGGGTCTCATCGTGTTGTGGGGGGCTCTGCGGGTCTCTCAGTGCGGGGTGGGGTGCGGGGGGCTCTGGGGGCGATCCCCGCGCCCCGGGGGAGGCTCGGGGGCTGCGGGCAGGAGCAGGGGGAGCGCGGAGCGGCGGGGGAGCGGAGCTGCCGCCGGGCCGCCTCCCCGCCCTCCCTTCGCGGCGTTTGGGAGGGGAGGAGGGGTGGAAGCCGGGCCGGGGCGGCCAGCGAGCGATTTGCATGAGAGACAGACTGGGAATGAGCTGGAGTGGGCGCCTCTCCGCGCGCACAGAGACGGGGGGAGGAGGAGGAGGAGGAGGAGGAGGAGGAGGAGGAGGAGGCAGCCGCCGCCGCCGAGGAGCGGCGAACTCCGGGTAAAGTTTGGTGCCGAGGTCCCGAGGAGCTGAGGCGGCGCCGGGGAAGAGCCCGGGGCCGGGCTTTGTGCTGCGGGAGCGGGGGGCGAGCGCGGAGCCAGCATGTCCTCCATCCTGCCGTTCACTCCTCCCATCGTCAAGCGGCTGCTGGGCTGGAAGAAAGGGGAGCAGAACGGGCAGGAGGAGAAATGGTGCGAGAAGGCGGTGAAGAGCCTGGTGAAGAAGCTGAAGAAGACGGGGCAGCTGGACGAGCTGGAGAAAGCCATCACCACGCAGAACATCAACACCAAGTGCATCACCATCCCCAGGTAGCCAGGAGGGAGGCGAGGCGGGGTTCCAGCCGTTCCTTCTCCCCCTCCCCTCCGTTTTCTGGATGCTCGCGGGGTCCCCCCCCGCCTTCTCGGGGTGCCTGGTGGCCCCGTGGAGGCCTCGGTGGCCCCGGGGGCTCTCGGCAGGGCTGGGCGCCCCGACCTGGCTCTGCCTGGAGCTTAAAAAACAAACAAAACCACACAGGCGAAAACCCCACCGGCGGCGCAAGGGGGGTTAGTGCCTCGCAACGAGAAGGGAGGAGAGTCTCGGGCATCCCGGTCCGGTGGGACGGGCCCCGGGCCCCCGCGGGGAGGTTGGAACTGGAGGAGCCGTAAGGTCCCTTCCAACCCAAACTGTTGTTCGAGTCTGAAGTCGTGGGGGATGCAGAGGAGAAAATACCTTCAAGCGAGATTATAAAAAAGAAAGAAAGAAAGAAAAAAAAAAAAGTTGGAAGCGCTCTGGAGTGCAGTTATTGAGGATACTCGCATGGCCGAAAGTTTCAGCGTGTTCCCCAGTGCTGCTACATGCAGATTTGCTTTTGATTAACGCCCCAGGAAAATGGGTTTGTTTGGGTTACTGGGCTTTTTCCTGGGCAGATAGGGCTCTGGAGAGGGGATTTGGAGCCCCGCTGTGCCTGTGTTTTCAAATCACTTTTTAAATCGGGAATGCAAATGGCATAGCTGAAGGGGGTTGTTTGGAGTGCAGGGAAAGTGAGGGTGAATAGAACTTTTTTTGTCTTAACATAGAATTTTTTTTAATACCCTCAATTCTTAGATCAGTCCATGAGACCACTACGAATAATACAGGATGTGTGTGTATATATATATATATATAAAAATGACCCATCCAAGAAAAATTTTCCACAGAACGTGTATATAAGCAACCCATCTAAGCAAATTTCCAAGTAACTTTCAAATAGCTGAACACAAGCAGTGTTTTCTTGCTGGAGATCTGAGCTCAGCCAGATGACTGCTGGTTCTGTTACTGATTGTTGTTTCAGGGTGCCTTTTTTTTTTTTTTTTTTTTAAACAAAGGCCAAAGTTCATCCCAAATATTTGAATGCTGCATAATTGTATGCTTCTGCGTGAGTAGATATCTGTGTGTGTGTGTATTCATGCTTCTCTCTCGTGCAAACAAATGTATGCTTTCTTGGTTGTCAGAATGATTTAATATGCAGTAGCTAATACAAAGCAGCATCTGTTGCATGAAAAAGTGGAACAACTAGCTTAGAAATGTGGGTATTTGGAACTTCTAAAATTTTCTTCCAACGATCATAGTGTTTTCTTTAAAGGAAAAATAAAGTCCTTATCTTTTTGTCGCTGAGTGATCGTGGCTAAGATTTTGGCCAGCAGTGCAAATAGATCTCTCAGCCTTTGTTAGAGTTACTCTGGAAGCGCCTGGTTGAAGCAGAAATCAAAACCAGTAGAGCTACCACCTGATACAAATGCTTTAAACCCTACATTTTCAGTTTCTTGGTAAGCAGAGTGCTTTCCAGGTAGATAATACCCTGTTTAAACCACTTCCATGAAAAATTTAACCATTTCAAAAGAAGAAAATTACTTGAGCAGCCCTGCTGATGTGACCCGGGTATTGTGTCTAGCTGAGGCGGACCTGTTAGGGAGCTGAACGTGAAGCCTCTTGGTACTTCTTTTACTAGTAACAAGGTGGTTTAGATAAGGGAGGAACATTTTGATATTTTATGATTTAAAGGAAGCAAAGAGGTGGATGAAGTACTTTTAATTTAGAAAGATAATTTTAAAGCTTGAAAATAAGCAACAGAATGAGGAGATGTCACAAGTCATAAATATTATCACCTCCAGAGATTGACCTGGCTGTTCCTACTGTGCCAAAGTGAATGCCTGTTTCTCCTAGACCTTGTTAAAGGAAATCTGTGCAGAAATTAAAACATTTTGTGTTCACTTATGACACAGAGCCTGGATGCTGCAGTTCTTAAACCTGGATATGGGGGTAGTGTGAGCATATTTTGATGGTATCTCCTTATGCCTCAGCACTCATTGCTAAACACGACACTTTGTGTGTACTTCTGTTATTGTTCGGCATGTATCTTACAGCGCCCCAAATGAGGGTGGTTAGATTTGTTTGTGCTGGGCCCTCTGCAGCAGCAGCATACCGAGAGGTTAATGTCCGTGTATCAGAGACTGGGGAATGGCAGGGAAATGTGAAATAGCTCGTCTAGAAGTCAGTGGCAGAGCTTGAACTATGACCAGGCCTTGTGATTTTAAGAGCTGTGCCTTCTCCGGACTGTGCTTTTTGTTCAAATGTATCTGGTAATCTGATTATCCTGTCATTTGAAATTAGCGTTTGCAAGACAGTTTTGGTATGGTTTAGTTTGATTGTTTTCATTTTAAATAACTCTCTATATATCTTTTTGCTGTTTAGACAAATAAGTATATTGGGGGGGAAAACATCATTAAGGATTAAATCTTGTCCTGCCTTGTCTGTCATGCATCAGGAGAATAAATTACAGTGAAGCTATGCCAGTGATGTCTCTGGTCCAGCAGGAGTAGGGTGAATCCAAAATTAGCTATTGTATCCATGAGATGAAGCAAGTTTCAGATGTAAAAGTGTTTGAGCTTTGCAGAAATATTGCTCACAGGAATCAGGGCAGCATGACAAATTGCTGTAATGATCAGGTGGGATTGGTTTAAGAAAGAACAAGAAGAAAATAATTTTTGCTGTAGGGCTAATACCAAGTTTATTCCTGCTGTCGTCTTTGTCTACTTGGGACTGGAGACACATGCTACATTCTATCTCCTGCTGGATTATTAAGCAATCAATAGCTTATTTGCTTGTGTGTTTGTTCAGCATGTATTACTTTCCATTGTGACAGACACCTCAGGCCCCAGGTTTTCTATTGGAGTGACCAGTGGTGGACAGCAAAAGACTGGAGAGACTTTGAAGGATTTCGGTTACAGGAGTTTTCCTGCTTGTTTTTTTCTGCTGAAGCAGGAAGTAATTTCCACCTGAAACACCTGCCAGTCTCAGACCATCTGATTGCTGCTCGTGCTGTGGTTATGGGTGCTCTGGTGCTCGACTGAATGGCTGTTGAGAGGAGCAGCCTTCCCCCTCGCCTGGCAAAGGCCACTCTCCTCCAGAAGGGAGCTGCTTTTAAACCTGTGGGACTGTGCTGGTGGGCTTTGGTGTCAGGAGCTGACCTAGCGTGTGGTAGCAAGCTGGGTCTGCGTGACAGTTTTCATACTGTATTGGGTGATAAAGTTGAAGACGTACATTCTTTTGCCGTTCAAGTGTGTCCTGCGTCGTAGCGGCATTGATGAAAGCCCAGCTTTCAGGATGGGCATTTTATCCCTTTTCAGACAAGCTTGACACAGTGTGCTGTTCACACATACTACAGCACAGACACGTGGGTGACTTTGCAGCCTCTCTGCTTTGCTCTGGGAGCAAACTTGGGGCTGTTCCAGCTGCTACCAGAATTCTTGAATTTTTGATAGCTCTCTGCTTTAGAGATGGAGTAGAGCAAGCATGGAATCTGGTGGCAGCAAAGCCTACAGCTGACATCACCACGTACTTCATCCCTGGGCGAAGAGCAATGAGTTTCTCTTACAGTTCCTGTTCTGAAGAGGGGCCGTACTGTGCACCTGACAAACCACCAGCGTTCTGTCTTGGAAATAAAGGGCATTAGGCTGAACCACGATGAGCATTTAACTCTTAACCTATAGAGGGGTCTGAACTGCACAAACGCATGACGAGCACTTAGTAATTTCTTAAAACTGTATGGTATGTATAGTCTTGCTGAAATGGGGTGAGATGGTAAATGCTTTGCTTCAAGAGCTTTAGTGGTGCTACGCGTAGCAAGACGCAGCTCTAATTACATTTTGTAATATACTTGCATATGCTTATTTTTCTTTTGAACCTATTACTGTATTAATGTTTTTTTGTATTACCAGTGGTTTTAGGGGAGCCAGGATTCTTGCATGTAAGGAATACCTTCTTTTAAGTGGTGGTTTTTTTTAATTGAGAAAATAGTTTTGTAGAGAGGTGGGTGTTATTTCTTGTGGAACTTATCAGATAAGAATAGACTGCACCAACTGAAATGGAGACCTGGCACATTTGCTTTTTAAAAGCAGCAGAACAAGGTGTTCCTTAAGTTATTTCCATCTTGGTGCGGAAAACCAGGAATAAGATTTTTAGGAACATCTTGGGTATGAGCATACATTCTGTGGTGTTAGTAGTTGACCGCACAATGTTTACAAGAATTGTCCATGTTCCTAGGATTGCCCTGTTACCAGGAAAATACAAAACCTGTAAGTACAGCAAGTGGCAGAGGCTGTCTGCAAGGCTGTGGAGGTATGATCTCTAGAGATGGGTGCCCATCTGGCTTCAGTAAAAAGGAAAGGGCCCGTCAGTTTTGTGTGTCCATGCGAAAATACGTGTATTTTTTAACGCAAATTTTAGACCACCTTGTTTTTGATTTGGCCTCTCCCTGTCATCAGAAGCTTTAATATTGCAGAGTGTCTGAACTTCAGATGAGATAGGTATAACTTTCCTGCTACAAAACTGTGTGTAGCGACCTGTGCACTGACCTAGCTTTATGAGCAGCTTTTACAGCCCTGTCCCAACCTTTGTGCTGCCCCAGCTCTGCTGCTGGCGGTGCCCGCATGAGCTGGCTTGTCTGTGGTGGTGAGAGCTGCAGGGCAGGCACTGCTCTCCCGGTCTGCTTGCAGCTAGCTTGTGTGGCATTCCTGTGACTTTGCAGATCAGGTCTACAGGTGAAAATGCACTAAGTCAGTCAGCACAGGCCTTTTGTCAGGTGTAATTTCTGCCCACAGAAAGCACTTGTCCTACTTGTCTGTCAACACCTTTCTCATTTGCTCCTTGTCATCCCCCCAAAGGTCAACCCCCCACCTCCCCTTCAGGCACAGAAGTTTCTGCTCCTCCAGCTTCTTCTCCTGCCCTTGCATCGGAGTTACTGCCTCTGGTACCAGCCTGGATAACAGCATTTGCAGTTAACTTCTAGTCCACACTGTGCCGTTTTAAAAACTGAAATGCTTCTGTCAAGCCAAAGCAGCAATGTTGACACAGCCAGTTAGGGAGCAACTCTACAATTGGATATGTTGGCAGAGGCGAAGAAGCTGGGGGAAGGAGGGTGGTAAGGGGAGAAAGCATCATCCAGCAATGCAGCCCCTTCCCTCCAAGTAGTTGCTGCTGGAACAGCATGTCAGACCCAGCATTTAGTAAGGCGTCTTAAATTCTTAACCTCTCTGTCAGCAGCCAATGCAATTCAAATCCTTTTATCAACATATATATTTTTTTTTAATTCCCCTCCACCCAAGATGTGCAGGCTAACTAACATTTTGTGTGGTAAAACTCTGACTTGAAGGACAACACAGCCGTGCCTATATAAACTGTTGACAGGCAAAGGGTAAAGAATGTATTTTGTTATTTGTTGAGATATTTTCAAATATTAGTATCTCTGCCTTCTTTTCTTCCCCACTTTCTCAAGCGACTAAAATAGTTAAAATAGCTTCTGAAAGGACTCATAAGGTTCTCGTTATATTGTGTAGTAAGTGGTGAATCTTTTTGAAATAAAAATTTTAAAATGGTTGCTTAACTTTTATAGTATTAGGAAAAGACCTTGAACATTGCAGTCATTTAAATATAATGAGAAATAAACGCAAAGAATTGATGAAATCAAGAAATGCACATTGTATGGGATTATCACATCAGGGATCCAATTAAAACGAGCTCTTCTAATAAATATTGGTTTAATAACATAAACTTGTGATCACTATGTTATCGCAACAAAAATAAAATTAACAAGATTTAATGGACTGAGCAGCCGTTAATTTTCACTTGTTAATTTATTAGGAGCTTCTAATGCTGTTACATGCACAATAATGCCATTATCCTGCATGAGCTACTTTTTGAAATAAATAGGGCCAAACAGTGCTTGAATTAAATTGAAATCAGATTTTATTCCCAAATTATCTTTCTTTGGCTTTTATTTTTTATTATTATTATTTTTTTCTGGCTTTCCTCTGTTGAGTGCAATTAAATTTTCAGGGATGGGATGCAGCACTCTCTTCCAGTAAGGTTTATGAATAGTCTTAATTAACTTTTGTCCTTGTCTGCTTTGATGTGCAGTGTAAAAAGTTTTTTTCCAGTCCAAAGCTGATTGGCAATGAAGAGAGCAGGCAGGAGTGAGGGGAGTACAGACAGGGCAAAGGTTCTTGTCCAGGCACTCGGGTTCTAGTAGGATGATTCCACCAAGCTTAGCAAATGTTTGCTAATTGCGTTTTGTTACATGTGACTTGAGTCCAAACATAAAGACAAGGAAGTTGTGAATAACTGGGCTCTTGTCCTTGTCACTTGGTGGCACAACTTTCTTTGTAACTGACAATACAATAATATGTCAATTGTTGCTGTCAGTACTGCTTTTAAAGAAGTTTTGAAGCCTTTCAGACCTGTTCCTCATTCGTTCCCACATCTCTTCAACATCACAGTTAGAATGGTGGGATTTGCCTTTGGGCAAGCAGGAAAGTTTGATTGCTACAGTTACTGACTCTGTAGAAACAGAATGCAAAGCCAGAGCTCGCTCTGTATTAAAGGTTTGATCCTTCAGAAGCGTAGGTCACGCACAATTGTGAGCAGGAGTGAACTTCTTGCGCATAGGAATAGGAGCTCTGTTAAAAAAAAAAAAAAGAAAAAAGGGAGGTAACCCTTATCATCAGAAGAGCCCAGCTAAGTAAGAAGTAATAACACCTTGCTTCTTAGAGGGTCACCCAGGAATATTGTGAGGTCCAGAATAGGAGATCTTTGTCGTCAGCTAAGAAGCCCGTTAAACCTAAGCTGCTGTAGCTACACTATTTCAGGCATCTGAATTTACTTACAGAGCAACAAAGTAGGTTTCTCTGTCCTGTGTGGCTGTGTGGTGCAGACGGACTTTAGGCTGTTCCAAATGAGTAGGTCAGAAAATCTGTGGGATTGTGTGCCTCAGCGGCTGCTCCAAGCGTTGAACCATCATCCCTTTCTCTGCAGTGGAGAATGTCCACGTGAGCAGGCTTTACTCAGCATGAGTAGTAATTGTTGAGACTGGCCTTGCTTACATCAAGAACATGCTTGTGAAGCAGCAGTTACTGGTGAATAGAAGCAGCACTGGGGAAAGGACTTGGAGAAACACAGAGAGAAAGTATTAGTTATTTGTTGTGCAGTTGGTTCTTCAACCTGCTTGTGTTCAGAATTGTGCTGTTCCACGAGGATTTGATTGCATTTTTAAGTATTAGGAGCTGCAGTTTATGTGGACGACATGAAGAAATTATGAATCTAATTGGTGAACCTCATGAAAGAATTTACTTAACAATCCAGCAAAACCTACCTGTTAGAAATATAACCTGTGTAAGCCTAGGAAAGGTGAATAGGTGATCCTGATAAGTTTTTTTTTTTTTTTTTTTTTGCTAGAAATACCTTTACGGCTTGCTTGCCCCTCATTGCTGAGGTTATGAGGGTAAAAAAGTTGCATGTTTCAGGTAGTTGTGTGGCTGGGATTTGTGTGTGCCTGCTGTGTCCTTGGGCACCTGCATGCTCACCACAGATGGGCTACATGCCTGACCCTGTGAATGGGAGCATCTGCTTTTAGATCTCTGGAGGAATGTGCATCAGTTTACAGAAGGTGAAACTGGGAATCCTTGAGAGATGACTAAAGGGGGCAAGGTGTCAGGAGAGTCTGTCTGCCTGGGGCCCTGAATTCCTCCAGGCTTTAGGGTCCTTGGGAAGGAGAGTCTCAGGGATGAGGTATTGGGTAAGCAAAGCATCCTTTGCTTACTTCATTGTTTGTAATTATCTAATCTGAAAATGTCATTAAACTTTGGCTTACAAGTTGTGTCGTAGGAAAGGTTGGAGATTAGCTTTGAACTGGTACCATCCATTAACCATAACGCAGTCTTTTGAGAAAAAGAAGTTGAAACAGAAATTTCCTCCTTTGTGGTGAAGTTGCAGCCAGCAGTGGTTCAGTGATGGATGCTGATACTGACTCTGCCTTTTTGTAATAAAAGGGGAAAAGCTTTGTCCTTCCTGTTCTTCTTGATGGAACATGAGAAGAGAAAGTCCCTTACTTGTCACAGATGTAGAACAGTTAAAATTCACAAAAATATTGGGCTGAGGAGAAGACATGTATGGAATATGAGAATGTGTCTCTGGTTTTATGCTGGATGTGTAACTGGTTTTGCTTTATCTATTTACCAGCTAGGGAACACCTTTTTCCCCAATTTCCTTTCCTCCATAACTGGATTTTAAGTGATGCTGTGTGGGAAGACCTGACTATAAGCACCTTTAGTTTTGTTGCACTCAGAAAGACCAGATGTGGTTTTTTTTCATAGAGATACAAAGTCTGTGGTTTCCATACATGTGGAAGTGTACAGAAACATCCTTTTCTTCATATTATTTGTTGAACAAATTGTTGTTTCCCATGAGTAGATGCATAGCCTATTTGTAGCATATGTGTAACAGCATTTGAAAAATTGTATCGGTGTTTTAAAAGCAGTCTTTGCCTAAAAGAAAGGTTAATAAGCTGCTAGAGTCTGAGTCTTACCCCACACTTTTGCATTTGTGTAATTACCTACATTCCGGTAAATCTACTTCTGATTTACATGGAAAGGAGAGTCAGGCCAGCACAAGAAAGCAGTGAACTGAAAATGGAGGGTAGACGTGTTTATATGTTGAATATTATCCATTTTTCTCTTTTAAAGTCAGGGCTTTGAGGGCCTCTGTGGGTCCTTTTCAGAACTTTGAAGCTTGCCCAGCAGAGCCTGCGAGACCCGAGGGCTCCAGTCTCGTGAAGGCTGGACTTGTCAGCCCTGGGCTGGAGGACTGGCAGGCAGCCAGGCAGGACGTGGCTGCAAGTGTGTTAAAAATGAGGTTTCTTTGCGAGGCATTTCGTTTTTCGGAGGAGCTCTGTCTCACGTTTCGTTGAGGGTTTTCTGGTGGGCACAGGCTTGGCAGAGGCCCTGCCTGCTTTGTAGCTGAGGTACCACTGGCACTGGGCTCGGCGCTGGCCGTGGCCGACCCTCTCCCTGTGCAGAAGGCAGCAGTTGGCTCTTCTCATTGTGAGTATTTTTTTTTAATTTTATTTTTTTAGTCATTTTTAACCAGCTTGCGTGGAAGCATTTAGGATGTGCTTCTCCCACAGTGCCCCTTCCCACCTTCTAGGCAGGAGTAGAGGTTTCCTCTGGCATGGCCTGGGTGGAGCCTACCTGTAATTACAGGTCTTGAACTCAGAAGAGCACAAGGTCTGCTAGTAACATCTGTGCTTTCTTTCTTCCCCTTGGCCAGCAGGCTGTTGGAGGAAAGGTCTAGAACAGTTAGTGATCTTGGCCTGGCACCTCACAGCAGAACTCCAGTGAGCTCTGGGGATGTATCATTAATGACCCTTTAAGAGTTTCACTGGCTTGGAATGGTGAAACTTGTGTATGATTTGGCTAATCTTTATCTGTATCTGCTTCTTTGGCCTAAATTTACCTGACGTACTGAATATAAGCTTCCCCAGCAGTCCAAGCTATCTTACTGGCCTGACTCATTGCTGATTTCTGTTCAAAATGCTTCTTTTTTTTAATTTTTTTATAGCCAATCTCTTCAGAAGATGGCTGTTAGGATAGTGGAAAGTGGAACCCAGCTGTTCAGAACCACTGCATTAGAAACAAGCTTTACAAAACTAATACATCTAAATTTAAAAAAAAAATAAATAAAAATAGATAATCGCTGTCTGACTATCAAAGCCAATGCTACTTTACAGCTGATTTCTGTCACCAATAAAAGTCTGCTGGCATTCTGCAAGCTGTTTTGAGCTTTGCTCTCTATTAGATGCCATATGTAATTTGGGCTGAAGCTTTTTCCCAAAGCTGGTTTTGCTTGTTTGGTAGAAATCTATAGTGAAAGTTGATGTGTAGAGTTGCAATTGCATATTTGTTTTTCCCAGTCATAACTGAATAAAGATAGGTTTTCAGCTGTGGATTACTGCGTAATGAATGTACATTGTGGTTAGGGAAGACTGAAAACATCCCTTTTTCTTCTGTACAATGTAATGTTAAAGCAAGATGTTTAACCTACTTGTACCTCACTCTTAACTACCTAGCATATACAGTACTTGCCTCCCAAGAAAGTCAGAGAATTTAATAACAGTTGTGAAAAGCTGTAAATATCTGGAGAGGTAGCTGTTTCAAACTCCAATACCCTGCTGCTCGGAAAGCCTTTTGCGGCCGTTCAGCATCTCATTCCTCAGTTTGAATGTTGAAGTTTGAATGGAAACTTTCTGAGAAAACACGTAGGTGTTACGTCAGTGAGAATATTAGAATTCCATTGATGTTTAGTGGTAAACCTTAAGTGGGTTTGCACAATGTTTATCTATTCATCTTTGTGCTGGTACCTCCTGCACACATGGAATATTTTGACTGGTTGATACACATCATACCACAGTGGTCTGCTACTGAGCTGAAGTTTCAATTTTGTTAGCGCAAGTCCAGGGGAAACACTGTATATGCAGCCTTGTGTTTTCATTTAAGTGATTGTATATAAACATATGTGAATTTAATGCCATCCAAACACAGAATGTTAAATGAAATAAAAGCCTGTCTGTTACACAATTGTGCTGTTGCTAGTGGACTTCTAAAACCATGACTCAGTGCAACACAAGCTGCAAAACCTAACCATTTCTATACCTATCACCGTGTCTATTACTGAATATTTTGGCAGAGACTGAGAGTACTGGGCAATCACATATATTTGCTTTAGAAGTCCTTTGCATCTGAAGACTTCTGGTGAATCGTTCCAAGAGAGATGTCTGAAAACTAATAGCTGGCCATCTGGCTGGAAACAACATTATTAATTAAGCTTTCTCTTTTAAATAATTTACAAGTTTGAAATAAATGCTCTTTTCAAAGGTATCGAAGCAAGCTGAAATTTGCTTTCTTGCTGGGGAAACAGTGCATTTAATGTATCTCTTCACTAACATTAAGGATGGAGTAGTAATGCTTGATATCATGGTTACTTGGATATCCTAAGAGAAAATCAACCTCTGGATTAGTCCATGTGTTTTAAAAGGTTGTATACTGTGAAGGGCAACAATTAAGCTCAGGTGGTGTCGGCTACTCCCATATAAAAATAATAAAAATCTTTCCTATGCAATATTCATTGAGTGCTTTCAAAGACCTTTTCATTATGGTTGTTCCACAATCTGTTGAAGGGCCTATGCCCCATAGAAAGGAGAGTGTTTGTGACTTCTCAAAGGCCTTTATTGCAGAAGAATTTTTACTCCCTTTTGCTGCTGAGGATAATGAAGTCCTGAGGACTTGATTTAATTATTTGAGGTTCATGGAGGGCAGGGCCAAAGCAACATCGAGGGTGCAGCCACCTGCTTGCTGCAGTGCTCTATACACAAGACAGAAGGACATTGCTCCTGCGAGTGTCCTCCCATGCTCGGGATGGAAACCAGGAGGCAGTTTGAAAGCTGCTCTTTCTACTTGATACCAAGAATTCATAGCCTTTTGATAGTAACATTTTCATAGATAATTATTTTAATGAAACTACTTTTCAGTTAGATACAGGAGGAGCTCTCAAGCATTTTAGAATCACAACGCTTTGGATGGGAAGGGAGCTTCAGAGATTGCCTAGGCTAGCTCCTGCCATGGTCAGGGCCAGCTGTCACTGAATCAGGTTACTCAGCACTGTCCAGCCTGACTCTGAACACTTCCAATGATGTGGCATTCAGAACTTCTCTGGGCAGCCTACACACAGAGAAGGTGTGAAAGTGCTGAGGATACACCTCTTTGGATCCTCTAGAGATGGTATTTTGTTACGCTGGAGTACTTTCCAGACTTACAGTGGGTACAGCTCCTTATTGTCTTGATCTTTCAGTACCTTAAGCATAGATAGCAATTCTTATTGATGTGATTGAGGGTCAGAAGAACAAGCTTTAATTAAAACCTATATGTAAGTATTGTAGTTCCTGATGATTGCGCTTGGAAAGTATGTATATTAGGATATTGGAAGAACTCTGTAGCATGTGGCATGACGTACAGTCACGGAGGGAGAATTCTTAAGTAGTCTTCTGGGTTAAAAGAGCAGTTTCACGTAAGCATTCCCCCAGTTCCCTCTCTTTAGGTCTCCAGTTTTTGCTGTGCTGTGAAATCCTGGTGTGCCAGACGCAACTGAACCTGTGTTAGCAAGCAGAGGCCTTGGAAATTATGGCTGGACATTGAGCTTTGTAAGTCACTGCTTTGTATACCAGGCTGTACTGGTTTGAAAGCTCTGTTGAGATTGCTGCTTCTGGACAGGAATAAAAATAGAGATTTGAGTGTTCTGATTTTAGAGTTAAAAAAAAGGCACTTATTGGGTTATGATTGGCTGCTGACTGAAGCTGGAAACAGTTTTATGTTACAGAGCTGCTCCCTTTGCTTATTCTCTCAGTTCCCGTTTTCCCCACCACCACCACTTTTTTTTTTTTTCTTCTCTTTTCTTGCTTTCTATTTTTAGGATGGCATTTCAGAGTCTGCTGTACTGGCAGGCCAGCTATTCCAGAATAAAAAGAAAGAGGAAAGGTGGGAAATAGAGCTAATGAGCACTAATAATCTGTTATTAATGCACTGATAGTCTGCTCCTGGTTTGGCTTTTGAGTTCTTAGGTTCAAAATTTATAATTGCAAATTTATCTGATAGGCTATGAAAGATCTGCTTGCACTTGAAGCCATTCATTATTTGAAGCCAGTGCAATTTAGTAGAAGAGAGGAACAGAAGAAGTTTGTAACAGGCTGTTAGAAGTTTTAGGACAATTCTTTGTGCGTTTTATATTTTTTTATCTAAGTGTGAAGAAGTATTATTTTTTTAATATGAGTATATAAATAAGTAAAAAATTATGTCCAGTAGAATTAGCTTCAAGTAGAAACTAGTATTTTAATTAACTGTTCTGTGGAGAAAAAAAAAAGAAGAAAGCATCGTAACTCAATTAAAAGTATGTTAATGGTCCATTAACATTTGAACAAAATATGAGTAGCTCTTGTTTGGTATGTCCTTGCGCCTGTGTAAATGAAATGATGAGACAATAGTTTTCCCCTTCAGCTCTCATGTTGATCAGAGCTTTGAGTTACTTCAAGAACATAAAAGCAGGGAGAAGGAATTCCACAGGGATGGAGTAGTTAGTGCATATGGATGTGAAATTTCTCCATCCCTCCTGGGGAAGGCCCCGTAGTGCTGTGTGGCCCTGCTAAAAACTCTTTTTGGGAGATGCAGCTGACCAGACTTGCTGCTAATTTGTGCCTTTGTGACTTGCATTCTCCTGTGTGTGCTTGTGTTTTTGTTTGTTTAGAGGTTGAGTTGTTGTTTTTTGTGTTTAAATATTATTTTTCTTCCCTGTGCAAAGTTTGAGAAACATTTACAACAAGGAAAGGTGGTTAGTTGGAGGGCAAGGAAATGAAGAAAGATGTTCTTTGTTTTGAAAGCAAAAGGCATTACTGCGTGTACCTGCTGCATTAGTTTTCAGGGGCAGAAGAAGAGGTGACTGAAAAGCTGAGCGTGTGTGTGTGGTGCAGGCTCTTCTTTTGGGTAGTTTTAAGTAGACTGAAGAAGCTGAAAGCCACTGTGGATGCAGGCACTTGACTGCATCCAAGCCAGCTCGTTGGAGGAATTTGTGGTAGCAATAGCCCTCATGTGTTTGCCAATTACTTTTCGTCTTATATTTTAACCCCAAATATTTTCATAATATGCCAATAAATGGCAGAGTGGGTTTGGACAGAGTAGACACGTCGTGCTGTGCTTCTGTGTCCATTGACGTTGTTTGGAAGCTGAGAAAATTTTAACAGAAACGACAACTCTGAATTCTCTCATTTCCATGCACTTCTATGCTGTAACATCTTTACATATTATGATAATGATACATCAGTAACATAACATTATTTATAGTTTCCACTCCTACAAGCATAGTTCTTGTTACCTACAAACCACTGCAGGAATATTACTCACTGGGCAAACCACTTGACTTTGAAGAATGTGAGTATGATGATGCGTTTTGTTTTCTCACATCCTATGCCAGTGAGGGGTAGTTTCTTGTCACTTTTGCTGCCAGGGACCGTTCAATACACATTTGTGCCTTTCCTAGCAAGTAGGTATGTTGAGATTCTTCATTAAAAAGGCATCTAACCACATGCAAAGCCTTTTTACAATTGGCCATTTGGTAGCTGTCCTTACAAGGTGCCTCTGAAGTGACTAGCGGGGAATATGCAGCCTCCTTTATGCCTTTTGATGTCTCCTTCAAAGAAAAGACTGAATGATGCCTCATTGTGTAAGGTAAGTAGCCTGTTAGTGGTCATGCCCTCTAATGAAGAAGTTGAGCCCTTGAGATATCCTTAGTCTAGCACTTTTCATCAGCGTTGAAAGCATTTTGCATGCTGGAGCAAGGTGTTACAACAAAGCTAAACGTGGGTGCAAAACTGTCTGGGTGTTGCTGGACTCTGCAGGGATTTAGCGTGTGGAATGTGAGTGACCTTTGTGAAACAAGTAAATGAGCAGCCTCTGAAATACTCCTCCATCTGCTTACCCGAGTATGGCTCTCTGCAATTCCAGAGTTTGTTAGCACACAGATAAGTGAATTGTACAAGAGGGAACATTACCTGGCAATTACCTCATCTTCCCATATGCAATAATCTGCTGCCCAGATATCTTTGATAACGCAGGTGTGAAGCTTTATAACTTTATGGGACTCTTCACGAACCTCAGCTAACTCACCACTCTGCATTTTGTCAGAGAGGAGAATATTTCCAAACAGAGATGTGTAACTATCATTGGCAGGAACTGTGCCTGGAGCATACTGAATGAAAATATGCTTCTTAAAATCTTTTCCCTTTAACTTCCATCAAAAGAACCTTGTATAATTTTAACGTATTGTTACCATCAGGTGGTGGTGTTCATATGCATCTCTAATCAATGCAGCATCAGTTTGCTTGTCTTTTTGCCTTCGTTGAAGCCTTTTATGAGATGACTTCAGCTAAAACCACATTCTCTGGCATTTGATCTTTTCCTCTGCAGTGCATTAGCAATATTTAAAGTGATAGATCAGCACCTAATAAAAGTGGGATTATCTCTCAACTGAAAAATCAGTAGAAAGAGTTTACAGTGGAAATGACAAGTTTTACTGGTCGTTACTGGTTCAATTTATAATGTTTGTAGTAACTTTCAGGGCAGAATTCAGCAAGGTGAGAGTCTTCAGAGGACTTTGTCACTGTTTTTTACTACGTAAGAACTGTTTAGACTTTGCCTGTTCAGATGATCTCTCCCCAGCCATGCAAATATCACAAGCTGTTCAACTTGCTCATTTATTCTGTTGGAGAGGTAGGAGGGAAAAACAGTTTTGACTTGCACCCTGGAGGGACACTATGCAAAACCAGTCTAAGGTTTCTGGGCTGGGAGTTGCGGAGTTTTCTATTCTTTTGTTTATTGTACTTTGCTTTCTGCAATCTCTTAGCAAGTAATGAATAACAGTAATAGTATGCTGCGAGACACGAAATCTGGAAGTGCTTATTACAGTGTGTGTGAACCAGTCATCACCAGAACTGACTTTCTCACAGACTGTTCTAGTAACTGCCTGCGGGAAGAAGCTTACAGATATCTTTGTAATATAGTCTCTGGGATGCTGGTATTTCTGCTTCCCAGGTTTCCCGTGCAGAGCAATTAGTGTCCACTCTGCAATCAAGACCTGTCTGTAATTGCCATTAGTAATGAAGGGCTTTCCCTCCAGAGAAAACCCTGTGCTGTTTGTTTGGAGAGCACTTTGCTTTAGCAGTCATGGGCTGAGAAACACCACAAAAGCAGATAAAAGCAAAGTAAGGCAGTTGCTGCATTAGGCCTAAAACAAACATAAAAATTGGTGAGGTTTTCTCTTCCTTCCCTTGGCGGTTTGTTTGCGCCTTTATTTTTTATATGGGGGAGGGGTGCGGGTGGGGAATATTTATCTGTAAGCATGAACACTGAAATCTTGTTGGGGTTTGCGCGTACAGTTTAGTTGGGTTTTTTATCACATTCTCCTTCAAGAGCTACTTATGTTAAATAAAGATTTCCCTCATCTCAGTCCTGGAGGGAGCTTCCCATGGTCAGCCCTGTGTCCATGCAGAGAGCTGTAGGAGGCCCTTTTGCCCTTGAACACCGAGAATGAGTAATAGCAGTCCCACCAAATTCACATGTGTTTGAAGAGAAACATGTTCTGAAGAGTCTGGCCAGACTGAATCTCATAGGAGTCAGTGGCACTGATCACATGTCTAAATCTAACCATACGATGCTCTTCCTAAGATCTGCAGCTGCTGGAGTGTGGCTATGGTATTGCCTGAGGTGCTGTTGGATGCCTCTGTGTCTGAGGGAGCTGTTTTGCCTGCAGGAATAGTTCTTTAATGTTATTCTTTTACTTTTCATAGCAGATCAGTTTAACAGTGGGGTTGCAAAAAGCATTTTGGAGAGGATTGCTTGTAACGCGATTTTTTTTTTCATCTTGCAGTGACTGCAGCCCGTTACCTAAATATATAATATTATTTGCAGTTTTTGAGGTAAATGGAACATCAGATAATTAGTTTAGGTATTTGTTTCTAGGAATTGCATATCTACTGACAAGCCCATGGAAAACAAAATGGAAGCTTGGACTGAGTTAAGATGCAGCTTCATGTTACTCCTCTGCTTTAGTCTCATAGTAGATTGCCACTAAAAGACACAATCCCATTTCTGTGTCTCTCTGCCTGAGTCTGCTGCTTGTGCAGAGTCTGCTGTAGTTCTCGGTGTCTTTTTATGGTGACGAGATCACCCAGTCTGATCTCTTGTAGATTGTGCACTTTTAACTCAGACTTGGGAGGAGTTTTGACCTCTTTTGAAATTGGTAAACTGTACGAGTGTGTCTTCTAGAAATGCATCCTGTCTTTGTTTTAAGATACCAAGACAATTCTGCTATATTCTCTGGTTTTTAGACAGCTAATAATCTCACAATAAAAAAGGGGGTACCATATTTCAGATGCAATTGGCCTGGTGTCAGTTTACAGTGTTGCTTTGCGATAGCTCTCTCGGCTGGACTGAGGAGTCCAGTGTTCACCTTCTTCTCTCCAGTAAACAACTCCTGCGCTGCTGTGATTCAGTCCTTGTTTAGTTACTGCCTTAAGGAAAACAGTGGGTTTAAATGCTTATATCTTTGTTTTAATACATTTTCTTTATCCGTGAGCTGGTGTTGTGGGTATGTTTTTACCAAGCTGTACACAGCCAGTTGCCTTGCAACAGTCTAAACATACTACGTCTAGAAAATTACCTTTCTCATCCAAATTTCTCCTTTAACGAGGGAACAAAACTATACTTGGTGAGACCTTAAAACCAAGTTGCAAAGGATTGCGATGGTCCAATTCTGCTGAAATCATCTGATTTTTTTCCTAGAGATAAGATTTAGCTCTACAAATCCTCCACCCCTCAGATGATGTTGAATTTTGTCCCACAATGTTTTTTTTGTTTTGTGTGCCTTTGTAGCCTGTACAGTCCTTCCCGGGAGCTTTCTGAAGAAAGTTGTCCCCAGAACCACAGCTTTTGGGTCTGCTGTCTCCAAGAGGGCAAAGACACTTAAGCAGCGTAATGCATTTCTGACTTATTCTGAATTGAAGTCTGTGGTTTGCCTTGTGATTTGACAGTGATGGGAGAGGGTGTGTTGGAACATGGGTGTCCCCATGGTCTGACGCTGACTCTGTGGAAACAAAACTTCATTAATTCCTCTGTGGAGGCAGCAGGAGGTGAGACAGCTTACCATGGGCTTGACATCTGATTCTAGAGACTTGATTCTTCCCACCTGGAGAAGTCTTGTGATTATTTGTAGTACTTTTGATTTTGCTTACAAACAGTTTTGAAGAGTATGGACTATTTTAGGAAGGTGAGCAGACTGCCCAGGCAGATGTCTGAAAAGGTTTTGTTAAATTAAAAAATCACCCATGTTGGTGTAGAACAACACCAGGTGGTGAACAAGGTAATGTGTGCTACATTTGTGAGCAGCAATAAAGCAACTCGGGGTTTGGATTTCAATGTAATTTCCATAATTTCACGAAAAATGGAAATTTAAGATCTCCTATATTCTTTCTGGTTTATCATTGGTTTTATTGGTTTTATTTATTTTATGTTACTATGGTTTTATGGTTTCAGGAGAAGTGTGGGAAAGGCATATATTAACAATACTTCAATTATTTCTTCTATGGGTAAACTCAGGACAAAAGAGTATCATGTTGTTTAAGGCTGCACTTAGCATTTCTGCCCTGAGGAGAAGATTATGATTACACAGCGTATAAAGCTTGTTTGGACAAGTTGTAATGAATGTTAAGTAACTGTTTGGTAGTAGCACACGTGCTTTTAACTTAATAAATGTATGTGTTAATGTTAGAGAAGACCTCAAGATTATAATTATTTGAAATGTGCTTTACAAGTGCTTAGCAAAGCAAGCTAGTTTGTTGTCACAGTCAGGAGAGCACATGCTCTAAGGAGATACAAGGAATTGCCCTTCACTCCATGTCGCTGGAAGCAGCAGAAGACATCTGCCTCTCTTTTGTCAGTGAGCTGCTCTGCAAAGGCCGTGAAGTGCTCATTGCAGTAAGACTGAAAGGTGTGTTTAAATACTTGCCCAAACTGGGATGTGTGATGGCAGACTGGTCATCAGGTGGCCTAGGACTCCAAAGTTGCTGAAGACCAGGAGAGCACTGAGTCGCCAGAACTGGGCTGAATCGAGACTGGTGCCCTGAGCTTCCTGTGACTGAAAAATGAAGTTCCAGGGAATGATCAGAAGCATTTTGACCGATTGCAAGGGTATCAGCCCATCCAAGCTTAGAGATCTGGTGAGGTGATGAGGGGTGCAGGTGACCTGCTTGTCTGTGAGCAAAGGATGAGTAATTTAGCATTCACCTGGGTGGTTCTGAGGTCCAAAGGGGCACAGGAAGCTTCTTTGTTTCTTTAGCTTTTATGAAGGCTAAAGGGTCCCTCTCCAGTGTTGTAAGCTTGGTTAGAGAAGAAGGGCTCTTACTACTGAGCTCTGCAATGAAGGATGATTGCCATTTTGTGGAAGTTTTTCTTTGCCTGATTCTTGTCCAGAATGAAGTTTTGGAGAATTTAAGTAGATGGGATTATAAACCGTCAGGTGATTAAATATTAGGAGGTTTTTTTTATGATTGTGTGAGCAGTCTCCATAGTAAAGCCGTGCTGTTACTATCATGATGCAGACTCTGTAGGTAAAGCTTAAACCTGATGTATTTCTGTTCAGGATTTCTAGGAAAGAAAGTAGTAAGGGTTGTTAGGCTTTGGAACAGGTTGCCCAGGGAGGTGGTTGACTCACCTTCCCTGGAGGTGTTTAAGGTGAGGTTGGATGAGGTGCTTAGGGGCATGGTTTAGAGATTGGTGGGAATGGTTGGACTTGACGATCCGGTGGGTCTCTTCCAACCTAGTGATTCTATGATTACACACACAGACTGTGCAGTTTTGGCAAGGTGCTAGACCCATTATATTGGGCTGCACGCATGGTCTTCTAGTGTGTGAATCAACTCTGTGAAATGTGTGGGAGCTGAGATTCCTCCTCAAAGTGTCAGACTGGCCGCATGCACTTGCAGTTTGGCCGTGCACGTGCAGTGAACATCTCTGGACTTGCTGGACCTACCACAACCCGTAGCTTTGACTAGGCTTCAGTAGGTCTGGAAAGCGTGAAAAAATGTAGAAAATCTTCACGCTCTGATTGAAGACCTTTTTTCAGTTGATGTGCCTGGGGAAACTTGGAAACACATTAGCTGGAGGAAAGCTGTTTAAAATGGCAATGGGATTAATTTCCACTTCATTTCTTCAGCTGCAGTCAATACTTGGACAAGAATTGCAGGCTGGGAACCAAGCATTCAGATGCAGGCTGAGAAGAAAAGAGGATCACTTACATACCTTTTGGTTGTTTCTGCTCAAAATAGCACATACAAATGGAAATGGGTGCCTACCTTCTGCTAAGTGTGCCCTGTTCTTTCCCTCGGGGCAGGGCAGTTGTTAAGGCCCGTTCCTAAGTAAACTTGTGGTGGGATGTGCCTTTAGTCATCTCTCATTTCTCTAGGGAAGTTTTAGGGTTGTGTTGTTTCCACTTGGGGTCCATCCAACAGAACTGAGTGTCATACCACATCCAGGGTATGACACTCGAACGATGGGGAAGGGCTCGAGTGTTTTCTGAAGCACTGAATTTCCTTAGTGCACACATGCAGTAGCTTGTGGTAGCTCTGGTGCTTTGTGGGAGCATATTTCTTCCTATTAATTCTCTGTACAGCACATGAGCCTGTTTCCTGTCGGCAGCCTGTTACCCACAGGGAAAAAAGATGTGGTTTAAAAGCAGCCTGCGACTGCATTCCAGGGCTGTATTCTGCCAGCTCCCAGCTGCCCTCTTCCCCAGACACTCTTCAGATCTAAGCAGGGGCTAGGATGCAGACTGGAGAAATTGCTTTTGTGGTAGCAATAGGCAACTTCCAGCCACCATCTTTTCTAAAGAAAGTTTGCCCTTGGCCTCATGAAAGGGAAGGAGGAGGACGAGGATGGGGCCAGTTGGCTCTTGGTGGAGCAGCTCCATGTGTGTCTCAATGTCCTCCTCCAGAAAGTGCCCAGACTCATGTGCTGTCGCCACAGTTACGAGACACTAAGATGTGCAGGTTTTTTTGACTTTCGAAAGAAGAATCAGCTTGCAAAATGTTAGATGTTGGTGCCAGATGTGTTTGGATGTGGTTTGCTTTGTTCTTAAACAATAGACAGTTTTAAAGAAAGAAGTATTTCTTGTGCCCATATGTCCCATTGTTTCCAGCATGGGTATAATCCTGGCTGCAGAGTTCAGCATTATCATGCTGATTCTGTTTGTAGCAACTTGTGGAACATTTGTCATCCATTTTGTTGAATCTTTGATCTCTTTGTTTCTTTTCTGATCCAATCCTATGCTGTAGTAACTGCATGGTTTTGTGAAACAGTTCTGAGGGAGTAAATTCCATTGCTGCACACCTACCACATGCTTGAGCTTAGCATTTAGTTAGTTCTGCATCATCGTTGCTTTGCATGGCCCTGGGTTTTACTAGGAGTCATTTCAAATTGAAATATTCTGCAGATTTAATTAAATATATTTTTAATAGCAGACAAACAGCATTAATTGTTTAAAATTAATATTCTGAATACTCTGTTAAAAAAGAATCAAGAATACTCTATTAAAAAAGAATCCCCAGTGACACTTGCTTTTACTGTAAGCTAGGCATCTTTTTCTTCCATAGCTAAAAAGTATTTGGAACATGATAGGGAGCATTTAGGAGGTCATGCAGATAAGGATATTTTAGCGTTTATTTATTTAGAATTCTCAGATCTTAATTTACCTAAGCTATCAATGAGTGTCTTCCCTTTCTCTCCAACACGCAGGGCTGATAGTTAAATTAAATAAACAAGATTCTGTAACACCATTCCCTGGCTGTGTAAGCGAAACTTGAAAATCTTAGAGTGCTGAAACTATAATTGGATTAAATGTATTTCTCTATGTGTTGGGAGTATGGATACAATTTCTGTCTTTCAGGAGCTCTGTTTTGACCATGCCAGTTAAAGATCCGAGGCTGATGGCTTGTGTAACCATGGGGTGAATAGCAGATGGCAACTATGGAAGTGTAAATTAGCTCGCAGCTGACATTGCTTGGAGAGCTATTGATTGTGTTGGTACTATTATAGGAGAAGTGCTAGAAACTCAGTCAATCAATACGGGGAGAATAGAGCTTACTTGGAATAATTTCATCAATTTAACCCATCCGGAGTTCTTTCTTCTGTCCAGTTACACAACAAAACTCTTTTCTGTTTTTTTTTCCTCCTCTCAAAATAACTGGTTGTTTTGAAACTTAGACTCTAATTCTTTATGGACAAAGATCCATAGGCTTTACAGTAGCAAAGATTTTTATTTGTATTTTAAAATGGTTTGTCCTTATTTCTTGGACTGTTTACCTTCAGGCACATGAAGGCGAGGGTGAGAAGGGGAGTGGGCCAAACTTTCCCTCCGGAAGAGCCTGTGGTAATCTGGTTCTCTCGAGCAATTTCTTGCTGCCTTAGGAATGATGGCTATGTGTTTTGCAGAAAGTAACATCCACTTTCCTTGCCCCGAAGGATACGGAGTGTGATTCAAGGCTTTTCAGGGAAACAATGGATTTAGCAATGCAAGATTGTCATATTGGCTCTCCAGCTTGGGTACCTGCTTTGGATCATAGTTGGCATGTGATGCATCATAGGAGTTTCCAGTCCTTCCCGTAAAGATCTTGGCAGAGCTAGCAGCCAAAGAAAATAAAGTCTGTGTGCCTCGATACAGCACACAGCACAGGATGATTGACTACCTTCAACAGCAAAAAAATTACTCATTTTTTACAGTTATACTCAACTACTCAGAATGACAATCCCATTTAAAAATTTGGTTTTAGTATTTGATTTGTTGGCTTTTTTTTTTGCCTCACTCAAAGAATTATAAAACTCCCATCAAGGTAAGGTATAACTTGAATGAAGTGAGTAGAGCAGCAAACCCAAAGCCCTGGACTCTTTCCCCAGCCTAGTAGATAAATAGGCACGCAGCTTGTGGTACATCCATGTTTGGATGGTGATGCTTTACTCCATGACTGTTCCAGAGCATAGAAATCTTGCATTAACACTGGAGAAAAGGAGAATATAGGACTTAAGTTCAAGAGAGAGATCTGAGAGATCTGGCTGCCTGTTAAAGAGCTTCAAATCCAGCTGCTGCCAGATAGGTAACCAACCTGCAAATTACTGTTGTGTGGTGCAGAACTTCTCTACCAGATGCTCCCTCTTCAACCTTAGGAAGTGTGACGGGGTGAGTGTTGTGGAGAAGATCATCGTTTACAGCACGTGGAGGTGAGGCTTTTGTTACTGTCCCCATCCCACCTCACAGATTTGGCTGTCATAAGGCTGGCTTGCAGCCAAATGGAAGAAATGAAAGTTGAGAACAACTCTGAACTTCTTGTCAGTGATTTGAAACGCAAGCAATTTATCTGTGTATTGCTGAGAATTTATTTGTGGCCCGACTTCATTGTTTGGAAACATTTCTGGTTGTGTTCTCGGGGGACTGGTTCCTGGGGGTGCTTTGCTTTCTGTGGCTCTGTTGTCCAAAATTGCTCCTGCAGCTGCCAGAGGCCGTGTGAGCTTTCCACACTCCCCAGCCAGAGACGCTGTTCCCTTCTCAGGACACTTCTCCAATCTGAGCCTGGAGCAGCCGTGTGTGCTGCCCTCGTTCCATAGAGCCATATTATAGCCAACAGCGCACAGAGACTTCACTGGGGCAGAGCAGGTAAAATGGGATCAGGAGAGATTTAGGCTGAACGTTAGGATAAAAATTTTCACAGAAAGGGTCATTGGGCCCTGGCAGATGCCACCCAGGGAGGGGGTTGAGTCCCCTTCCCTGGAGGGGTTTAAGAGACGGGTGGATGAGGTGCTGAGGGACACGGGTTAGTGATTGATGGGAATGGTTGGACTCGATGATCCTGTGGGTCTCTTCCAACCTGGTGATTCTGTGATAGGAGCGCAGGTCCCGTGCCCTTCTACACATGGAGCAGGGGCCCAAGCCTGGCACGGCAGACTGAGGTTTCTCCTGGGACGACAGCCCAGAGCCAGCCTGTCCAGGGCTTGCACATGCTCTGTGTAAGGTGCCTTTTTCCTCTTGGGTGAAGAATGGAATTCTGGGTAGGTCTCTTACTTTTTGACCAGACTAATTTTGTGTTTGACTTTTGTGCCTGAATCAGTAAGGATGTGTGTACACATAATTTTGCAACAAAATCACCCAGGAATTCATGTCAGACCTCTTTTTACTTTCAGGGATGCTGAAACAGAGCCTAGGACACAGGTGAGGGACTTGTTCTTTTATTCTGTATTTCTTCAATTTTTTTAAAAAAATCAACACTATTTTGCCCTTCTTTCAAAGTAAGAAAACTCGGGGGTGTCATGTTTTGACTCATAGAATCAAAGAATCACCAGGTTGGAAAAGACCCACCGGATCATCGAGTCCAACCATTCCCATCAATCACTAACCCGTGTCCCTCAGCACCTTGTCCACCCGTCCCTTAAACCCCTCCAGGGAAGGGGACTCAACCCCCTCCCTGGGCAGCCTCTGACATTGCCCAGTGACCCTTTCTGTGAAAATTTTTTTCCTAATGTCCAGCCTAAACCTCCCCTGGCGGAGCTTGAGGCCATTCCCTCTCGTCCTGTCCCCTGTCACTTGGGAGAAGAGCCCAGCTCCCTCCTCTCCACAACCTCCCTTCAGGCAGTTGTAGAGAGCAATGAGGTCTCCCCTCACCCTCCTCTTCTCCAGGCTAAACACCCCCAGCTCTCTCAGCCGCTCCTCATCAGGCCTGTTCTCCAGCCCCTTCCCCAGCTTCGTTGCTCTTCTCTGCACTCGCTCCAGAGCCTCAAGACTCTCGCTGAATGCGTGAGGCGGGACACCAGCTGCCATTCCAGCGTTGATCCTGCAGCAGTGGAAGGCCTCTCGCAAGCCTTGGAGCAGTAAGAAGGCAGAGCATGGGCTCCAAGAGGCTCCTGTTATTCAGCGCTCAGGAATGCAGCGGCGTGTTCCAGCCGGGTGTGGGCGGCTGTTTGGTTTGCGGTTCTTGCTCAGGGGTGGGTGATTTCTCAAAGCACTTGCTGAATTCGCGTTTGGTTGAATAATGGCTACTTTATATACAAGTGATAAATGTTAGTCACAGCGGAGCAAAAGAAGTTTCTTCTGTTGGTCGTGGATTTGGCATATCAAAAAAGGGAAAGGGGGGAAAGAAAAAAAAAAAAAGAGAGAGCAAGCCTGGGGTTTTGCTGCTTCAGAAACTGCAAAGTTAAACAGAGCTGCGTTTATGGTATGTGACATCATTAAGCCTTTGGCTCTCTCAACTTAATGCCAGATATCTAATTTGGAAATATTTATTGTAACTGGCGTATCTTTTAGAAGCCTGTCATCACAGAAGAACTGTCATCAAACTGTCCTTGCTAGCTCCTTTCTGTTAAGTGACTTTTTTTTCAATGCTTTAGCATTGGAAGAATAATTTCTGCTTTCCCGTGGCAAGTGATGGCTGCTACAGAAAAGCTTGCAGGATCTGAATTGGATTAATGTGGTCGGTGGTGGTTGTTGCTTTTTTCTTTTTCATTCCAGAGTCAAGGACTCTGCAAAATTTGATGCCTGAAGCTGCATTTTTAGATTTTTGTAAGTATCTCTCTGGCTGAGTACCTTGATATTTATTTATCCCTGCAAGTGCTGGAGGCTCTCTTTGAGCCCCTCTTTGAGTCACACCTTGTCAAACTGATTTTTAGGGCATTAATATGGAATGAGGAAGGAATGCTACACGAAAAAAACAACAGGTTAGGCATAAAAATCTTGAGAATGGAATTTTATTTTCCAGCTGACTTTTGTTTGTCAACACTTTATTTGCTTATTTGCTAATGTTGCTTATTTTAAGAAAGCAAAGCTCAGTGCTCCCCATTTGGCTGAGGTTAATCTTGGAGACTGGGCCACTGTGATAATTCCTAAGAAATGGCCTTCTGGATCCCATAGTTTTGCATCCCTCTGTGTTGGCCCTGTTCTCAGCCAGGTGCCTGCATTTTCCAGCTGGTGTGCCCAATGAATCTGGTGGATTTTGGTGGATCTGGTGTCACATCCCCCAAAAAGGTACCACAAAGCACATCCTAGGATGTAGAATCCCGTAACCAACTTTGCCTTTAGGAACAAAGTAGGCTCAAAACAAATGTTATTACAGCAACTCCCAGAAGGCTGTGAGGGGGTTTAGGTGGGTACAGATGATGTCAATTTAAAGCAGAATGTTGCAAAGCTTTGGCAGCCTGATTTGTCCCTGCTCTGCTCCCAAGGTTAACGTTAAGATGTGTTTAAAACTCTGCTTTGCTTTGCTTATTTTGAACTACCGTGTGTAATTTAAAGCGCTGAGACTTGGATCCAAAAGGAACCAATTTGAAACACTCTTGATGAAGCTGAATGCTGGCTTCTTGCTCTGCTAAACTGCAAAGCCCTTCCTGGGAGGAGTGGATTATAGAAATCCTGGTTGCACTGAAGGAGAAAGGATGTCTCTTATTGACTTCTGTGCAGCGACTGGAGAGGGTTGCCGAGGCAAGGTTTTAATTAATGAAGGGGGGAGGGATCCACACATATTTCCATGCTGTCTGGAAGATGAAAAGGGAACTGCGTATTGCTTTTAACGTCAATAATGTTAATAATGCAAAGCCACAAAAAGGAAATTAAACTTTAAAAACCATGTTAAAATAACACTGAGGATTTGACTATAGCCCACAGAGGCAAGAGAGTTCAAAGGGAAGGCTGAACTTCATCTGACCCTGATATGCCTAGGAATTGCAACACAGTCGCTCTGTAATATTATCCAATTTTTAGAGGCTTTACCAGAGCCGGAAGAGGAAGGTCAGTGGCACCCTTTGTAAACTTGAAGTTGTTCCCTGTGCAGTTCCTACAACAGTAAAAAGAAAGACTTTAAAACTGCAGATTTTAGTACACCCAGGCTATCAGTGATTATAGATGTGTGTCTTTTTATATGATGCCTATCAGAAAAGTAGAAATCTCCTTAAGTGTACTAGTTTTCTGAATCTGGGTGGGTTTTTTTGTTTGTTTTTGTTTTTCTTTTTTCCCCGAGAAAGTATATGAGCAAAAACATCTTCCCTTTGGGAGTAATACTTTGTTGTTCCTCTACACTCTTCAACTTTTAAGTTGTAAATCCCTTCACTTGATATGTGCTTCTTATTAAAAACTATTAAACTTCTGTGCTGTATCTTCCTGGCTGATAGTTTCTTGGTTCTTGTGCTACAGATGCCTTGGGTTTGATCTGCATGTCTATGTGGGGAGCTTTTTATGTCTGTTTTCTTGCTAGTTTGGAGTTTTGTTACAGATGTTAGTGGGTTTCGGTCCTGCACTTGAAATACTGTCAAGAAATGTAAAGCTTAACAAGCTGGGGAATTCTTGTGTCAATTAGTGCTGCCTTTCTCACAGGTGTTATGACTGTTTCACTTTTGGCTTCCAGAAGAGTTTTTAATCAGAGATTTGAGTGTTTGGTTTTGCCTTGGCAGCCTCCAGAAGACGTGTGCCAGCTACCTTCTTCATAACGTGCTGGTGTAAACTGTTATTGCAAAGGGGAGATTAACTTTATGCCTTAACTTCAGTTTTATACCAGTCTAATAGGATGAGGCCATTTGAACTAATGGCAGCAGCTTGCCCTCCATTCTTCGTTGTATTCCCCCTTGGAGCTCTGAGCAGAGGTACTGTGTCGCCACCAGAGCCTGTTTTCTGTGCCAGCAGCTTGATGTCTCCTTTGTTCTGCCTGTCAGGTCAAAAGGCTCATATCACCTTCCCTACTGTAATTGTGCTCGTTCTGTTTGCCTCTGGAGCTCTCTCTAATTCTCTTTTCCATTTCCTGTGGATGCCTATGTCCATCATTTTTCTCTCTTGGCTAGTTTTGTCCCTTGCCAGTGAGTCCATTTCTTGGTGCAACGTGCCAGACACTCGGTGTGACGTCCCTCCTTGCCCATGGCAGGGCCAACCTGTGTGTTTTGCATTTCCCTTTGCCTCATTATTTTAAACTTTTACTTTTCCATTCGACTTTGGGGGTATCATGTATTGGACGTGTAGACAGTCACTGTGTATAGATGTTTCACTGATGTGGTGTCATGCTGTTACTTTGCACTGTGTTCTGCAGATCGTTACAGATATTCTTAAAGCTGCTGGCAAGACACCTTCTGCTTTTGGTATCTCCTGTCGTTTACAGTGAGTATTTTGGTTTTCACCAGAATTGATAGGGGTTTCTCACTAATGTTCTGAAACGTTATGGTATGACAGGCCAAGGCTTTATAGAGAAAGCCCAGCAGGTTGTGTATGCAGTCTTGTGTGCTTGGCTGACTAAAAACACCCAAAAACCAGAATAGCCCAAAAGATGGGCTCCTGGAGGTGTTTGTGGCCTAGGTTGGAATTTGCAAATGAGTAATATGGTGTGCCAGAGCAGCGAGAAGCTGCTCTTACAGACCCCTGACGCTGTGGTTGGTTAGTTCAGAGTAACTGAATCTGAGAGGAGGAGGGAAGTCCCCAGAAGATCCCCGCTATCGGCGGGGAAGCCGTGGTGAGAGAAAGCGCAGCACAGAGCCTCACCATCTGCCAGCTGGGCGCCTGCCCGGCTGCATTCGAAGACTCCAAGTGAGGGACTCTGCTCAGGTGGGGTGAGAAGGTTGGCGAGTAGAGGTTTTTCCCTGGTCTGTCTGCTTTAGTGTAGGCTGTGCAGATCTGTGAACTCCTCAGGTTCAGCAATACTATTTGGAGTGGTTTGTTAAAGCCTTCTGGTTTTACTGTGTGAGTACTTCGCATGTGTTTTATTGATTCCTTAGAGAGTGAATTTTGTTGTCAGTGGGAGGAGGAGGTTTTTTTTGTGAAGTGAGAAGTCTGCAATGTGGGTGCTTGAATTTGGTTTTGTGTTTACTTTCCTGGAGAAGCTCCAGTGAAGCTCGTCTCCTCTGAGCAACTCCGGAGGCCTCCTGCACAGACTGAGCAATGGAATTCCCACAAGAGACACTCCAAAAAAATTTTTTTTAAATAACAGCCAATTAATAAAAGATTGCCGCTGTGCGTACTCACTCCATAGTCATCCAAAATGGATCTGATTGTGCCAAACCACATAGTGTAGATGGGACAAAGGCATTGTAATTTGCAGGGAGGGGATGCGATATTTCATTTTTACAGTGACCTATGAGAAACCCAGAGAGGCTGAGTGGTACAGGGCAACCCACAGAATTCATGGCTGAAGTAACATGGGAATGATGATGTGTAAGCTCTGGACTGTGAGAAAATGACTTTTTTTTTAAGATTATACTAAGCAAACACATCTGCAGACATGACTGGCCTGTTCCAAAGCCCATCTGCATTGCACAGACTCCTGAGCTCTGGATTAAGTCCTAAGTCTCTCAAGAGGAAGAACAAGGGGGTTGCTTGCTGGGGTTGCATGTGTCTATCTTTCCTGGGCTCTGATAGAGTGCAGTGACTATTCTGTAAAGAAGAAGATGGCAAGGATTGTGTGCATGATAGCGAGGGGGGTGGCGTAGTGACATCCCCTCTACACACACATGCTTTTAGAAGTTTTTAGGTAAGACTGTCACTAGCAGGGAGACTATGAGAAATGGCTGTGTTAGAACGGCATATAAAGTTACTCTCTACTGTTGAAAATTATAATGAAGAATTTCCTGCCTTGACACTGTGAGATATAAGAGTAAAGTTTATGATTTCTCGTTGCAGTTATTTTTACAAAAAATGTTTACACACATAGGTGTAAAGAAACAGCATTAAACATGAGGCACAATAGAGAACTGATGGACTTGTACTCCTCATTGTAACTTCAGACCAGTTTGTCTCCCTTTGCCTTAACTGCTGTTCTTCAAAACAGAGCAAACAATTCTTTTGGGCACTGAGACAAGAATGAAAAAGTATGTCAGGGACTCAGATGCTATGGTAATGGGGACCACATAATTGCATCATTACATATAAAATGCAGTTTTCTTTTTCAGGTTATCATAAACACTTTGTTGTGTAATGATGTAAGGAGGGACAACTTAATGCTCTTGAAAACATGTAGAATTTCAGCTTCTTGAGTAATGTTTCTACTTGGTGTGAAGGCTACACTGCAGCATCCTTTTATAATGAGTAAAGACAATCAGTGCAGCCCTCAGGTTTTGCCCCAGTGCTGCAAGGGAAGACAGGCAAGCAGCAAAGTGTGACGCTTGGTAACCCTTGCCTGCTCTGTGACCACAGCCAGGAAGGGAAATCGAGTTGCCTACCCAAACTGTTGTGCATGAAATGTGGCTGGCGTAGCCCACAAATATTCTTGCTGGGGACTTCTGAGTTCTGCAGGGCAGTAGATGCAGTCATCTTCTCCACTTGCTCTTTCTTGTAGCTTTGCTTTTTTAGGGTAAGAGAACATGTAGTCTTGGCAGCCCTAACTCCTTATTCAACAGCAGTTGTGCTTGAAATGGATTTCTGTGATGAGGTAAGGCACTCTTGAAAGTTGTGTGTCCTCTGCCTCAGTTAGGCATGGGAGGGAGTGGACTGCATAGTTCATAAACAAAGCTTGTGTAAAACCTAATCGGGTTCCTAAAGTGCCTAGGTTAGGATTGTTCTGGTGCAAAATGCCTCCTGATGCCATACGGAGTCATGATGGGACAGCATGTGCTAGCTGTCAGAAAAGCGTTAGGTACCTTGCAGGTCACATGAGGACAATGAAGCAAGATTTTCAATTTGAACTTCTAAATTATGGGGTTTTTTAAAAAAAGAAACAGGGACCAGATTTCAGGAGAAGTGAAATCAGCGTTTGACTTGTCAAGAGTCATGAGCAGATCAGTGAGAGGAAAAGAGCAGCAAGTAAACATCTTCATAGGGTAAGGTATTTTTAAGGCATATATAAGCAGCTGATGAGTTATGTTTTGGAATCGTGACTACTTCTTAAATGTTATTAGTGAAACATTTGGTCTTGCAGTGACTTCACTCCGATAATTTTGGTCAATTATTTTGTATAACTCTGTCTCATGGGAGGGTCCCTCTCAATACAGAGGATCTTGTATCAGTATGTATCCTGACATGCCGCTGAATTTTGAGAGAGTTTCAACAGAGGCGTGTGCAGCAAAGACATTTTGACTGTGCATCTCCTGCTAGCAAAGATCTGCCATTTCAGACGCTTTTTGTCTTGCACATATAGGTAGGGCAACACTGCGACACCAAAAGATGATGGAAGATGGTAGCATTTAAAAAGGAGGACCCTGCTAAACTTGAGTGTTTTGCAGCCCTTCCTGGGGTGTGTTCTTCCTTGAGCTGACAGTGACAGCAATGCAGGCTCAAAATGTCTCTGCCAGCCGGGTGCTACCACGACTTCGTGTAGCCATACGGCCAGCTGGGCTGGTGAGGAAATTAGAGACGAATCCTCACTCCTTGCAGAGCTAGAGGCTCCAACAGAAGCCTTGCTCTTGGTTGCTTTGCCCCCTATCAGAAAGGTGAACTAGAGAATGAGGTTCATTAACAGGACAAAGAATACAGTTTTAAGCTGAAAGAGGGGAGGTTTAGATGAGTACTGTGCCTTAGTACTGTTCTGCAAGGTAGCCTGTTAGTTTGCCAGGTTATTTTATATTACTCTTTACAACTACCTGAAGGGAGGTTGTGGAGAGGAGGGAGCTGGCCTCTTCTCCCAAGTGACAGGGGACAGGATGAGAGGGAATGGCCTCAAGCTCCGCCAGGGGGGATTTAGGCTTGAGATTAGGAAAAAATTCTTCACGGAGAGGGTGGTTAGGCATTGGAACGGTCTGCCAAGGGAGGCAGTTGAGTCACCGTCCCTGGAGGTGTTTAAGGTGAGGGTGGATGAGGTACTTAGGAGCATGATTTAGGGATTGGTGGGAATGGTTGGACTCGACGATCCAATGGGTGTCTTCCAACCTGGTTATTCTGTGATTCTGTGATATCACTTATAAATGATAAATAACTTGTAATGGTAAAAAAAAAAAAAGTCTTTTAGTGATATCTCTGCATCAACAATAATGCGTTTTTACAAGATTTTTACAATAATGCGTGATTACAAGAATCGCACTTTAATTTATGTTGCTGTGCCAGTGAAGATTTTGGACCTGGCTTGGTGAAACCAGAAGTTAAAGGAGCCGAGGTTGCCCACTGAGTTTTCATCTATGAGTTAGAGCTGTGCAAAATCAGGCTGGAGCAAAACAGAACTGCGATGAGATGTTCTACCGTGTGCAGGGCTAAAATGTGTCTGTGTCTGTGCCTCATCAGCAGAAATACCTTACCGGAGGGTAAAAAGAAAGTCACAAAGTTGTATGTGGGATGACTGCCAACTGGAAACACCATCTTGCGCTCTCCTGCCTACTGGAGTACAACATGAAGCCCGTGTGCTGGTTAGAGCTGTAGTTAGGTCATGGTTAAGAGTGAAAGAACTTGATTGCATAAACAGAATCAGACAACTGGTAGTGGAAAGAACAAGGAGAGTAAAAAAATGTCTTCCTAAATTGTTTTAACCAGTAACACCCCACATGAAGGGGGGCTTATTCTTTGGGAATGCAGTCCCAAAAGGAGTGATGAATACATGCAGCCCACAAGTTTGATGAGGTCCAACCATTGATTTTTAGCAAGGCTTACTTTTTTTTTTAATTGTTTTGGGGGCTTGGGTATTTTTTTTGTTTTTTGACAATGCAAGTTGCTTTACTTTGTGATCTTTGGGGTGACCTTTGGGCATCATTACTGGGAAGTGTGCATTTTTCACCAACAAAGAATATAAACTTTGATATTTTTGATGATGTTGTGCCACCTATTTGTACCAGTTCAGCTAACGGTGATTCTGACCTTCATTTATCGCCTTTCATACTTGGTCATTAAGATTTCATTGTCTGGTAATCAATCATGAAATACCACTAAAAAAGCTTTTCATAATGCAAGTTAAACAAACAGAGCCAGCAAGGGTTATTTAAGTGTGCTGTCTTTCTGTATAATGTTTAGAAAATGTTCCCATGGAAGAATGTTAGACATTAGCTGGAAAATTAAGTTTGTTTTATGAAGTCTGATTATTGCTGTGTTCTGGAAGGTGGATGCTGGACAACCATACTACTAAAATAAACACGTGGCTGAAGGAAATCAGCTTGTGGTTAATTAGCAGCACAGAGAATTAATATATATCAGTGTTCAGGTGTTTGATTTGGAAGTTCCTTGTAGGCTTGGATGCACGAGCATTTTTTCAAATGCTAAAAAGCCACTGAAAATGTATTTTTAAAAGCTCCTTTGAAGGCAGCTTTCTGTATTAAGCTGATTGAACTGAGGCCTGGTGATGTCATTTCCCTCAAACTTGCTGCAAAACTCTCCTATAAAAGCATAATGTTAGGAAAACCACAGCAAAATGAGAGAAGCGAAGGCATGTGCCCAAGGAATAATGCCATCAAAGGTGGAGTAACAGCACCACTCTTACACCACTGCCTGGGAAGGGCCCAGGTGGCATTGCACTAAGGAGAGGCTGGGAAACCTCCCTTCATTCTTAAAGCCTATTTTTGCAGTGCTGACACTTTGCAGGAAGCGTATCTTGAGGATTCCTGTGATCGTGACAAGAAGCAAACAGCCTTGTTGTAAAACAGCCTTTTAAAACAGAGCAAGTGGGCAGCACCGTTGTGTGCTTGCTTGGAAATGCCTGCTGGCTCAAAGTAAGGCACTTCTGATTTGCCTTCTCTGTGAGCTCCTTTGGTATATTTACTGTCTTTCCTGTCATCCCTTGGTGTTTTTTTCAGGTGTGTGTTCTCAGACTGGGCTTGGAGCAGTGCAGGGAGCTTAATGTGCTCACTTCAGATGCGTTAAGACCTGCCAGGAATGCCGTTCTTGAGTGCTAGCGCATATGGAAAATCCTGGCATTTGTACTGTGAAAGGAAGCTTATGTATAGAATAACTCATGCTCTGGGGGTGGGATGGGGTGGGGGGAGTAATCAAGTTTAAAAAATATATCTCACTAAATTTGCCTACACGTTTTGTAAACATTCTGTGTAAAATGTAAGTCAAAGTGGTGTAATGTTGCAACAAATGCAAAATGGAACAAAATAATCTTACAGAAGAAATATAATGAATCCTTCCATGTAGCAGCCTCCAGTCCTCTGTTCCCTCCTCGGAACATCAGGCAGACCATTTTTAGAATGATGTGGTAGAAATACCCTTGTGCATTTCCTGCAGTCCTACTGTGCTAAATTTTGGGCAGCGTATGCTCTTCATTAGTGAAGCTGAAGTGCAAATCCAGATGGGTTTGGGAAGCTTGGGCCAGGATTGCACTTAAATAGGTGTGCAATCAGATCAGGTCTGTTAAAGCATGAGAATAAGTGGCCTGATGGAGTTTTTTTGTGCTCCCACAACTGGCCCCATTTTCTCCTACTGTAGAGATTTTGCAGTGATTCCCACTACCAGTGCAGGAATCTGTGCTCACCCAGCAGCAGTGTTTCAGCCCTACTCTTGCAGTCACTGGCCCAGACCCTCAGCTGTGGAGAAAACACCAAGAAGATGCCATCCTCAGAGCAGTCCTGCAGTCTCAACATGGGCTGGAGCTGATTGCTGAGAGCTTTCCAGAGCTGCTCCGGGTTGGAGACAGGTCTCTTCCAGCTGCCCTTGTGCTCAGATGTGTCTCTTGCACTGTTGAGAGGGGACTGGCACAGGGCTGGCTGCCTGTCCTTGGGAAATGCCAGGTGGAAGAATTGTTGACTGTACTTTCCTGAGCTTTTCATCTCCTGTTGGCTGCGCAATGTGAAGGTGCAAGCTGGAGCTGAGTGTTTTGCCTGCTTTGAGCGCTGGCTGGGCATTATAAAGCCAAGTGAGCTCTCGCTGGCTCCAAGTTGTTGAGTTTGGCCCCAAAAGAATGAGCCTTTTGGACAAAGTTAAAAACAGGAGACCTACTGGCTAAGAAATCCTTTGCAGAGCTCAGTAAACTGGAGTGATGTTAACACTATATCACTGTGAGTAACAGAACTGGTCCTTCATATAGGCCAGGGTAACTTCATCGTTTGTTTGTAGGGGAAAGACTTTAGAATTTACCTTTTCCACGCAGTGAAGTTTGGGTTTAATTTTTTTTAGCTGTTCCAAGAAAGAAAATTAAATGTTAACTTTAAGCACCTCAGTTAAAGACTCCGAAGCCGTGAAAGTGCAGATTTCAAAGGGGAAAGTTCTGTTTTAAATGCAGTAGTTTGCATTTATATGGAAGATAAACCTAGTCTGAAGTAACTTTTCTCTAAGTGTTTTTTGGTAGAATTTGCTCAGTGGTTGAAGCAACTGTAACCGATTCCAGGAACACTTCAAAGCAGGCACTGCTCATTGGCCGTTTGTAAAATCACCTTCTGAGGCCGAGGCTCTGGAAATGCATTTATTCACAGGATATGCCTTGCATTAGTCCCCAGTTGGCCAAGAAAATTATCTAAGGCATGTCTGAGGCAGCTCCTAAAAAGAAACTTAAAAGGCATTACTGTTCCAGTGCAGATGATGCAATACACTTGTGCTATTATCAGTCTCAAGGTAAAATTAAATCCATTCAAATGAACTCATTCTAAAGGGATTTGATTAATGTAGAGCTTTAAAGAAAAGTAGCTTTGAGTTAAGGCCCACCCTTCTTCATTTATTGTGCATGAAAGTTTAGGGAAAAGGCAAGTGCCTTCACCCACCCCTGTCACTTATCCCAGTTTTGCATACAATGAAAAGGAAGTGACACGTGGTATTCCATGCTATTTTTCCTCATCTGACAGACAAGGCCTACAATTGTTCAATTTTTACAGCAGGAAGCAAAATGCTAAGTGTGTTGGCTCCTGTTTAGGTAGGTGTTTAGAACAGAGTAGGGGTGAATACGCTCTTGAAATAAGCATGCATCGTTTTTGCTGTGAGGTACCTCAGACAGATTTGCTTGCTGGGGTTGATATAGAATCATAGAATAACCAGGTTGGAAGAGACCCACCGGATCATCGAGTCCAACCATTCCCATCAAACACTAAACCACGTCCCTCAGCACCTCGTCCACCTGTTCCTTAAACCCCTCCAGGGAAGGGGACTCAACCCCGTCCCTGGGCAGCCTCTGACAGTGTCCAGTGACCCTTTCTGTGAAAAAATTTTTCCTAATATCCAGCCTAAATCTCCCCTGGCAGAGCTTGAGGCCATTCCCTCTCGTCCTGTCACCTCTCACTTGGGAGAAGAGGCCGGCACCCGTCTCTCTACAACCTCCCCTCAGCCTCCTCTTCTCCAGGCTAAACACCCCCAGCTCTCTCAGCCGCTCCTCATAAGGCCTGTTCTCCAGCCCCTTCACCAGCATTGAAGGCCTTTATTTTTATTTTTTAAAGCACTTTATTATCCAAGAGAACAGCAGTGTTTTAAGATTTCCAAGTCTTTTTCATCCCAGCTGAGCCAGGCATCGAAGCGCTTCCTCAATCCATCTTCTTTCTGCAGCCCCTCTAAGCGTATGCGTAGATTTAAGCAGTTAAATAAATGGAGCTGAAGCTTAAAGTGTAGCAAATGCTTAAATGTGGCGTTGATTGGGCGTTCCTGCACTGCCAGCTTGGGTAGTGAGGAATTGTTTGCTGGGGACCGCACTTGGGGCTTTCTAAACACGTCAGCAGGTGAGAATGGTGGAGAGCAGAGGGGAAGCAGGTGGCTGGTTTGTTCTAAACCCACTCCTGAGAAATGGCACGCTGTCTTCCAAATTCCTGGCTTCACAGCCCTCTGGAGAATGTGTCATGGCTGTAAGAAAACAATTAAGAAGCCATTAGGAGGGAATGCTGTTGCCAATCCCGCACCTGACACATGCAGCTTGGCTGATGAGTCAGGAATGCGCCAGCCACAGCAGCCTGGGCCAGGGAAGGATTCCCCTGCTCCTGGTGTGCACCCTGGCTCTCCTCCAGCCCTCGCCTTCTCTTGCATTGCTTTATTGTTTTTAACACCTGGAGGATTTGGCTCAAGAGAACCCAACGCCAGCTTTTTGCAGGGTTTCCATAGTGTTGCCATTTGTTGAGAAAGAAATGCCACTGTGCAATTCGTCCTGCTTCAAGTGTGATTGCAGCGCTGCGGTCTCAGCGGCTGGTCCTGCCCACACAGCCGGACACTGCGCTCCAGCTTCTCCTGCCCGGGGCACAGTTACACGTGTTGTACGAGCGACTGTGTTGTGCAGGCACACGCTGCTCGGACCTCGGGGGCTGCTGGGGACAAGGCGTTCAGCAGTTATGGTTTTGTCTTCTCTGTGGGTCTCAGTGCCTCTCACAGGGCTCCATGCTACCTTTTTATTGCACCAGAGCTACTAAGTAGTAGCTGGCTGAGCAGCCAGAGCTTTTATAGCAGTGAAATTCTTCTGTGTGGGAGTTTGCAGCCCTTGTTGAAGTTTCAAAACCAGAGACAACCTTATCTTCCCTAAGAAGTGGAGTGATGATAGAAAACAGATTTAAAAAATCCCTGAGAGAGTCGTGATAATTTATCGAGGGCAATCTGCAGAGGAAAGTAAAGAGAGTTGGTGCTCTCTGCTTTACTGATAGATGCATTACTGTACAAAGATTAGTGGTCCTCAACAGTGGTTTGAGGAACTCCTCTCTCTTGAATTCTCACTTTTCTTCAAAAAAAGAAGAGAAGATAGTTTAGCCTGCAGAAGAGGAGGCTGAGGGGAGACCTCATTGCTCTCTACAGCTACCTGAAAGGAGGTTGTGGACAGGAGGGAGCTGGGCTCTTCTCCCAAGTGACAGGGGACAGGACAAGAGGGAATGGCCTCAAGCTCTGCCAGAGGAGGTTTAGGCTGGACATTAGGAAAAGATTTTTCACAGAAAGGGTCACTGGGCACTGGCAGAGGCTGCCCAGGGAGGGGGTTGATTCACCTTCCCTGGAGGGGTTTAAGGGAAGGGTGGACGAGGTGCTAAGAGACATGGTTTAGTGTTCGATAGGAATGGTTGGACTTGATGATCCGGTGGGTCTCTTCCAACCTGGTTATTCTGTGATTCTGTGATTTCCCTGCAGCCTCCTCTCCCTGATGCCACTCCATGATTGTCAGAAAAGATGTGTATTTTTAGTTTTGTGCTTGCCTTTTCTCCTCTTTCCTTCCCTTGCATGTAAAATAGAAAAAAAAAAAAAAAAGCTTCCCAGATTTTTGAAAATAAACACTGATTAATTGCTGGAAGAAAAATGTGGTAGTGATTTTAATTTCTTTTCCCTGTGAAGCCACTTCACACTTCTGCTGGATAATCACTGCTCCTGTGATAACCGCTCCTTCCTGTTGTCCGTCTCATTTACCTGTTGCATCCTGTTGTAAATGGAAATCAAGGTTTCTGTGGGTCAGGGACTTTCTCCTTCATGCTAGTTGTGTATTAGCCTTGATATTTGGTTGGGGTTTAGTGCGGATTAGTAGATAGTACCATAAAACAATTAGCGTCCTCGAGAGTCAGCAATCTAGAGGTCTGGAATGGAATTTACTGAATTCACCTCGTGTGCAAATGAGCCCGAGCTTTTCAGCTGGAGGGCTCTGCTCATTCGTTTCCCAGCAGGTAACTAACCTTGCAGGTTTCGAGAACCTGTTTTTGTTTGCTGTGCTGAATACCCTCTTGCATCTCAGAACTTTACTCTGGGCAGGCTGGAGGTTCTAAGGAAAGCTGTCTGAGTGATTATGTGTATTGTTATGCCCAAGGATTGTTTGTGGCTCTTTGTTTTAGGGACTGTTGTGCATAACTGCATTTACTGCTGTTAACGTTTGACCTCTGCTGTCATGTTATCAAAACTGGAGTGTGTCCAGTGTCCTTCCATACTTCCACAAGAGGGGCCCATCACGTGTACTGTAGAGAAAAGCATTGGAGACAACGTGGACGATTTTGATAAAAGACCTAAAAGGAATCTGAAGGTTCTGAGAATGCAAGAAATGAATCTTCCTTTCCAGTGGTGGAGAGCTGTGCCCCCAGTGCTTCACATTTTTCAGACGGGTATGGCCATTACCATTCTTGTTCATAAAAGAGTTTCTCCTTCAAGCCCAAATTTTGCAAATGGGAACAAGGAATGCAGAATAAAAATTTTTCTAGTTACCAAAGTACTTCTGCTTTTCCTTCAATTTTTGCACAGAGAAAAGAGAGACCAACCCTTCTTATGCAGGGAACAGGGAATGTTTTTAAAAGACTTAAAACCCACTGCCAGCTGCAAGGAACCTCGCTACTCTGCGTTAGCACATCTCAAGGCTGAGGTTCCTGCTGTGGCCAGGACACGGTGCTCCTACAGGTGCTGGCCTTATCAGAAAATGGACAGTAGTAACATTTCCTCCTCCCGTGCCTCTTGGCGGTGCCCCCAGCAGCAGGCGTGTGCCGCCGGGCTGCCCAAGGAGAGGGCTGTGCTGGGGCTGAGGCAGCCCAGCCCTGCTCCCACCAGCTTGCTTGTGCTTCCAGTATAAAGCGAGATATCTGGGACAAGAAGCGTAGCGGCTCTGGGATGAAGGCTGCAGTTTATTACAAACTCCTGTCCTAGTTTTCATACGGGCGGCCTGATTTGTACACTAGTGCCAGTTTGTATTGCGGTGTGTACAGAGCACAGACACGATGTGCGCTGGCCTGTCTCAGTGCATTATCTGCTCGTGGTTATATTTTTAGGCCCTTGCTTCCATGACAAAATATTCAGTGACAGTATATTTGCCTACAAGCCTTTGAAGCTCTGTTTTCACCTCGTGTTGGGAGTTCCCATTGTTTGGGATTCAGCCGGCTTCCAAGCAGCAACACTGCATTTACCTGTCATCTCCATCATGGGTCTAGAAACAAATGTGTTGCTTTCAATAAAGCCACAGGGCCAGCTTTAAAAAGGTTGAGTTTGTGGCAAGTTGACTGCTGATGGAGTCCTCATGCCAAAGAAATCGTGGGGAGCATTATGACAGTAATAGGATGCAGCACTGTTAATTGTAATCAGCATAACAGCAGGTGGAGTGGCTGCTCCTGGGGGCTGCTTCTCAAGCTCTTCTTACAAGAAAACCGTATTCCTAGCAGGGGCAAGACCTACCCAGTGACCCTTGGTTTTTCCAGGAAAGTGGGAGTGAGGATTGCTCTTGCAAGTACTGGAGCTGAAAAGTGAGTGCTTGGAGGAGAAGGAGTGAGAGTTCTGGTGTAGAAGAGAAGAGCTGGGTCAGAGCTGTGGAACTTTCCACCGGCAGGGAGAGGGCTGGATCCCCAGGCTCAGCGTATTCAAGCCCTGAATGCAAAACTCATCTTTTCCTTGAGTATTTTTTTCATAAGCTGACAATGGATAAAAATAAAATCATAAAAACTAATCCAGTTAAGGTTTTTATTGCCGGCTGAGAAGAAAGACAGAAAGAACAATAAATGCTTTGTTTCTCTTTTACAATATCTGGTCAGTGGTTAGATACAACCAGGGTAAAGAGGTCACATAAACACAGATAATTTGGAGCTGAATGTGCTGTGTTACTGGCCTGGGTGGGAGACTGAGACTTTGGCGGGGCTGGAACCAGGACGAAGCCCTGTGGGCGCGATGACTTAGATGACTGAAGAAGAAAAATCCTCTCTTTCAGGCTCATCTATAAATCAATTACCATTTGTTCCTTATTAATAATTTAGCTGCCAAGAATGTGCTTATTGCTTTAGAAGGGGGAATAAATACAGACTGTCCCTGTTCTGAATAGCTGGCAGTCTAAAAGATGTGAGACAGTACTCATGGGAATATGCAGAGAAAACTGTAACTGTGGACTATATTAATTACTTTAATATTTTTGCACCATCTCCTCCTACAAACCCTTTTTGTCTGCTTGTATCACGTTGATGGTATATGCTCCACTCAGTTTAACTGGCCTTGCCAAAGGAATGAGAGAGCGAAGGATCATCCTTCCCTCTCATCAGGTCTGGAAGGTTTTTCTATGCCCTAGTGTAGCGCTGAGAGCTGCACAAGGTAGAGAGGAGGGAAGGAAAAGAGAAGCCAAGGGGAAGCTTGTGCTGGATGTCCAGTTGGGGAGGAGGGGTACGAAGCTGCCATTAGGATGAGTGCTCAGATATAAAGGGGACTGGACTGCCTTGAGGACAAGGCTCCAGGCTATTTGAACTTCATACCTGAGAGAAGATATTGGACAGATTAAGAGACGAGTGCGATTGACAGGTCAGAATGATAGTTTTAGCAGGTTTGTTTTTTTTTTTTTTTTGACAAGTTGGAGGAACAAGATATTTATCTGATGTGCCAGAGAGGAGGAAGAGATTAGATGGGATGGCATAAGGACAAGTTGTTTTGGTTGCTGAGAGGAAGAAATGGTAGATCTTAATTAGTGGCTTTGGGGTTGGGTTTTGGGGATGGCTTGTTTTTTTCTTAAATTTTGCGCAGGAAGATGTACCAAGGCACAAGTAGTGAAGTAACCAGAAAACAGCTGGAGAGGCTACTAGAGGTAGTGTGGAGTAGTAGGTGCAGATGGTGAGTAGATTCCTAGAGTGAGGTTTGACATCATTGTTACGCAGCAGGCCAGTGGCAGGATGGGGATGAAATCTGGGTTGTCTGCCTCCAGTTGCAGGCAGTGTCCTCGCTGTTACACCAGCAGCGCGTTAGAGGTAAGGCATGGCACAAAGCCTAAGTTAATACACTCAGTGGGATGCTGGGAGCCAACAAGGCATGGAATGCTGCCAGTGCTCTCCTTTACCAAAAGGCAGGAGCCTCTGTGGCGCAGCCCAAGGCTCTGGCTTCCTTGCCTTGTTTTGAGTGCTGGTTTGGGATCAGTTCTGGTCCATGGCACGCTGGGCACTGCAGTGTCCTTTCCCTGGAAACAGCCAGGAGTAATTTCAGAAAGTTTTTCTGGGCGAATGATGTTGTCTGCATACTCAGAGGTTTGGGAATGGCATAAGGAAAATGGAGAGGAGTTGGACTTGCTGATGTTCAATGTCTCATTGGGAAAGGGAGTTGGATCCTGTTCTGTACAAATCAGACAGTTGGTGCAGACTCTTAGTAAATAGACTGAGTGCTGTGAGGAGGAGGCGTGATTGGTCATTGCCTGTGTGTATTTTAGAGCAATCAAATTTGTTTCATGAAGTTGTTTTTTGAGGATGGAGTGGGTGTGTGGACCAAAGGCTTAGTCACAAGGGGAGGGGAAAGAAAGCTGTCTTGACTTGTGAAATCAAACATTTGTGACTTATCCCATTGTTTCCTGGTTTTTGTGCAGATTATGCCTGTATTCACATGCTGTAGGAGTAAGCAGCGCTGCTACATCTGTGTGGGGTTTGTATTTCTTTTCACAGCACTCAGCTGTTCAAAGAGGATTGCCTGCTTTTTTGCACCCTTGCTCATGTGCTCATGCTCTCTCACTCATGCCTTGGACAGCCAGGAAGTATTTAGGGAAGGTGTAGGTAGTGAGACATCTCCCGATCAACAAAACCTGAAGGGTGCTTAAAAATGTGTGCATGATTCACTGGAAGGCCCTCTGTTCTCTGAGTCACTGCTGACCCAGGGGCCGAGCAAGTGTGTTAGGCTGTTAAAGAGGAGCCAAAAAGAAGGCCATAATTGACTCTTATCTCTACATGCCTCATTGTGTTGCTTCAGAGAAGCTGGGTGGTGTTCCTGGTGCTCCTGTCTGCGTTTCATCTTGCGTGGTTATTATGGTTTGCTTCTAAAGTTTCCCTGAAGCTTTGATTTGGAGTGTGTGGTCGTGGTCTTCACATTGACCATGAAAGCACTATAGCATCGTCGTGACTTCTCTCCAATATCTTACATGGTTTTACTGTTACTTTCGTCTTGGCCATACCACAAAGATGGACACATTTATTTGTACACCTGTATAGTTTTGGAAACCCTTTAAGATTTGAAGAATGGAAAGTTGTTCTGCCTTCTGTGGGTTCCCCTTTCAGGTCAGAGCAGAGGAGTCCTGCTTTGCTGCTGGCAGCAGGGAGGGGTCTCTCCAGTCTTTACCAGGCATTATTGCCCAGGCCAGTATTCATGAAGGTTGCTAGATGGCAAGGTGGTAGAGCTTGTGTTGTTATAGGATGGGAGCAGAGAGGAGAGTTGTGCTCCCAAACAGCACTCCTTGCCTCTTTTCTGTGCACCAAAACCACTCACAACAGTTCAACCAGACTCCTGCGTGGCTGGCATTAAGGGCATTAGCCAAGTGGGGCCAAAGAGAAAATGAGGAATAGAAACCTCCCATGTTTCTGGAATTCTGCTGATCATTTTCCGTAATTTGGCTGATGATAGCTGGCAGCATTGCTGTCTCCCTGGACCAGCTACCAAAGGCACCAGGCGCTCGTTCCCTGCTGTCACGCTGCCCTACCAACACTGGACAGAGGATGATGTGAAGCTGGCATGAAAATCAAAAGCAGCTTTAAAAAGTACTTTGGCATTTTCAAGTACAAACTAATATTTACCTGTGAGTCTGTTCCCCTCCTTGTTCCCCTTTCCTTGGCAGGCTGTAGATCAGCTCCTTGTTTAGGCTTAATGTTTTAGCTTTTATGCAGTGAGGTTCCCAGCATGCAATATTAAATATCCTTTTTAGTTAGGAGAGGAGGAAGGGGGAGATGACAACAGGAAAGATACTTGAAATGTCTCTCTCTTACTTAAAGGTGAGTTTTGATGCAGTTGATATTTTCAGCTGTTCGTTGTGGACACCTCATGGAAAACTTGTGGAAAACATCTCATTTGGGAACAGCTCTGTCTCCTGTGGTGGTTGAAGGGTGACTTGTTTTCTTTTTGGCTTTTTCTAGACCGTTCTTTAATCACTTCTTGCTTCAAGTTTTTATTACTACTGACATTTACATGAAGAGAAGGTACTTGTTTGTGTTGATTTCGGCTATTTGCTTTTTCCTGCTCCTTTTTATGTCATACCAGCTGGATTTCTACGCAAGCAATAGTAATGGTAAAACCTTTACAGGAAAGGTACTGTGCACACACACGTTTGAGATCCTGTTTGGATGATAAGGATGACTTAGCGTGACACTAGTGCGTGCTTTATAGAGCTGTTATTCATGCCACTGCTGCTCTCCCACACATCCTGCGTTAGTCAGAGTTCGGCATTGAAATTATACATCCTTGTTCCTAGCCGTATCGCCGGTGCAAGGCTGGTGCACTTTAGGGCAGAGGAGAATGAAGGACCGAGGGAAAATATTGTCACTTGTGTTACTGCCGCTTCCCCTCAAATAGGGAGGGAGTGCAGGTCTTGGTGGGGACATGGGGCATCGTGGTAGAGGGAGCAGCGATGCAAAGCCTGGGTTTTGGTGAGCAAGGGAATTCCTGTGCCTTGAGCATGTGGAAAATACTCTTCCCTCCCCTTTTCTCCAAGCTGTTCAGTGTTGGGGTTTTTTTAACATAATCTGTAATTTAGGAAAGCAGAATTGGGCTCCTATGAATACGATAACTAGCTTGGCTGTAGGGAGCGACTCGCTTGCTGCGTGGCATGCCAGCTGTGCTAGTGGGCTGCGAGTCACAGCCTGACAAAAAGACTTGCAGCTGATCTGTTCATTTACTAGAAGAAAGGAAACTTTCAGGTAGGCCACGCATACAGCTTCCCTTTCTGCTGCTAGGAGTTTCTGGTGGGGGGGAAAAAAACTTCAGCTGAAGCATTTTCCACCTGTCTGGTACAAGTAACCCTCTTCTCTGATAGCAGAGAAACAGGGCCCCAGATTAAAACTAATAAACCAAGAGCCCATAACACCACCTCCTCTCTTCCCTCACCCTCCTCAGATGTGTTGTTAAACCTGATTACGAGACAGAGAAGTTTACAAACTTTTGCCTCCAAATGCACATGAACTCTGGCACTCACGAGCCTCTGATTTCACCAGTAATTACAGACAGAAGAGACTGTAAAAATGCTAACTTTTGTGGGCTTTTAATGAGGCGTTTCATCTTAAATCTGCAGTGTTCCCCTAAGACATCACACTCGTTTAGGTTTACTTTTTAAGCTGGATTCCTCCTGCATTGCTGGTGACTCATAATTAAGGAAGTCAGAGTTGTAAAATTAACACAGCCTTCTTCCACTACCCTTTTCACCTCTCAGACGGTGCACACCTTCTCTTAACTCCTTGTGGAACCTTCCAGGCTTTTTTGGTAGCAGAGGCAGCTCTTTGTCATCGGGACCAAGGAGGAAAGTCTGTGAGAATCTGCTCTGTGATGAAACATCCAGTCTGCACATGGGAAATGATTCATGCAGAACTGATTCATTAACAACTCGCAGGATGCCAGAGCGGGTCGGAGGCTGGGAAAGCTCGATTGGAAAAGAGAGGTGGTTATTGTCTGGGAGAAAGGGAGAGGTTGAAGGCTAAGGAACTCAGACTAAAGTTTTTGTAAGCGAGCTGCATTTTGTTTCAAGTTGATCAGCCTTAATGAAGAACAGGTCATCGTCGCGGAGCCATGTGAGCGCATGTGTAGCTCTGCTGCTGAACGGATCCCAAAGGACAGCCCCGCGGAGGGGATTGGGGGGGGGATGGCGAATGGAAGTGTGAGTCTTTGTGGGACTGGGCCCCCTTGTTTGTGGTGTGCTGGTAATTAGTAGTGGTAGTGCAATAATTATATATCCGAACTGCTGTTAAACCAGCTTGAGATGCAGTATAATGCAGAGCCAGCAGAATTAATGGAAGACTTAAAAGGCCTCCAGAGTTCAAGGAAAGGATCGATCTATGTCTTAAGTTACCAAGTTGCTTTTGAAGATGGGAGATGGGCACTCTGGAAAATTTCACCCTGGATCTTGTTATCCATGCGGGGGAGGTACAAACACAGATGTCAAATCTTGAAATAGCTGCTTTTCAAATTACAGGAAAAGCAACAACATTTTCACTATATAATAAAGAAAATAACAGTAATGAACCTCGAGTAGCCTCAAACTATTCCAAACAAGATAATTGGAGGCTGTAGCACAGTGTATTTTTAGTCATATCTGCTATAAAGTAAACATGTTCTTTGCCCGGGACCACCAAAAATGTTTCCATAAGAAATGTTGGCTTTGTCCCAACTTGATAGAATGCACAAACATTTGTCTGAGAAGTCAGTTCCTGCTCCTGGTATTTATATGAAGGTTCTGTTGGAGGCACTGGCAGTGTATATATTATGAAGGAGAATGTGGGGTCTTAAAACTGTCATTTTTCAACACTCACTCTGATAATCGGTTTTGCTTTTGCTAGCAGACATATATATTTGGGGCAGCAGTTCTTGGTGTGAGACTTTTATCTAAACATTGTGCAGTCCATTTGTTGCTTTTCTTGGTTCTTTTGCTCTAGTTTTATTTGGGCTATTTCAACTGCTGATCCTCATTTGCAAAGATCTCCTGACTTCAGTGAAAATAGGGAGATTTTTTTTTCCCTGCAGTATCAACAAGATGCATGTTGAAGGTAGATATTAAATGTAAATCGGTGTAAGTACCATGGAAGCTACAGAATAACAGAGTTCTAGTAGGACCGGGTGCTCCCATTATTCAGTCTTTCCTTAAACACTTTTGTTTTGAATGCGCTCTGTGTGACAGAAGATTATCTGAATCTCTTTGGCATTTCCATGCATCCATTTTCTCCCTATGAAACTCTGCTGAACGTACAAATAGTCAGGCCTGTGAGTATGCCTGGAATCTCCTCAGCGAGAGGAAGCTGCTGGTTCAGTTGGATGAGAATGTGTTGGGGTTTGGATTTCATGACTGGAGTCAAATGCGGGATTCTGGGAAGCAGTGACGAGCTCATATGATAAATGACTTTTCAAAAAGGCACACTCCTTTTGAGTGCTGAGCTCTTTACTGTGTCTGTTTCCTCCACCCCCGGGTCCCCTTAAGGCTCAGGCACAAATAAATTTAGATGAGTCTGACAAAGATTTGGGCAAATAAACTTTGCTGAAATAAATAAAAGGACTGGAACTGCTGACAAAAACTGGATTCAAAATTTAGAGGGGTTATAAAAATCATACAAAAAGTTACATTTGCTCCACAAAAGGACTTCAGAAACACTTCTGGCCTCGGATTCCATTTACATTCCTTATTCTCTACTGATTTCTATCCATGGTAAATTAGTAGTAGTGAATTGCCACGTTCTTACCAGAATAAAGCTTGCCCTCCCTGCCTCTTGCAGAAATAACTGGAGTAGTGAGGGGTTTTTTAACCTTGCTTTGCTGAGAGCTGTGGGCTTCCCCAGGGCAGAGGGGCAACGTTGGAGACACTTCAACTGTGTGATTTCTGCTGCAGCTATTGGAAATGGTCTGTCTTCAACGTTGTGCCCTGCTGGGGAATTCTTGGCTTTCCTTTGAAATGTCGCTAGTGGAAGAGCAAGCCTTTCATCCACCGTACAGGTCCAAGTGCAACTAGACAAGTGTAAACTGCAGAAATACTGGGGTGTATGTTAAGAAGTTAATAACTGGGTTTATGATTAAGCCTTAATTAAGCATTAGGATGTGTTGTGGCCATTCTGGGGTAGAAGGGTGAAGGACATTCAGGATTGGGCCTCTGCAGTTCCTATCTTGTGTTCTGCTGGCTATCAGAAAGGGGAGGAGGTGAAAGAGAATGCGGGCACTTATCATTACAAAATGGCTAAAAATAGAGGAAAGGGAGCTGGGTTTGCCAGTAGCCAATATCCTGTGGCTGTGGCGTAAGCAGAAGTGGTGTAAATAACAGAGATCAGTAAAACGTACAGAGGATAAATAGTTAGATCACGATACTACGTGACAAAACAAGATCTATCTGTAGCTTTAAAGAAATCTAAATTAAACTAAGCTGTTATTTGCATGCCAGCAGGGAGTAAAAGTGAGCACAGGTCAGAGAGGAGAGCTGTGGAGTACGGGACAGGCAGGAGGCAGCCTTAGGGAAGCAACAACGGACAGACAGTTTATGGTAAACCAATAAAGTGTACTTATGTCTGAATCTGAAATTAGGCTCTGAAAAATATGGTCTCAAGGCACCTGCTAAAGAGCTTAGCATTACTGGAATCTTAATAAATGACTCATGCTGTCATAATCTGATCCTGACATCAACTTGCTGTGCTGTATTTCTTCAGCTTTCACGCGGGGGAAGGGTAAGTCTGCAAAGCCTTAGTAAAGACTGAGAGATGTAAATAGGCAGTAGGAACCCACATGAAATATACTGGTGATTTCTGTATTGTCAGCTACTTTTCAAACCCAGAACAAATGAGACTTGAGTATAAGGATCATGCAGCAATAAAAGAAATGGGAATTGCTCTTTACCTTTAAAATCCTTACCTGATGCTGCAGGCAGTAGAGTGTAGCAGGCTGTGGTCAAGACTTCATGGCCATCGGATGCGTGGAGCTGTGCCACCCACTGGCTGGGATCCTGTGCTTACCTGTAAGTACCCGCACAGCCAAGGCTGCAACTGCCTTTGCACATGCTCCTCTCCTTTGCCCATTGCTTCCTCCTCGTGCCTTGGCAGCGTTGCTTCTGTTCCCTTGGGCAGCTCCTTGCGAAGGTCAGAGGCATCCGAGGTCAGCTGCCATCTGCAGATGTAGAGGAGAGACATGTTTTTCTTCTAAACCAGGACAGATCTTTGGTAGCGTTGAGGGGGTGATGAGCTTCTCGTTCCTGGTGCTGGCTCTGACGAGGACTTCTGTTTTGCTTTGGGAGAATGATTTAAATCATTGCCTGGGGGGCAGTCAAACCTTACCCTCTCTGTAGAGAGGTGTTGCAAATTAGATGCTTGTTGATTCTTTTAATCATCTATACATTTAAGCGCTAAACAGAAATATTAATTATTAGTTTCTTCAGTGTGATGATGTGCATTGTAAAGCTAAGTACGACACAGTTACTTCTATTTCGAGAACCTGAATGACAATACTGTTAAAGCTGCACCAGACACTGGAAAATTTAGTGATGCTGAGCAAATCGAGGCGAAAGAGATGGCAAGGGATCAGCTTTTGAATTACAAATGTGCTGCATGGGTCATTTTTTTTATTCAGTGTTGTTCGTTTGGCCGGTGTTCAGGGAAAGTTGAGATTTTATCCAACTTTTCAGTGCAGCCCTGTGGGTATTGCAGGGCCCTGCACACAAAAGCCAGATCCTGCTACAAGCATAAACGCTCGCTTTCCTGGTGTAGACCAGATGCAGGGCAAGTAAGGAACTATTTATCACGGTTTGTGCTTAAGAGAAAGTCACAGCCTGTGGCCATAGTTCTTGGTGCAGTTGAGAGCATGCTGGCAACTTCATTGTCACGGATTTAAAAACCAGCTTCTGCTTGTGGTTTTTAATAAGAAGCCCGTGGAAATATGTAACTTGAACTTTTTCTTCCTGCTTGTTTTTCTCCTTTCGTTACCCATTTTGCACACGTTGATGTTACTGGATACTTAAGCTTTCAGGCATTTTGCTCTCTCAGAAGATTAATGACAGGGCTATAGAACTGATAGTTTTTGCAAACAGGAGTATGTATATGTGTGTGAACGGTAAGGGGGGGAATGGGTCTCTGGCAGAGTAAGTCTGGACCTTGACAACTCCCCAGTAATATCTTATTGCTTGTATCACTTGGTGTCATTTGCACTACTGCATTCCACTGATTTAACTTTACTTTTAAAGAAGAATGGGTGCAAGGGAGAGTTTCATTACCCCTCCAGAGGAATGGTAATGGCAAAGTGCTCAAAGAGGAAAGTACAAAATAACCAGTATGTCTTTTGAAGTGTGAGGTTTGGTTTTTTTTCTTTCCTAAGCCAGGATCCTACAAATCAGGGTTAAAAACCAAAAACAACAACACACCCCCCAAACCCAACAAAAAACCCAACCACGAAACAACAACAAAAATACCCCAATCAAGCCTGGAAATCAAATTCCTGTTGTGCGATGTAATGTTCTCCTGTTGAATCCTCATTCTTTTTCTGACAATTATAGAGGATTGTTTTTAAAAAACAAAAAGCTTCAGTGTTTCTGTCATTCTTTTTCCTCCCTCCTCTGTTTTTGCTATTAGGAGTCACTATTGCCCTTTGTTCTTTGAGCAGCAGTAGTCTGGGTAGTTTCATGAGTTTAACTTCCCTGGTAAATGGCTTGTTGTAACAACACATAAGGATGGATCAATCCTAAAGGTGTTCAGCCTAACGGGACTTAGTGGACAGTGCAGTGTTGTATTTCTGGAGTCTTGGTCTCTCCTCATCCAGTGTTATTTTATCTCTGGTTATAACTGGCTGAGGTGCAGAGTAACCTTTCCACTAGTCACCTGTAGAATCAGGTTTGGGTTAGAAAGGACCTTGAAGATCATCCAGTTCTAACCCCCCTGCCACCTCTTGATCGTGTTTTAATGCATCATATTATAACCATCAAGCCTTTGCCTATCTTCTCCTTGGGTGTCGTCTACCACGCACAGAGCCGTCTGGGCTGTATTCTACCTTTGGTATCTAGCTGGACGGTCATTATCTTCATTGTTAACATGCAGGGCATGGCAGAGCAGGACTGGGACAAAGCTGCTGGGAGGCACTAGCCTACTCTGCCGCCCCAGCACGGCCACTCAGCCGGTTGCTGGTTGGGTAGTTGTCATTGCGGGGAAAGAGCACTGGTCCCTTCTCAGTGGCCTGATCCTTGACATTGCTGCACTGCTGTCTTCCTCTTCTCTCCTTTGCCTTGTTATATCAGGACTTTGTTTTTCTGCATCATTGTTGAATTCGGTTCTTTGTTATCAACTAACGGCTATCAGCTCAGCAATCTCCCTGTGTTCTGGCTTTGGTTTGTATCTTGCAGACTCCCATAACCTGCATGCTCTCACGGTCACCTGCAGTGATAACTATGGCTCATGCTATTTCCCTTCCCTAAAACAGGCTTGTGGATCACAGTTTTTTTTCATTCTTATCCTGCAAGTTCAGGATCTTTGCTGATTACAAAAGATGCACTAGAACACTCTCTGGCAATGGGAGTCTGTGTCATCCACTCAGTCTGAATGTCAACACTGTGAAAAGAAGAGCTTTTCTATTTAATCCTGCTATAGAAACACTTAGAAGATGTAGTGTCCCACCAAAATAAGTGGTGCTGCTGTTGGAGAGAACTATCTGATACTGAATTTTTGGACAAAGAAGCTTTGGTGTTTTTAGAAGAGATCCTGTTAGGTGATATGGAATAATAAATATACTGTTAGTTGTACAGGGAGATCAACTCAACACAGGCTGGTTCAAAGAAAGGTAAGAGGGAGGAGCAGTTCAGTAACCCGATGGAAATTTTGGTCCACTTGTCACTTAGCCACGTTCTTCCCAAGAACATGCAGACGTTTTTGTTTTGTCCCAACTCTGTTAGAGCTTGAGGAGAGATTTCACAATCATAAAAATGTAATTAGCCCCCAGGGCTTTGGGGAAATAGAATTTCTTTTACCTTATCTTCTTATTGAGGGGAGAGGGGAAAGGGGGAGGTTATTGTATTTGAAAATAAAACATATGGCTGTGTCTAAAAGATAAGATTGTAGATAATTCTTTCTCTTCTGCCTTACAGATGGCATTCAGGCCATGAGCAGTGGTAGATAGTGAGCATAACAGCAGTGACATGATGTTTCTCTCTGCTGTCTTCTGTGAGCGCTTTGTCAGCACAAGGGTTTAATTAACCTGTGCGCACCACCACATCCAGAGAGAGTCAGGCTTGTGGATGCACTGCTCGTGTTTTGTAAAGGCTTCACAGCTTTCAACAAGAGCCTCGGGTTGATGGGAAGGAGAGCGCTTTACCCTCTAGCTGACTGGGAAGTTTGTTGTAGTTCTTCTGTCCTGAGAAATGTAAGGAGAGAACCATCCTTTCAAGTAATCCCAAAGCTGTATACACTTCGTTGTTAGTGCCCCCCATCTCAGCTGCCAGACTCAACGCAAACCAGTCTGTGCTGCTGTGATGTCTGTCTGTCCATCCTGTTGCTGTTGGTGACTGGAAACAGTGGAAGCACTTGCCACAGGCGTGTCTTCTGTGGGATACTTGGAATCATCTCTCTGAGTCTTCTTTCTTCTCCTTTACCCTCACTTAGATGCAAGATACCCTTCCAAGCGGGCAAAGATGTTTGAAAGGAGAACGGAAAAGCGGTCCTGTTTTGTTCCTTGCTTCAGCCTGCTCTGTTATTTTAAAGTTTCTTGAATATTTTCATACTTTCTGCATACATTTTTAGGTGGTTTTCCAAACTAACAAGTTTCAGGGGTCACGTCAGTCAAGTCTTGGCCCCATTGAAATCAATACCAAGATTCCTACCTTCCACAGAACAGTTCTGGACATTGATGCCCCCCTTGTGAGTCTTTCACCTGGGAAGCCTGCTTTCTGCTTTCCTGTCCTCTGACGGAGCGTGGCATAAGAACACACTTGGAAAATGCGCCTGATACTCAGCTGGTTGGTCGCCCTGTCACAGAGAATGCGTGACCCATAAATAACAGGCACAATATGAAGAAATACATACTGAAAATATGTCCTATAAATAATAACTGTGGGCGTTGTGCATTTTTCAGGCCTGTAATATACTTGCAGATTTTAGATGTTTTGTAACCTGTACCAGCGAGTCCCTCGGGGATGTCGTACCCTCTTTATATACTTTGTACCTATGAGTTCCGTGGTGTTTTCCTGCTCGCCTAAAGCAAGCGCTTGTCGATAATGGCTCGAATTGGTTGTGTTTGCCTTCCTCACCCTTGCGGCAGTGTTTACAAGAGCTGTGTGTATTACCAAGCTCTGCCAGAGAGCTTTTGGGAAAACTCTCTCACGGCAGCCAAGCCCAGCACAACCCCTCTTAGAGGAATTGTTTGTGTGTTTTGGTGTGGGTTGATTTTGCTTTCCTAGACGGGCTGCCAACACAAAGAACCATGGGGAATAATTCCGAGTAAAATTTCAATTTTCTTTTTTTCTTTCCTTGACAAATTAAAAAATAGAAATATTTCATTTTGCCAAACCCCCAAAGTGTTTTATTTTGGTCATTAAGAAAAGCAAGGGAAATGAAAGGTTAGACTTCAAAGAAGGTGCCTGGAGGCAGTTCCCATTTAGTGGCTCAGGGAGTGGAGCCCTCATTCAGGATGGAGGAGACCCTGCTCCAACTCTTTTCTCTGCTGGAGAGGGTTTGAACGTGCTAGTCTTGCTTCCCAGGGAGGTTTGCTAGGAACAGGCTATTGTGGGGTCAGGATAGGATTAGGTGAAAGATGAGTTGGAGGAGGCACGGGTCAGATGTAAACCCAAAAGTAAGCAGTGCTGAAAACAACAGTAGTTTTGCTTTCAAGGTGCTATTTGGAAAACCAAACTGGAAGCCTTGCTTCTTTGTAATGTTCATGAACACTATTTAAAGAAAAGGTACCATTTTGGATGATTTTGTCACAATTGAAATTCATGTGTCTTTCTGTTTTAATGGTTTATTTTTATTAGCACGTATTTGAAGGTGCAAGACCTTTACATGCATGGCATAAATTGATGAGAGCTATGCAAGTGGCTTGTTCGTTAGGACACACATAAATGCTTAAAGAGTACCACTAATTGATATATTCTTACTTGCTGTAGCTCTTATATCTGCTTCCAAATTAACCTCTTTTAAGAAAAGAGCAGGGCTGTTACATAAACCAAACATTTTACAGTTTTCAGAGGTGCACTCCTTGGCCTGAAGCCTGGCACCAGCTGTCTCGCTGCAGCGCTGCCTGAGCGGGTTTTGGTGACCAGCACCTCTAGGGATCGTGTCGGGATATTGAGCTGGCTGGGCAGCCTGTGCTTTGGGTTCCCCTTTGCGGCGGTGGAGGGGATGTGGTCAGTACTTCACAGGTATCGATCCCAGTCTAAACTGCTGTTGTCGATCTCTTCTGACTGCAGGTCGTTGGATGGCCGGCTGCAAGTATCCCACCGTAAGGGTCTTCCCCATGTGATCTACTGCCGGCTGTGGCGGTGGCCAGACCTTCATAGCCACCATGAGCTGCGGGCCATGGAGATGTGCGAATATGCCTTTAACATGAAGAAGGATGAAGTCTGTGTGAATCCTTACCATTACCAAAGAGTGGAAACCCCAGGTACTGCTGGCCCTCTCTGCACGTACCTCTGCTTCTTGGTACTGGCAAAAGGGATTTATAAGTGCACTTCAAAACTGGATAAAGCAGCAGGCGCAGGGTTTTAAAACCAAAGTGTATCTATTATTGATGATAATCTCTTACTGTACACAGTAGAATAATTTATGAATCTGCACTCAGGGGGAAATACCATTTTAAATCGATAAACTCCAAGCTGAGCCGGTTGCGTTGTTGCCAGGTTCCTGATGTAGCATTGTGTGCATGTTAACAACTCACACTCATACATACAAGTATGAACTATGGCAGTGTTCTGTGCGGCCTTAGTTGTTGGTATTAAATCAAGGATAAACTTACTGTTAAGTTGAAGCGGAGCTAAGAATAACTCCCAACACAACTGAGCTTCCTGTTCTGGAGTCTCCTCCTGCCTCCAAACGAGCCTTTCATCTGGAACTGCAGATAGTTCTGCTGCGTGTCAGTGCAGATCTGCAGAACCCGTCTGGATGTTTATGCTAATCCTACCTTGTGGTTTCACTTGATGTGAAATTTATTCCTTTTGAATCATGTGGGATAACTTCTCTTAAAGCCTTTTTCAAGAAGACCTGTTTCTGTGCCTTAAAAAGGGCAGACAGACGAGGTGTGCTCAGATAAGCACGTATCCCAGCCCTGGCTGAGATATGTTAAGAACAGCATCTTTAACTGCTGCTGTTATTTCAGAAGCAAGTATCAAATTGTGTCCCTTAATTAGTGACTTCAGTGTTGTATGTATTTAAGGGTGTTACTCCAAACTGGTTTCTCTTCATTTTTTAGGGTTTCAGTCATTTTACTTTAAAGCTATTAACATTGCAGTTCTCTTCGGTTTTTTACCTTTCTATTTGTGCAGTGTTACCTCCGGTGCTGGTGCCTCGGCACACGGAGATCCCAGCTGAGTTCCCGCCGCTAGATGATTATAGTCATTCTATTCCAGAGAACACTAACTTCCCAGCAGGTATCGAGCCACAAAGCAACTACATTCCAGGTACTGTATATCTTCCATACAGCGAGCAGAGGGAAGGGGTCGTATTGCACAGTGAATCGTGTCTCTGTATGCTAAGCTGGGTGACTGGAAAGTCTTTCTTTCCATTATTGCTATGAAATTAAGGAGTGGGAGCTTACACAAAAATAGATGAAAGCTGTAAATGTAGACACACAACAGTGCTGTTTATAGTTTTGTTTTCTTTGAACTCACCTCTTCCCTTCAGTAGTACATGCTCAGTTTGTAGTGGAATCTAAAGCTGAATGTTCCCTTAACAAGTTTATATTTGAATGAATTTCAGCCATTTTGAGTAAAACTCTCTAAATTTCTGATGGAATTGAGCTCTTCTATTTATGTATCTCTTTTACAAGCAATTTACACCTTATTTGCATGAGGCAGCTATGCAGCTGCACACCAGGAAGGGAAAAACAAATGGACAGAAAACTGTCTACGTGGCTTAAAGTTTTGTGGGACTGAAAATCTGGATTTATTTTGATTCCCCTTCCTCTGTTATTTACAAATATGCTTTGTGAATAACAAAGGAAATGCATTTTGGTGTCTAAAATCTAGACTTTGCATCCCGTTGCAATGACGGTATGGTCATTTTATGCCTCTAGAGACACCACCTCCAGGCTATTTGAGTGAGGATGGAGAAACCAGTGACCACCAGATGAACCCCAGCATGGATGCAGGTAAGTTATCTTTTGCCAGTTGCTGCAGCTTTGTAGGTCATCTCAGAGACTCCATTAAAGTTTTTCTTTGGGCTACTGAAGATTAAATGGTGGTTTGAGGTATTTTATCCCTGTAGGAGTGCAAATGTAGCCTGACATTTCATGTAAACCACAGGGCTGTATGTTTGAAAGCTGCTGGTGAAAAGTACAGCGTGTTCCTGTTCTCCCCAGATCCATTATTATTACTAAGCAGGATCCCGAACAGTGGATGATAGTTTGTGTTGTGTTTGCATCTGTACATCTGGATGCACAGCAGAATTTTGCACGTAGCTGGCACTTCCCTGCAGAGGCATTTTTCTGATAGTTTGGTTGTTTGCACACTGAAATATCCAGTTTAACTGTATTTGAAATGATCACTAGGAGGTTTGGTTTGAAATAGGTTTATAATTTAGTGGAAAGATCCCAAAGAAAGCTGGAAGTTGGGGTTTTCTCTCTTTGCAGGAAAACAAGTAAGAAGGTTTTGAATGTGCAGCCTTAGTGTTCACGCTAACCTATATCAACCCTTTAAAATTAAACATGCATGTCTCATTTTTCTGGGAGTAACTGTTTAAGTCATCCTGTTGATCAGCATTCGTGCAAATGTTTTCCCATGTGCAGACGCCTTACTAATAATTATAATGTCTTGATTTTCAGGTTCTCCAAACTTATCACCAAACCCTATGTCTCCAGCCCACAACAATCTGGGTAAGCATGTAGCCTTGAGAATCGTGTGTAATTATAGCCCAGTTAGTGACATTTTAATGATGATGTTATTTCTTGAGTTTGTTTCTTTGATGAGTTTGTGATCACTTCTGGTGTTCCTTTCTGCTCATCCTCCTTGCTGTGAGCACAGTGGTTCGTGGTAACTCTATATGAAATAAAGGAAGCTGAACTTAGATCAGAGGGTTAAATAAAACCATGAGAAATGTTGGCAGACAAATACCAGAAAGAACGACTGAAGGAGTGCTGCAAAAATACACCTTTTTGATTACGTGAGTTTGTGATGAATATGTGTATGTCTTGCTGGTGGGTTTATGTTTTTATATTTTTTAAGGGACGCAGCTTGAGGTTAAGGTGTGTCTCCAGGAAGTTTACTGTGTAAATTTGTACTGCTTACTGGTCTATTTTGCAGTGTACCGGAGTGCCTTATGTTTTTATATGTTCGTTAACCTGGTTTTAGATCCATTATAGAGCGAACACTGCTGTCCACAGCTGTCCACATACTGTGGACGGGGCTGAGGTTGAGAACAACAGATTTTCCTGCAGTGCTTCATCAGCTCTGGCTGCCATCTGCTTGGCTAAAGGAGAGCAAATGCGTTACATCCTCACGTAAACCCAGCTCAGGAGCAAACCTGACTCTGGGATAGTGTCAGCCATGGGGTACATCTACCTGAGTGGCACCCCCGGAGTGGCATCCCTGGACTATACAGTGATAAAGTAGCTCTGAACCCGTATGTCCCAGTGCCCTAAACTACAGGCACAACTGATGGCACCGGTGTGTAAGCTCTTATAGTACAAAACTGAGCACAGACTGATGTGGAGGAGGGCAGTTGGTTGGTGCTCAAGTGGAGCATAGTCCAGTCCTAGCAGGCCACTGCTGTCACTAATTCACTCCATAACCTGTAAACAGGAAAGAGGAGGAAAGCTGAAGAAGGAGAAGCAGTTGGACAGGGCCTTTACCTTTGAGATACTATTAGAGGATTTGTGGCTATCTCTGTTGTCTTCTCAAATGGCCCTGCCCTTTATTTCCGTACCTACAAACATGAAAGTCTGGTCTTCATCAGGCTGAGCTCTTACCCTATTTGAAATTGCTCTCAACGGTCTGTCATAAAAAACACACATAGCCCTGGCGAGCTGCAGGATCACTTCTCTAAATGGTCATTAAGCCGGCAGACAGAGGCCACTGGAGATTACTCGTGAATAACCATAGCCATAAAGTTTACATGTGCTTTTAATCCTGGCACAAGGTCCTTTGACACCACTCCAGAATTTGTCAGTCATTGGCTGACTTGTGGATATCGTGGGGCTGTTAAAGGGGGGGGTCTCTTTTCTCTTCTCCCCCTCCCGTTCCCCTTATTTTTTTTTCTAAAGCATGGAATGTATTGCCACGATGCCACTAAATTTTTATTTGCTTTAACTCCTAAACCATAATAAGAGAAGCTATAGCTGAATTATTTTATTTCTGTTATTTTGTTTGAATTCATTGTGCCCCATTGTGCTGCCTTGGACTTGTTGAGAATTTCTAGCTTTTCTTTTTTCAAGCTAAAGACAAAAAGCCAGTTATTTGTAACAAAACCAACCTGGCAAGTTGGCTGTGGCATCTGCCTTACATAAGGAAGAAAGGAGTTTCTAGGAAAGAGGCCCTGGTGCACATCCTTTCTAAGAAGGATGCTGGTTGTTAGCAGATGCTGCTCAGCTGACGAGCCTGTCAAATGTCCACTGTGCTTTCTGGTGACAGGACCTAAGTAGGAGCAGGTGAAGCTGGTTAACCACCAGGAATCTTTTTGTAGTCTAAGGAGCAGACATGAGAAAACCATTTTAACTTACCAAAATTAAAAGATGACTTTTAAGTTTTGCAAACCAACTGTTTGTTGCTTTTAGACAAGGGCATCTGCAAATCTAAGAAACTTCTTGTCTCTTTTAAAAGAATTTATTGTAAATTCTTGCACGTGAAGAAGCTACGAAATAATAAACAAAATGGCATGTGGCTGAGCAACACTTAACAACTGTGAAATGAAAAACTTGTTGTCATCTGCACCTTGTGGAGGGTGTGTCTAAAGTAAGGAGTTACCTGCCTCAGCGTAGGTGAAACCACCAGCAGCCTGCCTGGTCTCTGCAGCCCCCACGGGGCTCGCACAGGCTGGGAGAGCAGAATCTTTGCTTGGTGTCGCAGGTTCTCCCTCCTGTTATACACAAGTTCCTTGGTGGCCTGGTGGTCTGCAGTGCTCCTGCTTTCGCTCTGCTGTAGAATTCTGTGGATAAGGAGAACACTCCAGTGTCTCTCTGCTTTGATCTGCAGAAGTTTAATCAGGCTTTCGCTGTGTGTTTATTGAAACTGCATAGAAATCTAAAAAACACAGCTGTGTGCATTGAGGAAAACTACCAGCAAGTAGAATGGGATGGAGTCTTGTCCTTCTGCTGTTAAAAGATAACACCACAGTATTAATGCCTGTTTGTTTGAACAGAAGTACCTGAAGCTTGTAAGACAGTTTACTTTGCGCGAGATGAACTTTGGGCTTAAATCCCATGGCCACACTCCAGAGAATTACAAAGGCAATAACCTGGCGTGGGTCAAACCAAGTGGGACAATAGAAGCAGGATTGTTTGGGGTGCAGTGTGTGGATTTCAGCATAAAGCTGTAAGGCTGGAATATAGGATTGAAGGAATTTAGGGAGTTGCAGCTTTCCATTTGTAGGCACAAAAGTTTTACAAGGTAACAGATTGGGGGGGTGGAATTTGTTGTTTTTCTCCATTGGTTTCATTTGGTAACATTCGAGTTTGTGTCCACATTTTCAGTTGTCAAACATAAGTTTTAAGTGGAAGTTACAGGTACCCAGAGATCTCTTTTGTATTACTAAAAGACGAACTGGAGAAAATAGAGAAAAGAGCCACAAATGAAAGGAGCGTTGCCAGGGTTCTGTGGACATTCGGAATGAAGTCAGGGAGTTTACACTGGACAAGGGCCAGGCCTGAGGTTGCATGTGCATTGTTATTTTGGAGCGAGGCAGTCCCTCGGTGCACAGGAAACCCATTGTCAGAGTGTGCTCCGCAGAAGAGTTGACGCAAAAGCTTTAAGTGGAATAAGCACATACCCTACAGTGAAATCCATCACTAACGTAAGCCTCTGTCACTCGCTGTGCTGAAACACCATTTCCCAAAGCAGTGCAAAGACAGGCCTTCTAGCAAGCAGAGGGGGCAGGAGTGTGCACTCCTCTTTATCCTCTCATTGCTGGGGAGGGAGCTGGAATTAATGTGGCTGCAGCTAATACAGTTGGATAACGTATCAGGAACTTCTGACATGCATTGACTACCAAATGCATTGACTGAAACTGGGATAACAACCTCTTTCCTGCATAGAGCACACATTACAGAGTGTGCAAAGCAGCCAGCAGAGATTTTTTTCCTCCACAGCTGAACAGACGGTACTTTCATCTCATAGGGGAGATCATAGAATCATAGAATAACCAGGTTGGAAGAGACCCTCCGGATCATCGAGTCCAACCATTCCCATCAATCACTAACCCATGTCCCTCAGCACCTCGTCCACCCGTCCCTTAAACCCCTCTAGGGAAGGGGACTCAACCCCCTCTCTGGGCAGCCTCTGCCAGGGACCAATGACCTTTTCTGTGAAAAATATTTTTCCGATGTTCAGCGTAAACCTCCCCTGGTGGAGCTTGAGGCCATTCCCTCTTGTCCTGTCCTCTGTCACTTGGGAGAAGAGGCTAGCACCCTCCTCTCTACAACAAGATGCGATATGAAAAGCATCCCAATACTCCCTGGGTGCTTGTGAAAGCAAAGCTCTGGTGAGTCATGGCTGAACTTGTATGGAGACCATTCACACAGGATTTGCTTGGGTTTAATGCATCGTGTTTGAGTTGATTATGTACCCTCTTCGGGTTCTTTGGCTTTAGCAGAGCTACATTCTCTTACCTTTTCCCAAACAGTTAATCCATCAGTTGAAAATGAATATTCGGGACAGCTTTAACACGAGGTAACTCACCCATCCCTTGACAGCTTAAGCTGAAGCCTAAGACCACAAATCACAGGAGAAAGCAGCATCATTAAAAGCTTGGTTGCATTTTTCAGTTTTTTAGAGACAAGATATGATTTTCCCCCTTCAGTGGGGAATCCACAGTTCCCTTGAATCACAACTAAGCCATGGTGGTTTCTGAAGGAAAGGACCACAAAACCATAGAAAGCAACACAGATTTCAGTGTTTTTCTAACTTGAATAGCACTAATCTGAGGATGTTACTTAAGGATCAACAAAAGTCAATTTGTTTTTTCTGGATCTGAGAAGCCTTTCAATTAGGAATGGGCTTGCTGTGGAATCAGTACAGTCATGTGGAACTCAATCTGTTTCCTTAAGTGAGTGGACACACCTTAGAGACTCGAATTAGTGTTGTACCTCCATGGGGATCGCCCTGGAGTCACATGAAGCCCCGAGTCAGTGAGGGTGTGTGCAGGTTACTGCTGCAGAGCATGGCTGCTGATGGATGTGCAAGAAATATACCTGATGTGACAGCTTCCAGTGGGACAACCAAATGTATCACACAGAGAAGAAGGTAGAGGCCAGAGGGCTGGAGCACCTCTGCTGTGAGGACAGGCTGAGAAAGTTGTGCTTCTTCAGCCTGGAGAAGAGAAGGCTCTGGGGAGACCTTAGTGTGGCTTTCTAGGACTTAAAGGGACTCTGGGAAAGATGGAGAGGGGTTTTTGATTCAGAGGGTGCAGGGATAGGATGAAGGGGGAATGGTTTTAAGCTGAAAGAGGAAAAATTTAGATGAGATCTTAGGAGGAAATGTTTCCCTGGGAGGGTGGGGAGGCCCTGGCTCAGGCTGCCCAGAGCAGGGGTGGCTGCCCCATCCCTGGAGGGGTTCAAGGCCAGGCTGGATGGGGCTGGGAGCCCCTGATCCAGTGGGAGGTGTCCCTGCCCAGGGCAGGGTGGGACTGGATGGGTTTTGAGGTCCCTTCCAACCCAAACCATTCCATGACTTTATGACTTGTGTGACTCCTGGATGTGTTCAGTGTCACCTGAGCACATCAGGAGAGGGGCTTGTTTTTTAAAACATGTTTAAAATGTGAAGAAGCGGCAGTTACACTTACTCGATCTCTTAAATAGCTGTAATGACTCCTGTTCCATTGAGCTACCTTCTGTTCACTTTCATTCTGAGCATTATGTCCTTTTCTGAAAGAAAAAGATCTGCTGTTTGTTTATGTGGGTGTAAAGTGTGGAGGAGAGCAGGAACATCGGGCTTTGATTGTGATAGAGCATTTTTCTTTCAGATGATACAATTAAGGAAAGGGAGAGACTGTGAAAGAAGCTAGGAAAGGATATAAGCTCCAGAATTCACAGACTTTGAAGATCTGCTAAGGATGACAGAATTCCCTGGATGCACTTTTATTCAGTTCCTTATTTGCTGTCAGCAAAGCTTGTAACAAAGCAGAAACCAAAGGTTTTTTTCCTGATTGTTAGCTATTTTGGGAACTCGTACACCGTAGTGGTGGAGAGGAAACCAGCGTGTCTTTTTGGCTGAAGCCAGGCTGCTTCTAGCTGTTTCTAAGGGTTATGGATTGAGAGCAGGTACCAGACCAGAAATGACTCTCAAATCTCTGTAGAGATGCTCTCTTTAGTGTCAGAGGAGGATGGGATGGTAAAAACCCGTCTTTGATTTTTCAGAGCTGATCTCTTAAGCCCCAGATTCGCTTAAGCCTTGCAGGAGCAACAGATGGGAAAGCCTATGGAAAAAAGCTGGGGTTTGCTGCTTGATGTTAACTCTTTAGCCAGATGGGAAGCTGTTCCGTTCTGCTTTAAGCAGCATTTGTATGGGGATGAAGTGGTAAACCAGGGGGAGTGGACTTGAGGGAATTATTCTCTTGGTTTTTTCTCTTGCATTGAATGTGGGGAATAGAGCACTTACCCGTTAACTTAGTCTGCTTCCCACGTCCTCTGCACAGTGATTCCAGGCTTGCAGCAGGACTGGGCACCATCTAGTGCAGAATCTTGAAGGTTGTTCGGCTTGAGCTGTTCTCTGCTGAAATCTCATTGGCTTCAGTGGAAACCGTTAAATCCTTTGATGCTGTTTGAATGTCCTACCTCTTCATGCATGTGAAGTATTGTCTTCCTGAGGCTGCTTCCACCTCAGTCTGCTCGTGAGCTTCGGTCGTTCCACTGCGGTCCACAGGCTGAGTCAAACCATAACCCAAATAAAAGCAATGGGCCATCATTGAGGAAATGGGTTTTCTTTTGATTATTTGAGGGCACTGGAAGAAAGCATCTAATTTTTAAATCACTTCGATGTCAGTTTTATGTACAATTTGGTGCATACTGCAGACAATACAACTGGTTTCATCAGTGCTAGAGAGGTCATAACAGCATCAGTAAGAATGAAAGCTGGACTTGCTGGCTGCTTGGTGTCAGTGCACAGCCTTTGGGTTCTGGAGACCTGTTACTGACAGCAGGTTTGTTGTCTGCTCTGAGGTTTTCTGTTTCTTCCTTTTCTCTCCTTTTCCTTTCTCCTTTGTGGTACTGGTTATCTAAAAGTGATCCCGCATCTCATAGTAAAGCTGAGTTTGGTTTTTAAACTAAGGACAGCTAAGGACACCCCATTTGCTAAGTGATGAACATCTTTGACTACTTGTGATTCCACCTGTCAAAAGCTTCAGGGGTGATGTAACTTTCTAGCTGCGGTCCGTTAACATCTGTCAAGTAATTAAAGTTTGGTGGTTAAAGTGGACCCAAGGAATGAAGCAGAACAGTATTTCAAAATAATCTCTGTTTTTCATCTGCCCCTTCCTCTCCTGACGGTCCATGATTCATTTTGCTTTTTATTCTGCACAGATCTGCAGCCTGTTACCTACTGTGAGCCAGCTTTCTGGTGCTCCATATCCTACTATGAACTCAACCAGCGAGTGGGAGAGACTTTCCACGCCTCTCAGCCCTCTATGACCGTGGATGGTTTCACTGACCCGTCGAATTCTGAACGATTCTGCCTTGGTTTGCTGTCTAACGTGAACAGAAACGCAGCAGTGGAGCTCACAAGACGGCACATTGGTAATTTTTCTCTCATTTTATCAGTGTCTGTTAAGGTGGAAGGTGGAGAAGTATGTGTAAAGCTTTATATTTAGGTAATTATCGTGCAGCTTGGACAGTTCTAGAACTGCGATGTTTGAATATCTGTGGTGTTTGAGCAGGATAATCGTCATTCAAGGAATGCTAACTGTATTTTATCATAAAAGTGTAATAAAAAATACACTGAGGAACACTAAAATTGCTGCATGTAATAGAGGCAGACTTTAAACTTTTACATGCACTCTTCTGCATTTGGATGGTGTTAGTGATAAACTTGTGTATTCCTTTTCCCTCCTGCACTGTTTTATTTTCTAACCGACTGTTCTTTTATAAATAGAAACATAGTTCCTTGATTTCCATCTCAATTCCAACTTTGCTTGCTGTAAACTAACACTCAATCTGGTTTTCAGTTAAACTTGTTTTAAGTAGAATACCCCAGATTCTGCAGTTTTATAGAAGGCAAAGTTCCTTATGCTTTGCTGTGCTTTCAGCTGACTTCAATCAAAAACAAACCTCCTTTTTGCCCTGATTTTGCTCCCCTTTATACCTTTCCCTAAGCGGTAAACTTCAGTGCAGGAGGATCTGTCCTTGTTTCTACTACAATTTCTAGAACCAAAAAAAAAGCCCAAGTTCCAAAAATCCCACCAAAATTCAGAAACCGATCTTTAACTCCAGCCTTATGCTCTATGGAAGAACGAGAGCAAGATTTTCAAACAGGAATCTAATACCACAGCAAATGTTTATTTGAGTAACAAAGATGTATACCTAAAATTTGTTACTTATTAAATGAAATTTTAATAATCTGTGTAAACCTCTATGGGAAATGTATGTTGTGGTGTACCCAAACAAAAGGCAATGATTTGAAAACATTGTATAAGTTAATTCCAAATCACTGAGTAAATAAACAAACAATTTTATCTAGCTGTAATGGCTTTCAGAAAAGGTTGAAAACCATATGTTAACTGATAGAACAATCATGTGGAAAGTATCAGTGACATAGAAGTTTGGAGCGAGCAGGCTGTGAGGTGGTACATGTCTGCATCCAGGCTGTGACTGACAGTGGGGCCGGAGAGTGCAAGTCTGACTTCATAAGCTGCTCCTCCTGCCTTCCTTAGCTTAACTCACAGAGCAGGTTTATTGCTCTCTAATGGGGAGGCCAGAGAGGTGGTTTTCAGCATTTAGCTGCTTTTTGAGAACCGTCTCACGCAGAGGTTGTCTTGTCTGCACTAGCTCTTGCAGGCTTTGCAGACGAATGTTCTAAGCTAAACCAAAACTGCCATCTGTTTCCTAGGAAGAGGAGTGAGACTCTACTACATCGGTGGGGAGGTGTTTGCTGAGTGCCTTAGCGACAGTGCCATTTTTGTCCAGTCTCCCAACTGCAACCAACGCTACGGCTGGCACCCAGCAACAGTTTGCAAGATCCCACCAGGTAAGAAGAGTGTGCCTGAAGTGTCATCCTGCACAGGCTTGACTTCTGCAAACAAGGACTTGCTATGGAAAGCGAGCCCTTCGTCAAGGCAGGCTTGGCTTTGGTGACCTCCATTCTTGACAATAATCAGAAGCACGTACGCTACTATAAGCAACAGCTTGAGCAGAGCACTTTTTAGAGCATATAAGATGAAGGTGCTGATAAAAGAGACTCTGTGTGTGCTCTGACAGTTGCTTGCACATTCATGCAAGGAGGAAGAAACAGCTCTTCGGGATCTAAGTAGAACTAAGAGCAGAATCTGCCACGACTTCCGTGCCATGTTTTATAGAGTCACAGAACAGTTTGGGTTGGAAGGGACCTTAAAGCCCATCCAGTTCCAATCCCCTGTCATAGGCACGGACACCTCCCACTGGATCAGGTTGCTCAAAGCCCTATCCAACCTGGCCTTGAACATCTCCAGGGATGGGGCAGCCGTGACTTGTCAGAGCAGCCTGTGCCAGGGCCTCCCCACCCTCACAGGAAAACATCCCTGCCTAAGATCGCATCTCAATCTCCTCTCTTTCAGCTTCAAACCATTACCCCTCCTCCTATCCCGGCACTCCCTGATTAAGAGCCCTTCCCTGGGTTTCCTATAGGCCCCTTTAAGTACTGGAAGTACAGTCTGTTATTGCATGATAACTGTGTGACAGTCATGTTCATAATTTTGTTTGTACTCTAAGTGAAAAGAATATAAGGAATTTTTCCTTAATTTAGATTCACCCACAATAGATTTAAATTGTTACTTTTTTCTGGTTTGTAGTAAAACTTTCACCCTGCTTTGTGAATAGGTTCTGGTTACAGCAAACATTTCTCTAAAGTGTGCTGAAAGGATTACAAGAGGATTTATTGCATCTGCCTAGGAAGAAAATGTTTCGTTAGATGCATGTGAAAGAGCTGGGATGAGAGGATGCCATTCAAAAGGGAAATCAGCTATTTAGCAAGGCTTCCAAGAGCTGATTTTTTTACAGTTAAAATATGTATATATTTAAAAAAGAAACTTTTTTTGTTTAGAAATATTTGAAAAAAGATTGTCTTTCTTTTAAGAAGAGATCAATACATGGCAAGCTCTGGCCCATCTTAATGGGTTTCCTTTCTCAGATCTTAGCAAGCAGCTGCCAGTGTTGCAAACATGACTTAATTCTTCAGCCACATCACAAGAGTCCACCCCAGCTGGAGTCAACATCTGAAGACATAAACAACCCACATTTCCGCTCCGGATTCATCTAAGGCACATTTTTTGGACTCCATCTCTCCCCACTTTTGCCACAGTCTTTGGCCACCTTCTCAGACTCATCTTCCAGTCTTTGCGGAGTCTGAAGCAGTTTTTTCATTCCCTTGTTGAGCAGATCAAGTCGTACCCCTCTGAGGCACAGTCATGGAGAAACCTGTTCCTGTCCAGTCCTGAAGTCTGAACAGCTTGATGCTGATCAAGTTTTTTTGGTTTCCTTGTTGTAGCTTTTTCTCTGTGCTCAAACTGGCTCAGAGAATTGGTTGGTGGGAAAAGACCTTTGAGATCATTGAGTCCAACTGCACCAGTCCACTACTAAACCAGATCCCTGAGCACCTTGTCTACACAGCTTTTAAACACCTTCAGCATTGGGGACTCCAGCCCCTCCCTGGGCAGCCTCTGCCAGTGCCTGAGAATCCTTTTGTTGAAGAGATTTTTCCTGATATCTAACCTGAACACCCCCTGATGCAACTTGAGGCCATTTCCTCTCGTCCTGTCACTTGTCACGCAGGAGAAGTGACCAGAGCCCTCCTTGCTTCAACCTCCTTCAGGGAGCTGTAGACAGTGATAAGGTCTCCCCTCAGCCTCCTTTCCTCCGGAGTAAACAGTCCCAGTTCCTCAGCTGCCTCTCATAAGGCTTGTGCTCCAGCCCTCTCCCCAGCTCTGGAATGCGCTCCAGCCCCTCAATGTCCTTCTTGTAGTGAGGGGCCCAAAACTGAACACAGTAACACAGTATTCGAGGTGCAGCCTCACCAGTGCCGAGTGCTGGGCCACAATCGCTTCACTCTCGCCTTTTTTTTTCCCTGCCTTAGGAATGTGCCTGACAGCCTCCCCTTGTGAGATCCATGGAGTTCGGGCTGGGCTCTTTTCTGGTCACAAATATGGGCAGATGTTCCTGCAGATGCTGAGCTCTTGCAATGCAGTTATGCTTTGCTCTACACAGTTTGACCCAAAACAGATGACAGAATGAGTCCAGCCCAAGAGAGGAGGCTGAGAAGTTACGTTAGAAAAATATAATTCATCACAGTCCAAATAGTTGTTTTTCAGACTTGGCCCATATGTAATCCCAAATGAGCATGAGTTGCATGCCAAGCTTCAGAGTTTGACTAGGTTCTGGTTATCTAGAAGAGAACAGCATAGCAACACTTTTTTAAGAGTTGTGTATTTGTTTGAACTATGAAGGATGTCCTTATATTTCACCATTATCACCTAAAACCAGTTGAATAAGTTGTTCTCGGTCTTTTATCTGAGGCTAAACCTTGCAGGGGAAAAGGGAAAATCCAGTATTAAAGGAAAAGTCTTTGACACGTGATAGTTACAGCTAAGAGGCAACCATAGCAGAAGCAGCTGGGCTACCAGCCCTTTTAGCCCTGATAACTGGTTTCTGGCTTGCCAGAGTGGTTTGGCTTCAGAACGTCTCTTGCTGACAGACACCATGTAAACCCAACACTGATGAGTTCCTGGTTTTAGCTAGCGCATTCCTTCCTTTCAGGCCCTGTAGCGATTGCTGTTATTAAGTGTTATGGTCATACTTAGTCCTTTAAATAACAATATGAGGAGAATGATTGTAAAGGAGAGAGGAGGAGGTTCCACAAGAGGATCGCAGGTCTGTTCTCATGGATCACAATCTGGTGTGTGGGCATTAGCATCCATTGTTCTCCATCCTGTAATGTGGTTTTCTTTTGACCCTGTGAACTGTGGCAACATGTCAAGCTTGATTCTTTTTCTGAAGTGCTGTGTTTGAGCAATCTGTGTATGGGTATCACATGGTCTGAGGACAGGGGAAAGCAGCATCCTCAGAAAGCAGTGAATTTCTTCATCCAGTTCAGATAATACCCTCTTCTTTTCGTGTTCTTTTTTCACAGGATGTAACCTGAAGATTTTCAACAATCAGGAATTCGCCGCTCTCCTGGCTCAGTCTGTAAATCAGGGCTTCGAAGCTGTGTACCAGCTGACCAGAATGTGCACAATCCGAATGAGCTTTGTCAAGGGATGGGGAGCGGAGTACAGGTCAGGCCTCTGCACTGAAACCTTGCAATATGTTTGTGCTTGCCATTGCCCTGCCTGCATTTCCCAGCCCAGGACAGCGTTCTGCAGAGCTGCTTTAGTCAACTTTTAAGATGGGGGAATTAGCAGCGTCTTTTCTGTCATGCAGATAGGTTGTAATTGTTGAGAATGTGTTGATCTGCCCTCTTTGTTTTCCCATCCTGTTTGTGTAAAATATGGATCATGATATTCCTGGGGATCTACGAACCCCGAGCTGTACTTGAAGCACAGCAGATGAATCCACATGATCTTTGTAGGAACCATTACATTTTTTTTTCTATAAATTAAAATCACATTTGATAGTTTGTTTTATGACTACACTGTTATCAGGACATGATCAGTGTGAGAGCTTCCATATAGATATGGGTTGGGTTTGGTGCTTCCTTTATCAGGGACTAATGGGATTAAGCTAAGAGCAGATTGGCTTCAAAATTTGCATTTGGAAGAACCATTAGAGTTGCTGAAAATGGAAGTTAAATTACCTCATCCTTTCCTTTGGGATTGTCACAGGGCAGGTGGCAGTGGGAGAAGGAGGATCACTGCTTTTCCAAGTGAATATTGAAGATAGCAAAGAAGCAGTAGGGTCTGGTGTTTGGGATTGTTGATGTGTTTTTTTCTGACAACGTGGGGACAGTGGAATCAGTGTGAAGATCAGAGTTCTCCATAGCTTGTGTCGCTGTCGCCCTGCCAAGCAAATATCCTGACTTAGCAAAGGGGGTGAAACCAGCGTTTAATACTACAGCAGGGATGAATTTCTTCAGAAAATGAATGTTGCTTTATGAGAGAGAAAGCTGGTGAGGATTTCAGCCCAAAGTGATTCTGAAATACTGACTTGACTGTGTACCCTTGAAATCCCTGTCCTGATTTGAATACCTGGGGGCAATCCCTGCCTGGCGGAGCAGCAGAGGGGTCTGCGATGCTCTCCTCTCGCAGCTGCCTGCCGCACACGGGGAGATGCCGTAGTGCCAGCTGGAGTCTGGGCCCTTGTGCGTTACTCTCCCACTTTCTTCATTTCTCCAGATGTTTGGAGTCCATTTTGTTTTGAAATTGTCCTGTGCCTGGGCCAGAGCGTTTCAGCCCTGGCTTGCAGCCACGGCTCGTAATGAAATCCAGATGTGCATAAGTTACGGAAAGTCGACTATCTCATTAGAGTATTGTAATCAGTGAAACTCTACGCTCACGCTGACCATGCCGAAGCTGCTCTCTTGCTCCTTGTTTCCTTGCCACAAAATCTGATTGCCTTTGTCAGAGCACGTTCATTGTGAACGGATTCATATGTGACAACATTGCTGTGGGAGCTGCACGCAGAGCCCTGCTCCAGTGATTTCTGGTTCAGTGGTTTAGCGCTGGAGCAGTCTGACTGGTGGGGTGCTCAGTGCTCATGGGCCAGGGGTTTGGCAAAGAGAAGGGAGAGAAGCCACTTGCAGAAGGAGCCTGGGATAAGGAGGTTCTCCATCCAGCAAGAGCCTGTGGAGCGAGCTGGAGTCAGAGCTTTTGAGGGTTTGATTTTTAGAGGCTGGAGCTGACGTGCTGGGTGTCCGGGTGGCGTGGCAGAACGTGATGGATTTGCAGAGGGCAGAAGTGGGGCAGCCCCAGAGGCAGTGAGTGGTTTTCTGGACGGTTCTACTGTGACGCTTGCTGGACCGCTCAGTGTCCCCCTGGTTTTGGGCAGCAAAGAGGAATTCTCTGTGTTAAGGTAGACTGTATTTTTTCATGGAACCAGAGAGGTTTGTGTGCTTCACTGAGGAGTTCTGCTCGCCTTGTCCTGCCCAAACAGCTCACGAGACACCCTGTAATGCCAACACTGACTGTCCAGTCGCTATGTAGGACGAGGCCTGCCCACACACCCATTCCTAGGGCATCACCTGCCCTGCCGGCTCCGGCCAGCCCCGCCTGAGCCGGGAATGGGTGGGCTGCCTTCGGGAGCTGCTTCCATTTTCAGCTCAAGGGATGAGAGATGCAGTTTCATCAGCAGAATGGGTTCCAGCCCTCAGCCAGGCCTTGCAGAGCCGTACGCAGAGGCCGGGGAGGGGAAGGGGTGGCCTGGGGAGCACAAACCAGACCTGTGGAGCAGAGGGGCCCTACCCGCAGGGAAGGGTCCCATTGTCAGCAGCGGTTTCTCCCTGGGCCCCACAGGGTTTAGCTTCTCCCTCCCACAAACAGATTCCAAGGACAGCTTCTGTGGGGAAATCGGGGTGTAAAACAAGGCTGTTTCCAGGCTATTTCTCTCTCTTCATAATCCTCCTCCTCCTCCACAGCAGCTGTCCCTGCCTTTCTGCCTGGAACAAGACTCCTGCCATCCCTCGGCAGAGGAAGGAGGACCCCTTGCCCTGTGTCTTGGCCTCCCTTCTCGTCCTTTCTTCCTCCTCTCTTCCTGCTTTGCCATCTAGAGACACTCCATGGGCTTTGGCCTCAGGGAGAGAACTGGGGGGGAAGATAGGAGAGAGGGGCCGTGTGCTGTCCGAGGGAAAGCAAAAGCACTGTGTGCGCTGACCCAGTCCCCCTCTGCTCTGCCCACTCTTGAGGGATTTTTAAACACGTGCTTTAACCCTTTGTTTCTGCCTGTCTGATGAGTTTTGCAACTTTTCGCACTCTGCAGCATTTCTGCTGCTTCTGAGGCAGCCGATCGAAGGCAGATGGGCTGGAGGAGTGCAGGGCAGGGCCCGAACCTCTGCGCAGCCTCCCAGGCTCGGGGGCAGCTCTGGCCGCGCGAGGGTGCTTTGTGGGGCTGCAGGAGGGGGTCCGAGTGGCTGAGTGGTGACCTCTCTCCATCGCTTCCACATCCTGCTAAAACCCAAAGATCTGGTGAAAAGACAATAGCCTGGTCTTACAGAGAACTGTGACGTGCTTGGCAAACTGTTCCAGTGCTGTCTATTCAGGAGAGGCAAGGTCTGCAAAATAAAACTGAGGAATTTTGCTTAGATATAAACACCTTCCTTTTTTTCAGGGACTCAGCTGCTGCCTGGTTTCAGGAATCTGAGCTGTAAATAGGTTCCATAGCAAGTTGCTCCTTTGGGATTATAAGAAATGTAAAGAGAAAAGGTAGAGGTTTAAACGAAGCTGGCAGCAGAGGCCAGGAGGGCATTATAGAGCAGAGAGACGTCCCTTTGGCCCCACGTGCAAGACTATTGTCTAAGCAGGAAGGAATGCTGCAGTAGCTGTAAAACCCTCTCGAATTTGTAAAGTTTTCTAAGTCGCATTGATGTTCTTTTTTTTCTTCTCTTCCCCAACCCCCTGGTTCTCGCAGGCGGCAGACGGTGACCAGCACTCCCTGCTGGATCGAACTGCACCTCAACGGTCCTTTGCAGTGGCTGGACAAGGTCCTGACACAAATGGGCTCCCCGAGTATTCGTTGTTCCAGTGTCTCCTAAGGAAACATCTCCTGGGGGCGGGTGGGGGAAACAAAGACTCTGGGAAAAGGAATTGGCTTCACCCCTAGCAAAATGCATCGTAACCAAATCCCAGTTACGGAAGTGATGAGGAAAATAATCTGCTAAGAAAAGAGGTGGGTTTTCTTTGTTTTGTTTTGTTTTATTTTTCAAATGAAATACCCATTTCAGCCACTTCCACTGAAACTGTCAGCACTTTGGGTACAACGCTATGGGCCATTGCAGTTTGAATTCCAAGATGAAGTTTATCGTGATAAATAACTGGACTTTGTTCCAATGAAGAGAAGCCAGCGTTCTGCCCCCAGCCGTGTCCCGCCTGTCCGGCCGCGCGCTCTGCACTGTTGGGGGCAAGCAGGGGCCACTGCGGGCTCAGACGAAACTTCCCATTTGCCTCACACAACCCCAGGCTCGTGTTGTGTGGCATCTCTGAAAAGCTGTGAGACTTTGGGATGACTCGTGCTCTAGCATTCCTGTCACCACCCATCTGATCCACAGCTGCCCTCCCTGGGATTGCAGCAGTGGGGGAAAAGGAAGCATTTAAAGGACACACAAGAACTGATTCCCCCAATAACGTTCCCAAGAGGAGTGAGTTTCCCACACTGGACTTCGAACAAGGAGGCAGAGTCTTGCTTTGTGCCTGGGGGGATGCAGCTGCTTCCCTGATGGTCTCAGACTGGGCTGACATGGAGCAAAAGGACAAACTTAAGGCTTCTGCTGGTATCGCTGCAGCAACTCAACTTGCACTGCTCACAGACAGACATTTGTCACGTGGGGAGCTCTGGCTGGATAAGTTAAACCTTCCTTATCGGGCAGCCTATTTGCATTAACTACAGAAAGTTTTTATTCTCGTTTCTCAGTACATTGAACGGCATCTGCCACTGCTGAAGTCTGAGGGGCTCGGTGAATTTGGCACCCAGGTCTGCTCTAGGACTGGGAGCAAACAGGCCCTCGCTGCCACTTCCAGAATATGCAATTTCTTATTCATCCCATGCTGTCATGTGTGACTGCGCATGATCCAGGACACAAACCCCTCTGTTTAACACTTATTGCAGCTGGTTAAAATGCTCTGAGAGGGGTTTTGCCTGGAGAAATTGGGAGAGTGTGTATTTACTTGTATTATAAAATGTTCATTTTAAATATACATGTTCCAGACTGTTTAATACTTTTTTCCCTGCAGCAACTGTCACAGCAAACACCTTCCACAACTGGAAAAAAACCTTAGCACTTGTTTTTATGGTTCAAATTTGCCAAATAAGTCTTATTCCTTTGTCAGTGCTCTCTAGTTACCTGTTTCTTTAGATCTGCATTGAATATAAGCATTTGTGCCAAAATATCGCAGGGGGGAGGGAGAAAGCGATCATCAATTTCCTATGGAAATTCTTATATAAGAAAGACAAACACATGACCTGGCTCTGGCTCTGGGAAGGGCGACTCAGATGGACCCGACAATGGTTTGTGCCGAGGCTTTAGTCCCATAGACATTTGTGCTCCCAGATTTGAGCGTGAGTGGCCCTGCCGAGTTCAGGGGAGCTTTTCCTGGTCCTGTAACAGGGTTCTGTCTTGAAATAGCATTTCAAACACCCACCGGGAATTTCCTGCTTGTTGGTAGAGAGGCTTGTCCAATGCGCTTGACCGCTCTTTAGCAGCCCCACCTCCTGGTTTGCAGAAACGCAGCCCTTGTGGACCTGAGGCACTGGCCAGCCAGGAATGTCCACGTGCCTCTTGTTTGGTGAGCACAGGAGCAGAGGACTAGGATTTTCTAGCCTCATCAAAGCAGGTCCCTCGCTGTGGGTCAATTTGGCATTTCTAGCAGTTAGAAACAAAAATTTGCCTTTTGTGGAAGTATTTGACTTGCTGTTATAGTCAAAGAAGGAGAAAAATCTGATGTAGAATGGCCCCAGGCTTCCTCCCTGAGTCCTTAAGTCATCTTTGCTTATTTGAGAGAGCAGACTGTTTTCATCGTCCACATAAACCTGGAGGAAGTTGGACTCTGGGGTGCCTTGTGCATTAGTAACGAAAATGGCAGCTTAAATTCCAGGATCTGAGCATTTGTTACCCAGGTCAGTGTGGGCAGGAGCTTGGCCTGACTCAGTGCCATGTGCTGGACTGAACCCTAACTTTAATACAAAGTTAATGCACAAGGACTCACCGCCTCGGCCAAACCAGAGCTGGACCTGGCTTTCTGCTATGAACCAGACGTACATCTTCCACTCAATAAAGGATAATGAATTGCCAACTGTTATTAACAGATCCCTTCTGAAAAACAGGACTCAGATGATGCATAAAAACTTGGGTTAATCTCACCTCATCATCTCTTAAGTAAAATGACCTTGAGTGGAAAATGTAAGCTGGTCCAGCAGGGCAGTTAGATAAAATGGAGGAGATTATCTCCACTTAAGTATTCATTTCCTCTCCTCTCCTTTGTTTGCCTTCTCACTAATTCATAACAGCTTTCTGGTTTCTAAAGTTACCTTATAAAGGCAAATGGAAAGCCCTGTACCGTGCAACAGGTGAAAAGGTCGCGTTTGGGAAGGGGTGTGATCCAAGGGACGCGACGGCTGCGTTTCCTTTTATGTTGCGCAGTTGCGGTGGCTCATAGGGATGAAAGCTAACTCGGCTCCGGAACCGGCGTCATCGTGCCATCCATGCGGACACAAACAGAAGGGAAGAGGTAGCGATGGGCTGCAGGCTGTTGTAGGCAGCGGTGCCCCAGAGGTGCGCGTGGCTGCTGCTGCCTTTGACTCTTGTCTAAACTTTATTAAAGTAGCTTTGATATGTAGCACGGATGTGTGTGGTCGGCCCTGGCCTCGCTTCGATTCCACCTCTGTACTGGAAATCTTCTCGCATCATGGTCGTCTTGGCTCGTTCCACCAGGATTTCATACATTTTTGTTTCTAGTAGAGAGTCACTAGCAGGAACTTTGACTCTAACCGGTGTAGCCGTACACAAGGGCCTGGCTGCTGGCAGATGATTTTGATGGCCTTGTGGTTTTAAATGACTGTGGTGATTGTTTGTTTTTTTATTATTATTACTAATGTATTGAACTGAATTGCGGTTTGTCCCTTGTGTCAAGCTTGTTGTAGAAGTTATCCAGTTTGATTTAATCACCAGGAATCATCATGTGTGTGTACAGAGGTGGAGAAATCTCGTCAGAAGAGACTTCCCCAGAGCTCTGGCTGCCCACGTACACCAGGGAAAGGCTGGGGTCACCTGTGAGAGGGAGCTCAGGTAGTCTCCTCTCCCCTTAAGGATCAACATTCTTTGAGTCATGCAGAGGCCTCCTTTGCAGGGAGAATATTCAGGTCTTCATCTCAAGCAGCAAGTATTGACATCTGTGCCTTGTGGTGCTGGCTGGAAAATGCCCAGGGAGCAGGAACACAGCTCCATGCAGGACTTCAGCCACATCACAGACCATCCAGGAGCCTTCCCAGCTCCCTGAGGTCCTGGATAGGTAGGAGGAATGGGATTTCGCAAATCAGCTGGTAAGCTAGTATGAGGAGTAATTAGTTCCTATATGGTAGCTGATTGAACGGTATGGTTAAGAAATTCAGTCTTTGTGTTTTATTATGTACATGCTTTTGTATTTATGTTGCCTTTCTTGAATATTCAGATGAATTGAGTATTTAATTCTTAACAGAAAGGGCAAGTAAGGATTCAGGGGATGAAATCTTTGCCATGTTCCTTTCTGGTAATTGCTAGGCAGTTACTGATGTGAGACCAAGTGTCTCACCTCAGAACTGAGCAACAAACCCGGGCAGATGAAACAGAACTTCTCCAGCAGGAGCCTTTGCCCGAGTTGCTGCTTTATCTTTTAGCAGCAAGTTAGGTTCCCAGATGGGCCCTGGAATCGTTCTCTTTTGAGATTTATGAGACTTTAAAGAGACAATGAGGTATTTTACTCCCTAAATGTTTTGGTTCATCTCCTGTTTCCTCCAGTATGTGGATTGGAGCAGAGTCTGCCCCAGTGTCTGCTGCCGAGGGGCCTCTCATTTGCTCTCCCAGTGGAGGCAGCCCACTGGGTTGAACTGTTCCCCCTTTGATAGCGATGTATGAGCATGTTTGCATTAGCGTGTAGCTTTTCTTAACCTGAGATCGTATGTTAATGCACGGTGCTGTCACCTGCTTGAGCTTCTTAAGCATTATTCGCCTGTTTTGTTACTAAAGGCCTGTACCGTGTATGCCCTCTGCTTTCCTAAGTGAAACTGTAAGTTCTATTTTTGACATTTTAATAAACTTCGATTTGAAAACTGAGGCTCATGAGAAAATAAGGGTATTGTAAAAATATACTTAGGGACACACACTGAGAGCATTTGGAGTTCAGAAACCACAGATAATTCGAGACCAGCAACATCTTTAAGCATGGATCATGAAGGCTGTTCCCCGTGTTTCACATGAGATCTCTGTTACAGGTAAGTTCTCCATCCTTTTTACAGTTTGGGCAGCTTTGATCAAGGATTTAAAGCTAGATATAAAAAATAATTTCAAAATTGCAACTATTTCTTTTAAATTACAAAAGCTGAGGGAAGTGGGGCACTGTGGCTCCAAGGGTTTATGGTCGAACTGCTGGACAAGCCAGGCATAGCTGAGCATTCTCTGTCTGCCCAGAGTACGGAACCGTAGCTGTACTTTCACCTTACAGCTGTGAATTAGGAAATCCCATTATCAGAAGTACAGGAGCGGCCATGGAGGATTTGCTGTCCTCAGTGTCTTGTCGTGAGGCAGACTCTAAAATACCTCTGTGTCTCAGCTGACGAGCTGAAGTCCTGTGCTGAAGCTGGGGGTTTGGCCTCGCCATTGCTCTCTTCTGCAGAACAGGCTGGGCATAAAGGTGGTGTCTAGTCAGAGCGCTGGTTATTATGGGTTACGATGCTGCTTGTGGAATGGCACAGGTTCTGGTCCAGCTCAGCAGCCCACATCCAATCCATGCACAGAGAAACACGGCTGCTTTTAGATCAGTTCCATCAACTCAGAGGTGACTGTTGGAAGAGACGACCGGAGGGCCCTAGGCCAGCTGTGTGCTCCATCCAAGACTGTTGCCAACACCAGATCAGGTCAGCTGGGCTTTGGTCCAGATAAAGCTTAAAGAAAAAAGAACAGTGATCCTGCCCACCTCCTCCCCTGATAAGCTGTTCCATGGCTGCTTTCTGTTCCTAGTGGAAAAGTTTTCTTAGCTTAATCTCCCGGGCTATATTTTTGGCTGTTGCCCCTTGTTATAGTAGGTTTCTCGAGGCTGTGGTCTCTGCAGCGAGGACGCTGCTCCTCCCTGCCGCTCACAGAGTCGAGTTGGAAATTAAGAGCTATCCAGGTGGTGGCTGCAAGGTGGGGGAATCCTTCACCCTGACCTGTTCAGCAATGGAGAATGGGATCCCTGTGGTGGTTGTCCTTCCTGGGAGAGCGCCGAGAGGACTCTGGGCCAGGAGGTGCCTGGTGAAGCAGCCGCTTCAGCTGAAGGCAAGTACGGTCGGGGGCTGCACTAGGGGAAAATACACCCACAGTGGTGTTTGGCCTGGGAGAGGGCATCCCCAAACACCATCACGAAGCCAAGGCACACTGCGACCCAACGTGGTGAACTCCTAACGTTCCTCCTACGGTTTCACTGAAATTCAGGGTTTTTTGGTTGTTTTTCCTGATGCAGGTTTAATGAGAATAGTTTTTCCACTCAGTTTTCCAACAATGTGGTAATAAAAGGGTCTCATGCTGGTGTTGGCAGAACTCGAGTGCAATGCAGTAAATCAGCTGTGAGCCGAGTTCTGCTCGCTGTCACCTGAACATATCTTGGATTTCAGTATCAGAAACTCCTCATCTGCACTGAAAATGGGAAGCTGAAGGGAAACATGGATTTGATAAATGACAAATCTCAAAAAGAAAAAAAAAAAGAATTAATACTCCATGATTTCAGCTCAGGCAGAAGCTGGGTAACAAGCAGCCGGTGTGTACCAGAAGGGAAGTCCGGGCAGCCCGATCTAGTGGGACACGTCCCTGCCCATGGCAGGGGGCTTGGAAGTAGATGATTTTCAAAGTCCTTCCAACTCAAACTCTTCTATGATTCTATGATCCTGTTCAGCCCTCAGCAGGCCGGCAGCCTGGCTGGTACAGCAGCACCTCTGTGCGGGTCACAACGAGGAATGCCCCACCAGCAACTGGTTTCTCTGAAACAGGGGGTGCTGGGAGTCTCTGATTTTATTCTTGAGATGGGTGGGAAGGGATTGAGGTTTCAGCTCTGCTTCTATGCTTTCTCCTGGCCAACAGGAGGTGGTTCTCCTCCCAGGGTGGTGCAGGCAGTTGGATGGGGCTGGCTCGGAAGGGAGGGACTCTCGGAGCTGCCTCCTACCCTACCACCCTCCTGCTTCTTTCGATCATATCGTCCCATCTATGCTTGCTCCAAGCTTTCAAAGACTTGTCCTCACCACTGCCTCCACCAGGAGCTGTGACTCTCTCCAGGACGTATTTCCTACAACAAAAATCTCCTCCTCCAATGTTTAGCTGGAGAAGCGCAGTCCCCAACTGGTAATTCCTGACATACGGCATCACCAATGGGAATTCAGCTGCTGCTACCTTGTAAAAAGGCAGCAAAGAACTTGATTTCAACTTGAATCATTTTATTAAATATAAATAAACTGTCCCACATAGATGACATGTAATGATAGCACACGATATAAAGAACTGGTGTTACAGATGATTCGAGTGCATTATGTTCTTTACAGCATTCAATTAATTTACTCTGCGCTTTTGCCATTTATCACCATTGTACAACAAATATTTAGAAGTGAGAAAAAATTCGTCGGCTGCCAAGAAGCAAACATGGAAACCTGTTCCCTACTTGGAAGGATTCTTTACTACAGCTCCCTGTGCCAGGGAAAAAGGAGGAAAGAACAGGAGGAGATGGCAAACTCACAGCAAGGCCTGGTCGCTGGTATTCAGTTTGGAAGAGACGCGGTTCCCAAAAAGCATCCCTGCAAAAGGAACATTTCTTCTTAAAAAAGGTATTTTACTACATTGGAGCTACTGCTCAGTCTTTGTATGAGAGATGCTTTTGAGTCTACAAACAGGGCTTTCATTCCATTTCTTAAAAGCTGAAAACACTGCTTTTTTCATCCAGGCAATGATTTACAGCATTCCCAGATGCCTGTTATTGTAGCTTTGCTTAATCTAAAAAGAGGCAATGACTGTCAGGAACAACTGAGGAAGTGCTTGAAAAATTTAAAGCTGTCAAATAATTTATGGAAAGCTTCCGTCTCCAGCCTCACCAAATTTATTGACACAAAAAAGCAGACATTGGAAAAGTTAACTTCAAAATTTCTACATGAGATTGCTTAACGCGGTGTGGTTTGAGATTGGTAAGGAAATGCTCTTGGGGATAACCCATGCCGTTTCCTCAGCTCCATCAGACAAGCACCAGAGAGGGCCCGATTCTTCAGCAGGGCACCTGCTGGCTGCCTCTTCCCGCTGACTTGCTGTCTATATCTGACAAAGCAAAGGTCATAGGATGCATTTACTCATCCTCCTCGCTCTCTCTCAGCAGCCTCTGCCTTCTTGTTTCCCTAGTGCCTTGCACGTTTATGCTCTGCCATGAGTCCGTGACCGTGCGCCTCTGCAGAAGGTGACAGCAAACCCAAGGGCACAGGATTGGTTTCTGACCCCAGATACCACGAGGCAGCAATGTGTGACTAGCTTTCTGGTGCCTTCTAATGAACATACGAGCGTTGGTTTGCAACCGAGCACCAGGTGACAGCGTGTGGCGTTTTGAAATCACGGCTTTTCTCTAGCTATTTAGGACAGAATTCACCAGCAGAAGGTCTAAGCATTCTGCTAGGCCTTGGAAGCCAAGGATTACTGAAGGGGCAGGGAACTTCACCCCTGGAACAGCAGCAAAAACCTGCTTTGTATTTAATCTTAAATGTAGTTTCTGATGGAACCCAGGGAGCGTGGCACCACCTGACTCGCCAGGGAGAATTCAAAGCCTGTGGGCCATTTTTAATCGCTTTGGCACTCGGCAGGATTAACCTTGTAGCCTTGGCACAGCATCAGGGTACAATTCAGCAACTTTCTCTTCATGGCTCATATAAATCTGGTTTGTTTTAACTGGTAAAATCAGCTATAAAGCTACATAAAAACATCAAATAGGCCTACATCGAAAACATGGAGCTTAGAATTAAGTAGTCACTTAACAACCACCCACCATATGTGGAAAGATAACTGGTAGTAAATTTGTTTATTTAAACTCCAAAGAGGAAACAGTAAAAATGTTAATTTGAAAAATGGAAACTAATTATTATTTCCTCTAGTGCATGCACTGCCTTCCAAAACTCTCTGAAAGGGAATAAAATTGCCAACAATAACCTGGGCTGCATCAAAAGAAGAGTGGCCAGCACAGTGAGGGAGGGAATCCTGACCCTCTGCTCCGTTTTCATGAGACCCCACCTGGAGTCCTGGAACTCCCAACATCAGAAGGATATGGAACTGCTGGAATGGGTCCAGAGGAGGCCACAGAGATGACGTGAGGGCTGGAGCACCTCTGCTACGAGGACAGGCTGAGAGAGTTGGGGTTGTTCAGCCTGAAGAGAAGGCTCCGGGGAGACCTTAGAGCAGCTCCCAGTACGGAAAGGGACTCCAGAAAAGCTCGGAAGGGACTCTTTACAAGGGCCTGGAGTGATAGGATGAGGGAGAATGGCTTTAAATTGGAAGGGGAAGATTTACATTAGACATTAGGCAGAAATTCTTCACTATGAGACTGGTGAGGCCCTGCCCACAGCAGAGGGTTGGAACTGATGGGCTGTAAGGTCCCTTCCAACCCAAACCATGCTGTGATTCCACATGAGGAGTCAGACAAAATCACTGTACCCATTAGGTGTTGTGGAATGTGTTACTTACTATAATGATGTGGAGAATCCCTTATACCAAAGAAAGCAACTACCGCTAAATAGGGCTTTTCACAATAAATGCTCGTTGCTGGACAAGATTGCTCTTTTAGGCTTGTTCTGTTGCTTACAGCTGCAGAAGAACTTAGTTTTCTTCATCAGAAGAGAGGCCTTCAATTTCATCTCTGTCTCCACCAATTGCCATCCAGAATGCTTTGGCCACCTAACAATGGAGAGAAAAAAGATAGGAAAGGGGAAAAAAACTGACTTAAGATTTGGCATTGACCACCCAAAAAATAGAAACCAAGCAGCACCCAAGTCCAGCAACCACATTTCTAGGTACAATGACAATTCTCTCGGAAGTTAAGGAATTTCAACACCACAGAGGCAACAATTTAGAGCTCACAGGAGGTGAATGTGATATAAAACTTGTACTACTTAAGGCATGATTAAATTCTCCTTACGATCAAGGCTCTTCCATTGATTTCAGTGGAAGCTGGCTTGCACCCTCAGTGACTGCCAGGCTTTCAGAAATTTTGGGAGGGGAAAAGCCTTTCCTGGTGTTTCAGAACTCCAGGTTTGTTATTCAGTTCTTGGGAGATACCAGAAAGCCTTCACAGGCCTGTGCAGTTTGTCCTTTCTACCCTTAATAGAGGAACTCTACAAGAGCAGTAACTGTGGCTTAGAAAGGAAAACTCCATTTTTAATGATTTCAATGCCAACTTCAAACTCTCACCTTTTCGGCATGTAGTTTTCTTTGCTCATGAGGCAACACTGCAGCTTTATCTGTGGAAGAGAACGTGACTTAGGTTATCTACCTCAGGAGTGAGCAGTGAGGGAAATGACTATTAGTGCTGTTTTAGGGGACTAACAAGAAACTAGTTTAAGATCATTAAAAAGGAATCTCATTTAGGAAGAGCAATTGCAATTCCCAAAACCCAGAAAGCCAGTGCTTCTTAGCATAGTGGATTTCACCTCAAGCACTTGAAGCTGTAAACTGGAACTGAAAATAAAGGTTTGTTTATAGAATAAACTGTGTAGCATTAGTTCAGCGTGGACAAAATCAATGTCATAGCAGTCGGCCGAGTGATTTCTGCTTCTTTCAAAAGCACCATCAAGAAGTGCAAATGAATGGAAAGATCAGCTACTTGTAAAAAACCTCAGATGGGAGAAGAGGAATTTGTACAATATTCCCATCTCACACACCGGCTTTAATGCTTTTGAGTGATTAGAATAGGCGATAAAGCTCCGTAATTGTCTCCTGGGTACATCACCTTTCATTTCTTTCAGCTTTGAAAACAGCCTTTCGAAGTTCTCCAGGTCACCATCTCTTGTGGTCAGGCTGGCCAACTCCTGAATGTCCATATCTAACACGGGATCTGGAAGAAACACACAGAGATTGGTGTAGGGTAAATTATTCTGTTTGTCAGCAGATATAAAAGCTTTTCTGGTAAAAACAGTATTTTAACATTTGCAAATCCTGTTTGCAAAGTCCTCTCCAAGCGAGGGAAAGAAATATTTAATTTACTCATTGTTCATACAGACAGCTCACGGTACCATTACAGTGGTAATTAATTTTGGTGCTTAACATTGCCAGAACGTTTTTGAGTTCATTCAATATTTAAGGTGTCTTGCTTAATATAAAATGATCTGTCTAGGAACAAGCACAGAGTAAATTAAAGAGTAATGAGACAATACTTAGACCACAATTAACAACACCCAATGTTTAAAAGGTCTCCTCATACAGCTTGTAAGAAAGTCCCATCTCCTGGAACAGTGTAACTATTTAGGGTCCTGTAACTGAGAACTCTTGGAGCTCGTAGGACAGCCCTAAGCAGAGTGTTCTTCAGGTATCTCCAGCTGGATCAAACTGTAATGTTTTTTATCTGAGGGAAGATCTCATTGCTCTCTACACCTGCCTAAAAGGAGGTTGTAGCAAGGTGGGGGCTGGTCTCTTCTCCATGGTAACTCATGACAGGACAAGGGGAAATGGCCTCAAGACGTGCCAGGGAAAGTTTAGGTTGGATATTAGGAGGAATTTTTCTACTGAAAGGGTTGTCAAGCATTGGAAGAGGCTGCCCAGAGAGGCAGCCTTAAAAGACAAGTACACGATGTACTTGGAGCGGTGGTGGACTTAGCTGGGCTGGATCAATGTCTGGACTCAATGATCTTAAAGGTCTTTTCTAACTGAAACTATTCTGTGATCTGCAACTGTAAAGATTCAAGCTTTATTCTTACAGACGTGTTTCTAGAGATACACAATACACACAATATGCACATTAGGAGATCTCACAAAATCAGCTCTGAGTATTCCCAGCTGGCAGTGCTGCCCGGGCTCTGTCCTCTCCAAATGTGGGCTCATTTTTTGAAGAACACCTGAAGTCCAAGCAATCAGTTTCCACTGACTCTGGCAAGCACATTTATGCCACACTTTTCACGGAGAAGAAGCCAGTGGCTTTCTGGGACCAGCCCAGCCAGGGCTGCCTGCTCCAACATATCTGCCAGACAGGAAAGAGCTTACCTACAATACTGTCGGTCTGCAGGGTGGTTGTGCTAGCTCCATCGCCCCTGTTGTCTAAATGAGGTTCTTCTCTGCCTGCTGCTGATGGATTGGACTGTTAGGAAACAAACAGATATTAGAGTATCCAGCAACGCATCTGAAAAGCATCAGCAGCAAATCAGGTGCTTCCTGTTCTGATTTCAAAAGCTTCAACTCTTTATCTTAAACTCTCCCTGCAAAACCCACATCGCGTGTATTATGAAAAGCCGCTTTTGCAACTAGGTGTAAATAGGTACTATGTGGAGGTTTTCTATGATCAGTCTGGACATCGCCAGGTAAAATGAGGAGTTACGAGGCACCGTCCTGAAAAACAGCCATGAGAAGACAGCTCACGGGAACGACTGTCCCAGGAGGGCTTGTAAAAAAAACGCAGATAGCTTTTCAGAGTTCAGAAATATTGCCTTTAAAATGCATTCCAACAGGCTGTGAAGCATCCCTTACAGAAAGAGGAAAACAAAAAGAAAGCTGCCGCCTCCACCCCGCAAAGTGTGACAATAGGAAAGAGCAACGTGACAAACAGTAGGAGCAAAGAGCAAGAAATAGGAATTACTGTTTACTTCTCTGTCTTGGTTCTCTTCTGAGCCAATGCTACAGTTGGCACCTGCTAACGTACTGAGGCGACCAAAGCCCTGGGTCCTGTCTGAAAACAAACCAGCCGTTAGTCTGACAGAAGATGCAATATTACAAACAGCTGGAACTGATGGGACAGTGGGAGGTGTCCCTGCCCATGGCAGAGGGGTTGGAACTGGATGGGCTTTAAGGCCCCTTCCAACCCAAACCATTCTATGACTCTGTGATACGCAGCATCCTGTAAAAATGTGTCAGTGCACTTCAAAATGTATTTTAAGCAGAATTTTTTCATATTCTCTTAATCTTTTTACACTATATTAACAAAATTTACCGCTAAATATTACCAGTGGGGAACAGATGTGTAAGCCATGAGAAGTGAATTGTTTTTTTATCCTTATCTGAAGTTACTGCTCTGTTAGGATTTGGTCTGGCAAATATCTGTGGATTCCAAACAAGGCAGTTTTCAAAACACGGAAGCAGCATTTGCTGTTACTGGCTCTCAGTGGACCAGGTTTCACCATCCGTGGGAAGCAGCACTGAGTTTGTGGTTAAATACAGGAAATGCAACAAGGGCTTTTGCTTACACACGTTGTCTAAAGAAGTTGAGCACCACAGTATTTCCAAGTTCATTATAAAATATCTAATTCAGAATTCATAGAAGGACCCAGCCATCAAATCCAAAGTTTCTTCACCCTGCCAGGTGCTTTGGGCTTCCCACAGCTGCTGATCTCCTGTGCGTTGCAATTTTAAAATCCAACCTCAAAAAGTGAATTTCAATTTAAAAATATGCAATATCCTAAAATAACAGCTGCAGTACAGTGTTTTCAAATTAAGCTAACTGTAATTTTAAAGCTTTAGTTTCTTAAATAAAAATGTATACAGAACAGGTGATGTCACAGGTTGGGTTTTTCTAAGCCATGTTTCGCACTGGCCTTGCATCGAGTGGTAAATATTTGCAGTGATGCAAGGGAAGCAGGAGATCTGTCTGGAAATCTCAGCATTTTATTCATCTAAAAAAGAAATAATGTGAAGTTATTGTACTACAAATAGCCAAGAAACAATGATTTGTGCCAGGAAAAAAGATCACTTTTTTGAAGAAGCATGTTTTAAATTACCATTACACTAATGACTAAGCTCTAGACTCACATATTGAGATGATGTCACTTTTATGCACTGTCCAAATTTACTTTCCATGTATATGAAATCGCGATTTGAAGGGTTGAATGTGTAACTAAAACTGTCAGCTCTCTAGAAAACATGTCAACATGTCTCTGTTAGAGGATTACTAAGACCTCCTTTCCTGTTTTACAAACTCCACTGTGCGCTTCAGCTCAGCTGTGCCCTTCTCCCCATCCCCTTTCATGCTCCCCACACCCCAGCGGGTATTTTTTATAACCAGCTCTGTTTTATACAGTTTTACAGCTTTAACAGATCACTTGCCAAAGGTCTGGGAAGAAGTGAATCAGTCTCGCCAAGTGAATTGCCTTAAAACTGTTCAGTTGCAAGACGTGAAAGCCCATGGAGTCCGCCAGCTAAATTAACAGGCAGTTGAGTGATAAAAGATCAGGACTTGCAAGCCAAAACAAAATAGCTTCTCCTCAGCAGGCTGAGCAAAGAGCTGTCTTTTGGGAAACTGTGAAGATCAACACTTAGCCAATCTCTGAGTCATATGAAGCTAGATTGGACATCGCAGTCCAGGACGTACTTGAGAAAGAACATTCTCACGCTGGCAGAGGCATGGATGAAGTGACCTAATCATGTACCTCTTTCCTATCTATTAGAGTTCATTCTGTACAGAAAAAATGGCAGTGGCTCCATCCCACCACCACATACACATACCCTCTGGCAGCGTAACCACAGACTATTGTCCCAGCTAAAAAGACCTGGAATCTACAGCAAGGACCTCCGAAAAGCAGCTGTTTGTTTCTGGATCTGTGGTTAGGGAGGCGGCAGACTTAACACTTGCTTGCAGGCACGCCCTTAAAAAAGCCTTCTTATAAACTCTTTTTACTGGATGTAAAAGTTGTTTCAACTCCTGGATGCAATTCAGAAAGTGGGTGATGTCTTATGCAGCACTCTTACAGCATCAAACCCCAAAATTATCTCACTCCACTTATCCTAATAGCTGATGGCTCCATCACAATGAAGTCTAGATAGTTTTACAGGTGTCACTCATTAAAATTCATAAGATGCTCATTTCATAGCAAAATGTTTTTCACTCCCCTTATCTACTATTGCTCCACAGTCTGTCTGTAGTTGACATGTGATATTCCTGACTTCCATACAAAAATTGGATGTAAAAAAATCAAAACTCAGTTTGTTTAAATAACCAAGTTTAAACAGTTCCCCTAAATCAGGCTCGCTCTTCATAAAGACAGCCAAGCTGATTACTGGCCCCACCCTAGGTAACCAGCTTCAGCTGGGATCACTGAGTACATATTTAATCAGGGAAGCAGGCAAGTTGTCATTTTCAGAGAAAAGCGAGTTGTTTTTCTTCTTAACATCCAACCCAACTAGTTCTGCTCTTGAAGGGCCACCTATAGATAGCAAAGGTGCACTACTTTAAAGGCTCAACTTGACGAGGTGATGGGCCATCTCATTTAAACCACACATCATCTAAAAAGGTTAGACCAGGTGATCCTTGAGGTTCTTTCCAACTTGGAATTCTATAACTCTGTGTTAGCTGAAGAGCCACTTACACCCTTATGCTCCAGGGGAAGAAAACCATCTTGTTCTCAAACTGAAGGGAGCTCTGAGGTAACAACTTCAAGCCAACTATAAAACAGAATTGTTCTTTGGAGACTGTTTGGTTTTCTTTCAGTAGAGACAATTCTGCTTTATTTACTCACAAAGCATGTGGTATTACTTAATGTAAACAATGCTTATAATTCAGTTGCTTTATATTTAATACCTATTTTGTGAATTGGTGTAAGAATGATAGTATTTACTATTTGGAGAAAAAATCAAAAGTTTGAGAACTTTCTTAATAGGTGTGTGAAAAAGCTACTTTACAACTTAAGAAGAATTTTGGCTTAAGATAAAGCACCTTTAAATAACATGGGTTTAATGCTCTAACTTGAAAAAAAGTCATTCCTGCTCTGTAAACTGAAATTCTCACACAAAGAGAATGCTGAAGTAAACAGTGTTGTAACATTGGCTTTTTGGACTATATGTAGCAGTGCATTTACTACTACACCAGTATCTCATGCTTTATGAAAAATCTTCATGGGAAGCGTGACTGCCCAGTTTCTAAATGGCCAGCAGTTACAAGTAATTCAGTAGTAAAGCTGACATTTGATTTACATGGCAGGCTGTTTCCAGGATCAGGAGGAAGCTGAAAACAAAAGGTACGTTACAGGTCGTAAAAAGTTTTATTTTAAGGAGAATGAGCTCAACAATTTCCCTTTGAAGGCAGAGCCAGGCTGCCACAGCTTCCAAATATAGTTCACTTCCTGAGGGGTTTGTAGTAATGCGTATCAACGCTGTGCAGTTTCTGTACTGTGAGAATCTGGATTTTCAAGGAGCGTGACCTTTACAGAATGCACTAATGGTGTACAGGAATTTCCCTCATGAAGAACTGAATATGCGACTAAGCTCTGTTCTTCTGTAATATGGCATCTGTGAAATGCAGGAAATATGCTGTTAAGAGAACTGCTTCAGCACCAGTGACTTAACTTTACACCATCTCAAATGGCTACCTGTTTATCTACAGTGGTTATGTTAAGTTAGAACCATCCCTAGCCTTGTTCTGCTGTGGTATGAGAAACACTGAAAAGGCTAACTTTAAAAACAGTGTTAAAAAGAATATTAGTTTAGCAGTTCTTATCCTAGTTCTACTGAATCCCACTAACCATCCTGCAGTTGCAGGAGCCAGCAGAAGCTTCTCAGCACTTGAAATCACTACACAGTTAAAAAGACTTGGGAAGGAAGAAGCTCCAATGGTGGAAAACTGCACAAGAGGGAGCAGACAGACACTGGAAAGTTGCTGTTAGGATGAGACTGTGAAACAAGTCCTGCAACAGCTTCTGTTATTATCAAGGTAATTAAAGGATTTAAAGTAAATTGGAACTATCTACATGTGCAATAACTCTAAGCAAGCCCCAGCACTTCCTTTTCTAATGAGTCTAATATTAATGAGATTTTTCTAAGACTCAAATTCTACCTGATAATTAGGAATTATCTAGGTTTGCTTGGGTTTTGCATTGCTTTCAAACCTCTGATGTTTCCATGTACTCATGTGGGGTTTTCCGTAGTCTTTGCAATGCACTCAATTCTTTGTTCAATCCCATCTCGACAGTTGCTATTCTCATCCTTCTCTCAAAAATTGTTTTTTGAAAGCCTTTAATAGATGTTGAATTTATCACTTACTACTTCTGCTCTAAACCATGTATCAGATTTTAGACCAAGCTGATAGTGACTACTTATTTGCTGCTAGATATGTTGGAACAAGCATTCATTTATCATTGAAATTTGAAGAGTTAGTGGAATATTGAATTCAAGTTACTGGTAGAGAGCAAGTTTAAAGTACAGTGGGAACAGGAATAGATGCTGAAACAGGAATAAATCTTGCCCATCACCTATGTGTTTCTTTGTGCATCAAGGGGCATTGAAAGCAATACCTGAAACACTACTATTGCATATAAAAGGTTGAAGAGTGCTCCAGTTCTCTACACTGATGCAGTGGCAGAAGCACTGTAGCTGCTCAGTTTAAACTTTGGCTAAAAGTACTACACCCTCTAGGCACCTGGGTTACGTACCGTTCTTCATGACTACGTTGGACCACACGTTGGCATTCAATGCTTGTACAATTCGTTTCACTCCAGTGGACTCTGGAAAATCATCTAAACCAAAAGACAAAGACATTTCACTCCTAACAATTGAACCAAAACCCATTACATGCCTAAAAGTACGCAGGTGTGTGTCTGAATGTTTGTCCTACCTTATCACAATCAATATAAGTTACTACTTGGTTAGGAAACACACATCTTAACTTTGCTTCTTGAGAGGCCAAATGAATCTGAATTCATGCCTTGCTTCTTGGCCTAGGCTTCCAGGTGTTATGAACTGTGAGCTCTCAGCCTTTTGTAGAGAGATCTAAACTCTGAGTGGGGTTTTGTTAAATATTTAGCACAAGACCTATGCTGTTAATTAACATAAGTAAATTTATATGTAATAGACAAGTTTAAAGTTGCTGTTAAAAGCAAGGCATCTTTTACTCCAAGATCTCTCAGAATGCTGTATGGAATAAAACAGATGCTAGAATTACTTTTACTTCCTTTAGAAAGAAAAGAACTTCAGGCAATCACTTAAAAAAGGTGTCATGCTTGTTAAAAATGAAAATTATCATTGTGAAGCTATCTCTATAACATCTAACTCCAAATGTGCCAGTAATCCTGTGAATCACAGTCCCTTGAAAGACCAGGGAAAGCATTGTTTGGACTTCAACTTATTTACTGAACAGATCTGACACCACTTTATATCAAGTCAGGTTTCCCATTTCCTCAGTTTTGTCAGCTTCCCATGTTTGTGCAGGTCTTACAAAGCAACAGGGGAAATGGAGGAAAAAAAAAGAACCCTTTTGGATACAAAAACATGACTGCTTTAGCATCAAACTCTTCTAGGATGACTCAGGGACAGGTGCAGTAATTGAAACTGCCTTTAAATATTAATTTAAAGCTTTCTGTGATCCTGTAGATGAAATATTTTGCCCTCCATGACACTGCTGCTTGGTTTTGTATCAGTCATTATCATTAGTCTCAGTTTAGAGTTCTCACCCCTACTGCACAAACAACTGACTGTGTAGTCATAGCAAGAGCTCCAATTCAGTTGTGATGAGCTGCCAGCAAGTCATAATTTTTAAATAGCTACTGGCTTGGTATGTTTACTGCATCCACTGTATCTTTTGTAACTCTTTCAGAATGTTTACAGGGTAAATATTTTACTGGAACAGATTTCCTCCTATGCGTGAGTCACAGTAAGGCAACTACCACATTAAAAATCTAAGAAAGAACAGATACCTTAATACTCCAAAGGTTAACATCCTGAGTTCTTATTATTCCCATCATTTATATTCTTTAACCAGTAAACAGCTTGCTTCTTACAACAACTACTCAACAGGAAAATAACTTGACTTACTGTTAGTAGTGTCTCCTTTTAAAGCAAGTCATAAGAAAACTGAGTGGATGGGGTAGCTACGTCTGATTTCTCTAGTTTATATAAATCGGGAGCACATGCATTCCTCCCTTCCTAATGAAGTAGCCAAAAGAAAATCACCTTTGAAGTCATGGCAGGAGGAGAAGGGCTTTCTTAGCTACTCTAGATACAATTTTTCTCTGCCTTTAAATAGGGGGAATGGGTGGACTTTATACTGAATTATTTTTGGTAGCAGCTATGTACTTGGTGAACGTGAAACAGAGCAAATGTTAGTGATTAATTCCTCTAGAGCCTGGAAACAGAGCCAGCTATCTCATTTTGGCTCTACAGAGGTAAGACGTAAACACTTTTTTTGTATCACTGAAATGAGAAGATAAGGCTGTCAGGAAGCGCACAGTCACTTTTCAAGAGTGGAACATCACACATCACACTTCTGACTTTGCTCGATGGGTTTTTTCAAGTTATAAACACACAGTCAGCCAGTGATTTTGAAACTAGTTTATTTCCTGTGTAACAGGGCATGCTATTCTAAAATGTTTTTAAGAATCTTCCCCTTTCAACCTAACACATCACCATCTGAATAATGTCTATCCTCTTCTGTTTTCAAGTCTTTTCTTTTTTAAAAAGAGTCCTCTTGCCCCTGTGCATCTCTGGCTCTTGGTTTAACTTTATTTCCACAGTGAAATATAAACACTTGAAACCCATCAGTACAGTCCTAAGATTTGAGTCAGAAAAAGGAGCAGATATTATTTTCGTGTAGGTGCTCCCTAAACAGCAGCTGTATTTGGGAGGAGACAAATGGAATTTCTAAGAGGAAATAACCTCTTCTTGCTCCTAACCCTTTATAGCTCAGACTAAGCCTCACCAACTGCAAGCATTCCGTGCTGTAATCGTGTATCAAATAGTTACATCCCTGGCAATTTTTAGAGATATTTTGGTGTGCTGTTTCATTCTAAAAACTAAAACAGAAATAGCGGTCCTACCATCTTCATCAGGCAGTTCCTCTGGGTTAAGTTCGACCAGTTCAAAGCCATGCTTGATGCACCATTCTTGAGCTTTCTGTCTGTTAACACCTAAAGTTGGGAAAGGAAAATGCATACTAAACATATACATGTCAGACTAACATTAGCAGTTGAATCTTCAGCCACATTTTGTTCCCTCGAAGTTGTTTGCTTATACTGGATTGTATGGAGGAAAAGTGTACAGTAGCTGGCGCAGGTCCATTCACTTTGAATTTGGTTCCAAAACCTCCAGAGCTACACTCCTCCCTTGAATTGTTTTTTCCAAACACCATAAAATCAAATGGCTTTGCAGTGGGCACACAAAGGGAAATAGAATTGAAGTGCCACAGAGAATGAAGACTTGTATCAACTCTAGGTTTGACTCTGAATTAAGTCACAGGGACTTATCTGCACCTTACAGCTGTTCTATTGAAAACACTCATCTAGAACCAAACCAGACATGTATTTAATGGCCTAATGGTCAAAGATGAACATACTTTCCACTGCAGCTAGGCAACCAACAGTTGCCCTCATTCTTCCCCAGAGGATCATGAATATCCAACAACATGAATGCTTTTCCAGTTACCTTGCAGTGTGCAAGCTTGTAAAAACCTGATTTGGTTTTAACCACAATTGGCTTAAGATGCTTCTGTCCTTAGTCGCGAGACTAACCTGGCTCTTCTCATTAACTCTCAAGCCCAGACTCACAGATATTTTAAGAAACAATTGTGTTGATTCAACTTCAAAACAAATTATTAGGCAAGGTCAGTAACTCTAAGTCAGTTTGGAGCTTCTTTGGGTTTCATACCATTTTCAGACACTCTGTTACAAACCAGGATCATGACTTCTGGTAACCATTCTTCAGTCAGGGGCAGCCACTCCGTGACACTATCAAGTCCAGATTTCTAAAGAAGGGGTGGAAAAAAGGTTCTTTGGAATACATCCTCAAATAATTTAGTTTTCAAACTAATTTTAAATCATTAACAGTACTGGAATACAAAATAATGAAGTAAGGAAATGCGTTACGCTGTGCATCCAGTATGTTTAAGAAACTTGTGTTCCCCTTGGAGAAGCTGACGTACACAAGTGCCTTCTGACTCTTGACTTCCCTTACAGATGAGTTAATCCTACTGCCTTTGATCTGTTCATGGTTAATATTAACTATGCAATCCTACTGTAGATTAACGAAGATTTTTTTTACTTAAGGCTAATCATGAGTATTTCATCTTAATGTGCAGCTACTCCATCTTCCACTCTAAAGCGGATGTTATGGGGGCTGCTGAACTACTCCCACTGCTCCAGTGGAGACAGCCCTGGGATGTCTGGGTTAAAGGTATTTTTGCAGAATGTGTGCTATGCACCCTTTCCCAGCTGTGCTGAAAACCAGTTCCTTATTTAGAATACTTTTGTCTTGGAATCTTTCTGGCTCTTACTAACGCACCGTTTTTGCCATAGTAGAAATGATTTTGGGAAAAGGGTAGCACTGAATCTTAGTTTAGCTCCCTCATTCTTGGCTGTCCTAAAGCAGCCTCTCTGAACAAGCACCAGTGAGGAGTAAAGTTGGAGGTGATGGTATGGAGGAGGATTTGCCTAAATTAGTGGCATGTTTGTATTCTGAAAACCTCTCTTCCAGTTGGAGTATAATAGTAAAAGGGAAGAAAACTGCTTCTATTGTGAGCAGGCATAGTTCAATATTTATTTACTGACAATACAACAGCCTAAAAGTAATGGGTGGCGTAAGATGAAGGGAATATAATTTGGGGTTATCAATGTGATAAAGCAACTATATCATATAGATGAAGTACAGGCAGTCTTACTATTGTGCTGTCGAAGTACACAACAAACGCTTGCACGGATTCAGCAATGTCTTCAGTAACAAGAAATGTGTTTGGTACTACACAGAGGTGAATATCTGCAGAGTAGTATTTATTATCTATTGTCCAAGGGTAAAAAGTCACTTTTCCAGTTGTAATCGCACCCACAGTGATGTCATCTTTTCCTGTGATACCTGTGTAAAAGAAAATGAATGAGGCAGGTGGTAAAACTGAAAATAATCTGTCGCATAATCTTTGTACAATGCAAATACAGAGCCATCTTTCCTCACTATAATGAAGCAGGATCTATTTTAGATACCTAAGAATTCAAACTCTATATTGTTCTGCCCCAGAGTTTCTTAATTAGTTTTCATGACAGTTTTTGTCCAGCTTTCAAACTAAAGTATGGTACAGAAGCTCTTTAGAAAGCAAGCCTTTTTTTCTGGAAATGCCTTGTAATGTGTTAGCTTCAAACCCTGTACCTGTAAACAGGATGTATGGAGAGAACACATAGACTTTATTACAGTGAAACAGATCTTGTGTGTTCATTCAGATGTAAAGAACTGTTTGACTGTGACTGAAACCTGAGGGTAACTAATGAGAAAATAAACCGAGTTACTACGATTGAGTTGTAATTCTCATTAAATTCCATGTAGGAGTTTGACAATTAAAAGCTAGGGCAGTGCTTTGGTAAGGTAATGTTGAACACTGCCCATCACAGAATGCTTACAGCGTGGCAGCCACCTGGTGGAGCTGAATTATAGTCAGTGGCACAGCATCCCATCCGCACCTTGCTGCAAAGGGCAGCACTGATGGTTAAAGCCGAGCAAATGGATGGATGCTTTAAAACACAGGTCAGTTATGCATTAAATTGAGTCATCTAGAACATCCTTGGGTGTCAGAAGAGTTAAAAAGAAGTAAAATATATGGGTTTTTAGAGATCTTAAGGGTCATGTTTTAAAGACAGTGTCTGGAGAGGCCAGAGCAGGCTGTTCCCCAAATGGAATGGACATTAGTTGGAAATTATCTGTTACTTATCGATAAAAAGGCAGGAAAATCCCTCTTCCAGGGTTGCCATAGAAGGGTTCGATGTTTTCTGCAACTAAATCCAAACAAAGTCTAAACTGGTGGGCAAGAATGGTGCACAAGGCAGCAAAGAGGAAAGCTCTGAACCAGAATATCTTTTTAGGAAAGCCAAAGCCCAGAGAGAATTAAATCTGGCCAAGGATGTCAAGGACCACAGAAAAAGCCTCCACAGGTATGTCAGTGATAAAAGGAAGACCAGGGATAATGATTTAAATAGGTATTTGGCCTATGGAAGGAGCTTTCACACTGCTTGGATATAATGGGATTTAGTCCCAGCAGCTAGGAGAAGAAACAGGTTAAGGCAAACAATGTCACTCACTATGAGTGTCCAAAACACAGGGATGCCTTTTCTTTCCAGAATTATCTGTTGCCTAGCTTTTAAAATGCAGGCATAATCTTAATTTTCTGACTTGGAAACCAGATGTTTTATTCAGAGTTTCTGAATGCTACATAAAACAGGCTATAAATTTCCCTTTGCTAGTGTTCTGACAATTAAAAACAAATTACTAAATAAAACTCAGTTCTAAGCTAACAGCCTTGTGACTTAATGCCACAAGAAAGTGAGAATAATGGAGCCCATAGAAATGATAGAAACCTAGAAAATCGTCAGAAAGACGTAGAAAGCCAGAGGAAGTCAGCTCAAAAGTCAGTCGGTGAAGGTAGCTGTCCTAGCAAGAACAGAAAAGGGAAATAAGACTTTCAAAAGCTGATACGAAAGAACGTTCCCATTTCTTTAAGTATTTTTTTCCTTACATAAGACTTAATGAACAAATTTAGTGTTCAAAGTCTGCTAGAAGAATGAGGACACGTCCCATTTCCGATTACAAGCTTCTGTTCCTGGATTTTAAGCAGTTATCTTTCATCCCACTGTGCTTCTGATTACCCATCATCTACCCAAAGAGATTTTGCCAATCCCCTGTGAAATTTCTCTCCCAGTAAAAATCGGCGATGTGCAGGAACACCCTGAAAGGGTTCAGACATAGCGAGCCTTGGCCTGCATGTAGGGTTGTAACAAATGACTGCAAAACAGCTTGATTGCTCACAGCAGGAAAATAAATACCATTTGGGTATCTTGTGAACAGTCCTCTTTGCTTCCACAAAAGTCACTTAGACCAATTAGGTTTTGGCCTTTAGAGTAAAGAAGCAGAAACGACAAAAGAAATATACACTGCAACTCCAACTGAGTCCTCAAGGATATATTCCACGTTGGAACTAGTCTTAAGGATTACATTTGCCACCTCTGGATTCCAGGAATTTCTTTCCAAGACAGCCTGTATTTTAATTAAAAAAAAAAAAAAAGCACATTCACCCAGAACAGTTTAATCTCTAATTCAGAGACTGTTAATTGGAATAAACCCCATTAAGTCTTATTTGGATATAGAACAAACTTCTACAAATTAGTATGGCAGAAGGAGGTGGCTTGTCAAACTTCTCTCTAGGGAGTTACTCATTTTTAATTTTGAACTCCGCAGCCACTGAAAGTGCCAGTGGTTTGCCAGCCAAAGAGCCTGGAAAACCAACTGAGTCACTCTTTGACCACAGCGGCAGACAGGGCCACTGGGCCGACTTAATTAGCTGGCCTCTTTGTAGAGCAGAATGGCTCACTCTGAGGACAGGAATGCAAGCAGACTCTAAGGCATCACCGTTAGACAGTACTAAAAACACACGTGGAGAAGTGCACGCCATGAGCGTGAACTTCAAAACATGATTTGGAGGTCAAGGTCTTCTAAGAAATGCCACAAATGCTAATGCGGATCGCTTATTTCAGTGAAATTACTTTTACAGTCTTTCCAGTAACTGCTAAATGCTTAAATAAGACATGATGTATTTCAGTGTCCCATGCTGGGGTGTAGAAGCACTTTGGAGCATCAGAACCTTCTTCACAAGCAGTGAATTAGACCATCTCTAAGCCAGCTCTGGTATCGCCCACCGGTCACTGCCTCCTGCGTGCGCTGTGTGCGCTCACCCTTCTGGGCTCCAATTCCCCTGCACTAACACCCACCAGCCGTAAGATCCCCACGTCTGTTGGGCAGGACAGCTCTCTTCCTCCAGTTAATCCCAGTTCATGACTCACGTTGCTTGTTTTCTATCAGAAAACCATTCAAGGACATAACCGCAACTGACACACGAGATTGATTCCTGGCTCAGTCCAGTAACTGGTAGGGGCTGGTATCTTATAGCTCAAAGAACTTTGGAATCTGTCCAGAGGAAAAGGTCTTTTTACCTCCAGGCAGTCTGTAGCTTATGTTTTTGAGGAAATTAATTAGTTGTGTACTTTCTTTACTCCATAATTGTTAATAAAGTAAACAAAATTCTGACCAAAACTGGTAGAAATTAATTTCTACCTATCTAATTACATACATCTTTGCTCATTTTAGTGACTTAAACTTGCAGACGTTTAATTCTATCAGCTTACACGCAGACAAGGCAAATTAAACATTGGCTCAGGAGACAAAGACGAGAACGCTGCAAAACTCTAACACCCAACACCCATGCCCTCTCTGTACTCAGAGGCTTAGTAAGGGTTCTGTAAGTGCAGGGCAGCAAATACTTTTCCAAAAGGAGGAACTGGAGACCAGAAAAAGCTTTTCAGGGAAGAGCTGACCAACAATCAAAGAACCAGATTCAGTTCTCTTTCCTCTTGCAGCAATGTTCCCTGTTCTCTAATACACAATTGATATTTAAGCGCTTCTACTATATTCTGTAATAGTAATATTTTTTTATTACAGCTCCCCTTTGCAGCTTTCCAAAGGCACTAAGGTACTGATCACTCTTCCTAGTGTTTTTCAGATTGCATACATGTTGTAAGAACATAATTCTGCTCCCTACAATGACCTACGTGGTCCCAAGTCCTCCTAGTTGGTAGGTACGCCAAGTAGTTCTGGGCTTTGAGAGCCACCTGGTGGAATAGACCATAAAAATACTCCTGCAAATGACACGAGTGAAGAGAACTCAGAAATACAGATTCAATGTAGATATTTTGCTATCGGGGAGGAGGAGAGTGGTAAATCATCAAAACAAGGGGGGCAGAGGGGAAACAAAACAAACAGTATTCGTGTTGACCGGCATTTTTAAAAACGAAAGTAATCTTATTTGCTGTTTTAATTTGTGATAAATACATCCAAGGGAAGAGTCAATCCTATTTGCGCATTTTAAATAGCTTTGCTTTGCACAGTATCTGACAAAATAAAGCGTTCAGGGTATCCCATAGGAACTCAAAAGATAAAAATATAGCAAATGTGTCAATGTCATCCTCATACTCAAGCCATTTCCTACTTAGCTGGATGAAAATACTCAAGAAAGCCTTGTAATTAGCCTGGGAAGTTCCGCAGCAGGAGAAATTTGTTCTCATACACCTCCTAAGAGTGAATACTCTAAGTGGCTTCTTTCTGCTTATAAAACAGGCTTACCTAGATAAAGCACATAAATCCAGCAGCAAAAGCAGCAATAATACTGCTACGGGCTTTATTTCATCTTTGTTACGAACTCAGACCCCAGCTGCTGTAGGGATCCTACCAACGCTGTACTTAACAGCATATTTAACCGTACACATTGTATCTCAAACCCTGTACCACCTCACAGGTGACTTGTTCTCAGCACTGAGCTAAATCATTATTGATATCATAAACCCTCTAAAGTGGTGCAACACTTTCAGGTTGTAGAAGCGTAAGTTCTGAGAACTGCACCCTCACTTTATTTCAACCCACCAAACCCCTCCAGACCTGCCAATGGTAGCCAGCCACAGCTGCCCTGTCCTTGAATGTTTTACGATGTTTGTTCTGCTTATGCTCCTGGATCGTGTCACTTCACGTGTTGCACAAAGCAGGTACTTAAAATCCTCATGGTGTTTTAACTTTGTAAATGATCGTGTTTCTTTCAGAAAAATGTTAATGTGAGCATGAGCCAGCAGTGGCCCAAGAGGACAGGAAGGGCGACAGCATCTTGGCTTGCATCAGCCCAGCTGTGGCCAGCAGGAGCAGGGAAGCGACTGTGCCCCTGTACTTAGCAGCAGTGAGGCTGAACCTTGAATCCTGGGCTCAGTTTTGGGCCTCTCACTACAAGAAGGACGCTGAGGGGCGGGAGCGTGTCCAGAGCTGGGGAAAGGGCTGGGGAACAAGCCTTATGAGGAGCGGCTGAGAAAACAGGGTATTTAGCCTGGAAAAGAGGAGGCTGAGGAGAGACCTCATCACTGTCTACCCCTGCCTAAAATGAGGTCGTAGGGAGGGTGGGCGTCGGTCTCTTCTCCCAAGTGACAGGATAAGCGAGAACGGCCTCAAGTTGCACCAGGGGAGGTTAAGGCTGGGTATTAGGAAACATTAAGGGTTCTCAGGCCCTGGCAGAGGCTGCTCGGGGAGGGGGCGGCGTCCCCAGACCTGGAGGGGTTTATAAGCCGCCCCTCCTCTGGAGGATCTCCAGCCCCTCCGCGTCCTTGCAGCGAGGGGCCCAGAACCAAACCCGAGATCGGCGGGGCGGCCTCGCCAGCGCCGAGCCCCGGGCCTCCCCGGCGCCTTCTCTGCCGGGTCCCCTCCGCCTCGGGCCGCGCGGTGCCCGGGGCCGGGATGGCAGCGCTCCCGGCCGCCCCCACTCACGTCTGACGAGCTCCTCGCCCGCGCAGCCGGCGCCGCAGCTGGTGACGAGCGCGAGCGGCCCCGCCGCCGCCATGGCGCGCGCGCCGCTTCCGGCCCCGCCGCTACCACCCGCCTACGGAGGGGGGGGGGGGGGGGAGGAGGGGGCTAAGGTGTGGAGGCGGATGGGCCCGCCCATAAGTGTGGAGGGGAGGGGCGGAGGGGAGCACACACACACACCCCCCACCCGCGGGGAGGCGGGTGGTGCGGCCCGCGCAGCGCGTGGCCGTTGCCAGGGGCGACGCGGCAGCCGCCATGGCCGCGCGCGGGCGCGAGGCGGCGGCGGCCCCGGGGCAGGTGGGTCCGGGCCCTGCTGCTGAGGCGCTCGGCGGGGGCCGGGGCTCTGTGAGCGGCTTTAAACTGGAACGGGGAAGGTTTACGTCGGACCTTAGGAAGAAGTTCTTCACGCTGAGGGTGGGGAGGCCCTGACGCAGGCTGTCAAGGGGGGTTGTGTCTGCCCCATCCCTGGAGGGGCTCAAGGCCAGGCTGGCTGGGGCCTTGGGCAGCCTGGTCTAGTGCGAGGTGTCCCTGCCCATGGCAGGGGTGGGACTGGATGGGCTTTGAGGTCCCTTCCAACCCAAACCCACATGAGGACTGGGAGTGTTCAGCCTGGAGAAGAGAAGGCTCCAAGGAGACCTTATAGCGACCTTCCAGTACCTGAAGGGGCTACAAGAAAGCTCAGGGGTGGGGGCGGCCTGTTCACACAAGCTTGTAGTGGTAGGATTAGGGGCAATGGGTATGAACTAGAGAGGGGCAGATTTGCACTAGATATAAGGAAGAATTTCCTCAGTATGAAAGTGCTGAGGCACTGGCACAGGTTTCCCAGGGAAGTTGCGGCTGCCCCATCCCTGGAGGTGTTCAGGACCAGGCTGGATGGGGCTGTGGGCAGCCTGGTCCAGTGGTATCCTCAGTTTTGGTGTTTATTGCCATTGCTTTGAGAGATTTGTTTAAAGATTGACTCTTTGAACATTTTCTACAGCCATAAAATCCTTTGGGTTGGAGAATACCTTTAAGATCTTTGAGTCCAACTGTAAATGGCTTTAAAGTCATTGGCTTTGTGTTCAATTACTTGTAAAAGTACAGAAATATGGGAAGTCATGTATTTCTTCCCTGTATTTGGAGTTATTTAATTTGGAGTCAGTCCTTCTGCACAATCCCACAGATTTTGGCTATGGATATGATTTTTGTTATAACTTGCTTTTTAGGTTCAAGAAAACCTTCGCAAACTTAAAAGTAAAGTGAAAAATATCAACTTGAAAGGAAACGTAGAAACTGTGAACATTAGTGACCTGAGAGCAGCAAGTGAAAGAACCGAACTTGGGCTGAGAGTAAGTAAAGATCCAGAAGACAATTCATTTTTTGGAGATCTCTCTCAGTAGTTCACCCAGAGTACGTGGGGCCCTGTATTTATCATTCTGCAAGATCGCTTTCTGATTAACAAATGGTACGCTTCACCACTAATTACAATACAGAACCATGACTTTCTTCTTTGGGCTGTCAGATTAACTGATCTTGTTAGCCAAAATTTGATTAATTTTCCAACAGAAGCACAAAGCCTACCAATTTGCAGACAAGTGAGGATCTGGATTGCTAAATTAACTGAGTTAAATAAATTTAACATCCCTCGTACTTTTGTAACAGCCTAAACATTATTTTTTCCCTCTAACAGAAACATGCTGAAAACTGTTTGAATGCTATAAACACAGAAGTGTTAACTGTTTCTTCTACTAATAATAAAGAAGTAAATTCAAAAGAGCTCCTTAACTGGTAAGTGAAATGGCTGCTTTGTTGCAGAGACCGTGCAGGTAGCAAGACAAAGACTCTGGTATCAGTATCTTGTAAAGCAACTGTGAACACTGGCCTCAGTGAGGTTGTTCTGGTCATTTGCTGTTTTGGTTCTATTTTTTTTTTTAAGCTAAAAAACAATGCAAAGGTAAATCTAGATCTCAGTAGCTGCAGCAACCTTCTGTGATTCTTTCACTAAATGCAAACTTAAATAAAAATATAGTCTCTCAGGTTCAACCAGATGGAAGCAATATAGGTTTAATAGGTAAAATCAGAGTAATTTCTAAAGACTTCACTGTTTGTTTCTTCCTAAATCAGGGCGCTTCACTTTGGTGCCTCTCAGAAACAGCTTATTTTACCACGAGTACCTGTTGAGTCCGTGACCGTCCAGGCATACAGCAACCGAGCACTACGCACTTCCCAAGTTTCACAGGTCTGAAACAACACAGTACTTCTCTGCCAGAGACCATAGTAAATGATGTCTTGTAGCTTACCCACTGATCCCATAATGTTATGTTCTAACTCCACGTGGATTCACTTTTTGACTCACCATCTGTGACTGAAAGTGTTAAGTCTTGGTAGAATGAGTGGGCTGACAGATGGGAGGCTTCTCCCAGCCTCACCATCAGAGTAAAATCTAAGTTAGGAAGGACTTTATTTCCCCCCCTCCACCAGTATGTTATTAAGAGAGTTCTGAAACCAGGTGTTTGTCCAGCTTTCAAGTTCTAGCCCTAATAGCAGATTGCTTAACTGCGATTCTGCAAGAAACATATCTGAAATGAACAAAACTGTATATTGGGATAGCTTGAGCACAGATATAAATGTTTGTGTTGTTTTGAGACTAAAATTGGTTCTCTGTTTTTGCATATGGTGAATTGCGGGAAAGGCTTCTGTTAATGTATAGCATAGTCACCTCTATGATTAATATTGGTTTTCTCTTCAAAATGTGATTTTTTTTTTTTGTTGCTGTTTTTCATAAATGAAAACCTTGTAAAAATAAGTTAAAGCCTTCATAAAATGTTTATATCCAAAGTATTTTTGCTTTTTGATGGGTGCGTTCAAGATGGTTTCCTTGAATGCATTTAGAAACAAATGAAGGTAATTAGTTGAATTGAAAAATATCATTGTCACAATTTTGGGTTATTAGTGTTTAAATCCAAGGAAGCTTTGAGTGAGAGCGAACCTTAAGAGGCTCTCTAGAGTTCTAAGACTGTTTACTAGAAGCTAAGGATTGAAGCTACTTGAAATGGTTTAACCAGAATGAGCAGCCTAATGTGTTGTTGATTAGCTTTGTAAAAGTAGTCCCAACATAAAGTAGTATTAAAATACTGCTTACTCTTGAAATGATGGATAAGGTGCAAGGAGATCTCTAATTTTTTTACAGCTCAAATTCTAACCTTGTCCTAGGTGGATGTTTGTATTGTTGGGGAAAAAAGTTAACAGAGTTCAGCTGTTCTGTAATCTCTGATCTTTCAACACTTTGTGTGCACCAATGAGCTTAATTTACAGTGGAGCGTATTATCTGTCCTGGCTTGACTTTTTTTTCGCTTCTGATATCTATGGCATCTTCTCAGAAGTGCATATCCAGTGACAAACCAGCTAGCCCTAATTTCCCATTATAAAGAGAATGGCAAATTGCACTATTTTTCCAGCTGTTCTGCATGCCCAGCATGCCAGCAGAAAAATCTTATGTTATTAAACAGTTGTGAAATCCAGCTGAGAAATTATCACCTACAATTCCTTACTTCCTGTCTTTGCCTTACTTGTAGCTATAAACAGTTTGGGCTTTTTTGAAACCTACTTTGGTGGAGTTTAAAATTCCTTTCCGTCCAAAAAGAAATATTAGTGAACTGAATAGTTTTCCATCCGCAGACAATTTCCAGGTATGTAGGCTTGAAAAAAGCAATGTTTGATCTCATAGGGGTTCTGAGAGAAATCAGTAATTCATGTAGTCATAGTTCTGTGCTTTTCAGTCCACAGTATGCCATGCAGGAGTAGAAATGGGGCATAAGCTGTTTTTAATAGTCAGGATAAAACAAGGCTGGAGTCGAATAAGCACAGATGCTATTTTCACATCTGCATTGCTCGAAATACTTGTCATATGGGAAATGGCTTGCCCACCGGTGTCAGAATAGGCATAAAATTATCATTCACTCACACATACAGTATTCCTGAGTCATAGCAGCAACCACATCAGACTCTGCAAATCTGGCTCCCAGGGGGATATGATATGTGCTGTCCCCCTTCTCCCCTCCCCCACTATGTGTTGTGATTGGTTTTCTCCTTCTAATAAAGCTTGAAAACCATAGAGGTGTCTTCCTTGGGCAGTAATTCTAAAGTGCTTGTGTTGCAATGGCTGAGAAGTCATCACTATCCATAACTGTGAACTGTGCAAGATCAAATCTTTTGTGCAGCTTTGGGGTTTCTTCTGTTTCATTTTCCTAAAAGCTGATACTTTCTGTCACGTTCTGAATACCCAGTGGAAGTTAATATTCTGTCATTGGTAATAGAATTAAAGATGTAAATGAGAAGATGTTTCTAGGGGGCTCTAGGATACACAGATAACAAATAGCTAGACATGAAAAGAAGTTTAGCCACCAATAATACGGGTTGTTTCTAAGGTTAGTATAATGTAACCCATTCATAAAGGAGTTGGACTCTATTAGAAACCATGGATCTGCAAAGCAGATTTACAGTGGATCAGGTTTGTTGGCTTACTACATGATGAAAATGCCCTCCACTCTGAAACGACTTTTGTGTTGAAGAGCAGCTTTTGAGCCGTTTAACTGTGCTGAACATGTTGATCTGCTCTGTATGCTCTGGTATACTCCATGTTAATAATGAAGCACAATAATTCTCATTGTATTAGTAATACTGCCCAATGCCCTGTGCTAATTCCATCTTTTTCTTATTCTGCATCAAGATTGTTTGAGATAGCTTAAATTTAAGACTTTAAATAATGTGGATGGATAATACAGATGTAAGAGAACCATGCTGCCATCTGCTCCAGCTCCACCAAACGCAGAGTTGTCACTTGCCATACATCTAAACCAGTGAAGTTAACTTTTATCAGATTATTTTTATTAAGCATTTCAATTCTTCTTATCCTGTGTGGAATCTACCACTCCAGGACTGATCATTTAACTATTTGAGTGAGGAATCTGCCTTATGAATCATCTGTTTTAATTGAGAAGGTACTTGATTTTCCCCCAGTTCTTGTTTAATAGCACAAGCAGTTTCCTTTCTATACAGTAGTGCGTTATAGTAATAAAATAAACACCACAAAATCACTGATGAGGTGAAAATTGAACTTTCTATCTCTGTGCAGCCATGTGGGTAAAAGAGTAATTGGCTTGGATAATAACTTTTGTTCTTACAACCCCATATCTAAATGAGCATCTCATTGATACATCTGCTTATAATTACTATCGAAAGAGGAGAATTTATTGTTCAGATAAATAAATTAAACCATTTTTAGTGCTTTCACGAAGTAATACAATTGTTTAATAGTTCAAGTATACCTCTAATGATTCTTACACTTTTTATGGTATAATTTGTTTGTCAAAAAATAGAGGTCTCATAAATTTGTTTTTGTTTATGCCATATAAAACAACAGCAGCGAGTTCTCGTGTATAAATATCTCACTATATAAGAGAGCTTGTTGTAGTCATGTATACGTGTAATGAGAATTAAGCACTCTGTGCCAGGTCTCCAGCTCCTCTGAATTACTGTGGCTCTGTGGACTTCCCTGATGGTTCATCAGTTTCTGCCATCTGAGAATTCATCCTTATTCAGCATTGCTTGGTAAATAAATCTTGTTGGATGCGGTGTCTAGTTAGCAATGTTATTGCACTATAAGTATTGGGAGATGGCACTAAACTTAATACAGATCCAGGTGTAATCCAAACTCATATTAAGATGGTACTTAAGAAACTTGTCCTCTAGTAAAGATATATACCATTGCTTCTGGCTTCTATAGAAGAAGTATTTGCTTTAGATACTTTCTGTAACAAGAAGAAAACCTAAAAATGTTTTTCTGTCCATTGGGATTGAAATCATAATGACTTTTATTAGCAAAGTAGTTGAATCAATTCCATGCAGATAACGTGATACCTTAAGAAACTATTACATTTTAATTCGTATTACTGTAAGGATTTTTTTTTTTTTAATTTCCTCATTTACTTCTAAGCAAATGCTCCGTCTGCACTGAGTCAGTGGGTCATAGCGATCTAGAGAGGCTGTTCTGATCCATCTGATCAATGATTCTTGAATTGAAGTCTCTGGCGAACATGGCCAAGGTAAATTGGACTCGTTATCATCTACGGGAAGAACGCACACGTAACACCCTCCTAGCAGAGGGGGTGCGTATGAAACTTTTGTCATAACACAGGTAAATGGTGTTCACAAATTACTTATGTTAGTCAAATGAGTCAATCCTGATTCTTCTTTCCACTTTAACCTGAACATGCACAAATTTGGAAATTCCAGAGCTTGTAATGAAATTAATTGAACAAATTTTGGCAAAAGCGCCTTTGTGGATGTAGTTGTGTGCCTTGCTAGTTAGTTTCTCTCATCAAGAGCCTCTTCATTGTTTGCCTCATTCTGTGCAGATATTCAAATAACACAAATTTTTGTAATCACTCGGTAGATTTATGAACATTAGCCAATTCCTGCTTATAAACACTTCAGTCCTAGTGCAGTTATTTTAAGGCTGTGCATGTTATATATTTCAGCACCAGCTGGAAATGGATATGAAAATAATGCTTGACCCAGAGAACATCAATGGTAAAGCTGTTTTAAAAAAGAACGATGAGACGCGGCTGCCACTTATAATGAAGAAAAAATCTGCTCATGTAAGTAACTTGTATTAACTTAAAGGCTTATTGTATGTGCTGATTTTCACTACTAAAGTTAATATATACTGGACCTAAATAAAAACAAATTTAAGTGAAAATACCTCATAATTTTCTTCTTTTACATTGATGATAAATGATAAAAACATTTTGAGTGGCAGCGCTAGGGGAAAAAACTGTAGCATAGCAGGTTTAGGTAGCAAGACCCCAACACAGTAAAAGTATAAGTAGGAAAGTGCATGGTAAGTAATCTCAGTATAATCGGAGAGCCTATGTAAGCAAACTGGAGTTTGTAGAGTTCAGGATGTGACCCAGAGATCAAGGAAGAAGCAAAAGAGCTTTCTCAGACAAGAATGGGCAAGACAAGAATACGTTCCATCTTCAACTGATAACAGGATTATTAGGAATGAGTGAAAAATGCCCGTACTTTTTGATGCTCTTTTTAATTAACACGTTTTTTCTTTTTTTTAAAAAAAAAAGTATTACTGACACTAGCCACAATTCAGTGTCACAGAATCAAAAAAATAAGAGTGGTACTCCGAGCAAATCAGACTCCTGGAGTGACTACCTGAGTTGAGGCATCATTTACATCTTTTCTGACATGGTTTGGGAGGAAATGTTATGTTTAGCTTCTTAGCTCAATTCCTTTGGAATGTGGGGGACAGATTCAGATCCTCCATGTCTTGTAGATCCCAAGAGTACTCATTGTCAAGCTACGAGAAATTCTGAATCATAGCATTTCTTTTATTTCTAGTCTATCTGTTTTCCTTAGTAGAAAACAATTATCTACCTGAGCAGTTCCACAGTGCTCTCCTCTGAATACCCTGACTGCTATCCATCAAATCGCCCTTCTCTGTTCTTCTCTCTGGTCTGAGGTTGTTCAAGTTTATATTTTTCCACTCTTGTGAGACCCCCACCTGGAGTCCTGTGTCCAGTTCTCGAATTGCCAACGTGAGAAGGATATGGAACTATTGGAATGGGTACAGAAGAGGCCATGGAGGCGATCAACGGGCTAGAGCACCTCTGCTATGAGGAGAAGCTGAGAAAGCTGGGGTTGTTCAGCCTGGAGAAGAAAAGGCTCCAGGGAGAACTTAGAGTGGCTTCCAAGTACCTGAAGGGGCTACAGAAAAGCTGGGGAGGGACTTTTTACAAGGCCGTGTAGATATGGCCTGAATGGGAATGGCTTTAAATTGGAAGAGGAATACCTAGATTAGACATTAGTAAGAAATTCTTCACATTGAAAGCAGTGAGGCACATGCACAGGTTGCCTGGCTGCCTCATCCCTGGAGGGGTTCAAGGCCAGGCAGGATGGAGTTTGGAGCCCCTGATACAGTGGGAGGTGTCCCTGCCCATGGCAGGGGACTGGATGGGCTGTAAGGTGTCTTCCAACTCCAATCATTCTGTGATTCTATGTTGTGTAATATTAAGTTTTGATTCTTCCAGATTTGTTCTGCAACCGTTGCTCCTTTTAAGCAAATGAACATGAAGATGACATTTTCTGCAAAGTATGCTTTTAAAAAAAAATTAACAGGCACAGGCATCCCTCCGAAGATCAATTATGTTCACAAATTTAGTGCAGCACTGTGGTCCACATGAAAGAATGTGCCTGGCAGTCTCATACAAGGATGCTCTTCTACAATTTAATTTATGTAATAGAAGCATTATGCAGCAAACCCAGTGCTGTAAGAGACATTCTAGGGTATTTGGTTTTAAACAACTAAACAGAGTCTGTGGATGGCACAGTTGTAAGCTGCCACTTACAAAAAATGATTTTTGAAAGCTGTTGCCCAGACCAAGAGGTGATTTGTCTAACCCTGTGATATAGAGTTAATTAGAAAAAAGCATCATGGCTAATAGCTTTTTAGAACCACTCTAAAACCCTTGCAGAGAGGAATATTATGCTACTGCAGAGAGCCATGTGTTTTGCCACTTTCCCTGAAACATGCAGATCAGAGAAAACTTCTTAATGTTGACTTAAATTACAAACATTTAGTGTAAATTAGTCAAGCTCTTTGATACATATTTACAGTTGTTAAGGAACTGTTTATGACAGGGAGATGGGCTGAAAAAGCAAGTAGGTATTTCCTATCTTTAATTTATTCTATATTGACTGCAGTCAATTCAAGTTTTTGAATCCAGTGATGCAACCTGTTTTTTTAAATGTTCTAGCTTTATTTGGGGTCAAATTTTACAATTAGATTTGCAAAATCCACTACTGAGATTGTGAACTAAGGCAGTTTTGTTAAATGTAATCTATACTAGCACTTAGAGGAATTATAAATCACTAATAGTACCAAAATAAATTGATGTGTAGTTGCAGGGGTAGAAGTATATTTTTTAGTTTTGAGAATACCAATTAAAGTAGCTAGAAGAATTCAGTCAGGTGCTACCTACCCTGTTTTTACTAATCAGCCATTAGAGGGCAATATTTGTACGCACACATATGGGCACACACGCGAGGATACACATGTAGGTGCCCTACATATGCAGATAAGTTCAAAGATTATTTTCCCCAAAAAAGTCAGTGGCAGAAGACTCTCATTGAGGTAAATTAAAAACTAATTGCTTGCTTAACTGCATTCATTTTTTTCCAAGAGTTATCAGTCTGAGTTATCAAGGAGACCTAAGCATTTAAAAATGTGATGAGATTAAAAGCATGCAGGTTTTGAGGTGACTAGATAGGTCAAGCACAAATCTACACGGACTTTTTATTATCCTGCCATCCGAGTGGTTTGAAAAATTATTAGTAAGGATCTTATTGTTTCATGACTTCTTTTCGTGCTATTCTGGTGTTATAAAGCTGCTGACTTTGGATTTTATGACAGAAACTATGAACAATTAACTGTTGCCCTTTTGTACTTCTTTGGGCATGATAAGTACTAAAGCTTCATCCTTTGCAAAGTTCTGTAGTTATCTTAAAATGAGGGCTGTAATTCTGTTTGAAACACCATGGGCAGAGTGGGCATCACAGTATTTTGTAGCCTAGATCTGGATAACAAATGACAAATGATAAGTAGATAATTATTAAATATGTATACTTCCCATGGAGCATCCAGCAAACAAAGCGTAATCTGAATTGCAGCAAGAATAATTCTGACGAACTACTGCAATGTAGAAAAGATTCACAACTATACTTTCTATTTTCATAGGACTACTGTTCTTTTATAGAATTATACTGGCACTTTTTGCTCCTTGTTTTCTTATAAATGTATATTATACTGTATACTTAGGAACCTTTTTATTTATTCATGAGGTAGAATTTAATATGGTGATGATTTCTTGCCTTTATGAGTTGTGTCTTATATAGTGTGACTCTAATGGTGATGGCAGTGATTCTGTGTTGTGGTAGGTTTTTTCTTAGGCTAACTTATTTGAGCACAACCATTCTAATCATATCCTCGGTTACTCATTCTTTATTCAGCATTTGTGTCATGCTAATCACTAACGCTTAGCACTGAAAGTCTGTTCATTTCCCAAATCATAAAGTAAGACAAAGCAGGGCAATTCTTTTCATTCCAAGTGTCTAGAAGGAGTTGTAGAAGAAAAACAGTCTTTCCATCCTCAAAACCTGTTTGTGTTTTAAACTTAGGCATATGGCTATAATTACAGTCAAAGCATAATTTGGCAGTGGTAGCAGAATGAGACTTAAACAAATTGATGTTACACTACAGTAATTCAAAAGAAGCTTGTTGCATTTGTATTGTGGTGTGTAACCATATTAACCAGTGCAGGGAATTAATAAAATCTTCTTGTCACTAAAAATAAAAAGGAAATAACTGGTGAGATAGAATTAACTTAACAGATGACTATAGTCAGCATCCTTTCAACCTAGAAATGGGAATGTGAAGGTCACCCCCATCTCAGATGACAAACGTAGAACATTTTGTTGGTAAACAAATTAATCTTTTGAAAGGTCACCATTTGTTTTAAGTTTTTATCCAGTTCTCGTCATCTGGAATTGGAGATTGACTGTCATTTTGCTAGGCAGGGGTGCAGCCGGAGCTGCTGAAGCTGTTTCTGTAGATATCAGCATTCCTTGACAAAACTCAGCGCCTGATTGGGATGCTATGGGCTGCTGGTTTACAGCTGTCTCCGGACAAGAATGGAGGCCCACCCCTGAATTCCAATAAGTTAGTCCTGCATATTCTGCCTCATGTAAGCTGGCCCTTTGCCCACGAGTAAAACGTATTGTTGTTCAAGCCAGCAATTATCTTTCTTACTACCTTCTGTGCTGCTTCTGTTGCCTTTTGCAAAAAGCAGATGTGGGTTTCACCCAAGTTCTCCATCTATTCTCTCTTGCACCTGCTATGGCAGAATTTTGAGAGAGGTGAATTTCTTGGGGAGATAGCAGTGAGCAATAAAAGGACCAAAGCTTTTCAAAGTACTTGGAAAACTGATGGTTCAGAGCCATCTCTGGTTACTTTAAGAGCTTAAAGTAAGTAAGAATAGCGTACAAGACCTGTTGTTAAAGGTGCCTGGTTGCTTGAAATTGAAGGTTTGATACAGAGCTTTCCATTTAAGTTGGACTTCTATTTTCTGTGGGTAAAATCTGAGGGAAGTAATACGTATTAATATCTTAGTAGTATAATTAAGGGAAACTCTATTAAACGTTAGGTAGATAAAATGCTGGACTCTGTAAATCAGAATGACAAGGACAAGTCATAAAAGCTGTTCATATTTTAAATATCTTGCAGAAACTGTCACAAATTTGACTTTAGATTAGTTCCACTGACACTGGTGAGAATTTGTCCTTTACTTAGCATTCATTATTTCTGCACTGAATTCCATGTGCTGGTCCTTAGTCTCAAAGGGGCAAAATTAGGTTATTTGAAGCCCGAGTTAAATGCTTGCTTTATTTATTTTTTTATCACTAAGATTATTTGGCTTCATTGTCAGAACAAAATCCTTTTTCACAATAGAAGCTGTTAGATGGTGGAAGGATGAGCGAAACTATTCTTTAATGCTGCATTCTTGCTTTGCTGCTTATCTTGTAAATCAACACAGAAAAATACATCAGTTTAGAATGTAAGGCTGTAAACAAAGTTGACTTATCTGCTGTGGATGGTAGCCTTGAGATTGGACTTGATATCCTACAGAGAGCCTACTAATGAACGTTTCTGTTCTTTCTGTGGTTGTGATTGAGAGCAAAGAGTGCAAATTACTTGGGGCCTCTGCCTTTATGTCATTTGATCTTTTTACAATCTGAATGGTTTTCCTGAAAAGTTTCCTCCTCCTCCTGCATGAGCAGCAGGCTTTGTTGATCCATAACCACTTATAGGACAGACCCACTGAAGGTGCTCAGTATCCTTCCGTATGGACTTACGGCTTTGACCCCATTGAATTTATAGGGATTAGAGCTGTGTACATCAAATCTTAATAGGAACTTCTTAATAAAAAATATGAAAGTAGTTGGCAGTTTGGAGAAGGTGATAATGAACTAGGTTACTGTTATGTATCTTTTCCACCATTACTATCAAACTCTATTGTATTCTGATATTTACTTACAAAATCTCATCGATCTAATCTTCCTGGTTGATAAACTGTATTTTTGGTACATGACAGTATTTTTTTTTTCTCTGTATAAATACCACTCTCTATTCTTTTACTAAGGGGAAAAATATATTTATAAACATGGTTTAAAAAAAAAGTTGTTCTAGTTAAATATTGCTGTCTTGGTGAAAAGAAAACAAATAGAGAACTAATTGGAAAATCCCTATGGTGTTACAATGAGTGCCCTATTTAAAATGAAGCAAAAAGGAAAAATCAAGTGGGAGAGGTTTATCCACAGGAGAAAAACACTTTAGAAAGGGTAATAGAATTGTTTTTGTCGTGTCCCAGGTTAATTACACTCAGAAGCACTTGAAATGAAAAAAATAGTTTTTCAGCACACTCCAAGCATATTAGAAGGCAAGTAAACCTCAGTCCACACTGCAGATTACAGGCTTCCTTCCAGCCCTACAAACTGTACTTTAAAAGTGCCCATGAGAAAGCAGGCTGTGTGCAGACTCAGTCTTTGTAACGAACTTCCCTAGAAGACATTCTTCATACACAAAGATGCTTTTGAGTTTCCAGTCACCGACAGCAGTTACTGCTGTAACTCTGCCTGTGTTCTGCCAGAGAGGATGCAGATGACGTGCCTACAGGTCAGCGTTGTAGAAGGTGTGATCCTTTGCCATCCACACTGATTGGGATCTGCCTACACTGCAAATATTAAAATTGCTTTTAATGTTTGCAGTTAGGAGCTGCCAGTTCTCAAATAAGTGGTATTCTGTTCACCAGGTTTGTTCTTTGTACCATAAAAGCTAAAGGTGAGAGTAAAGGTTTTAAACTGCACTGTGATAAAGATGCAATCTTTTAGACATATTTTTAAATTGAGTCACTAAGTAATGGTAATAAAACAATACAGTGATTCTAAAAGCAAACCTTTTTCTTGCCGTGTTTTGTTATTTTCAATGTTTTTAATGTCCTGTTGTTGTAAAGTGGCTTAATTTCAGTGAAAATAACTGAATGACGAAAGTGTTTTGTCAAATGTGGCTTTGATATCTCACCGAAGTCTTCCAGAGGGCATCCAATGCAGCAATAGGATGCTGAAAGAACATGGAAGGGGGGTGTACAGGCTGGCTGGAGTTTTCTTAGGTAACCGTTTTGGGTCAGCTCCATAGTTCCACTCCGTTGCCTGCACTGTGTAATGAAGTCAATCCTAGTGGCACTGTGCAGTGTAAATGAGAGCTTAAAATACATTACAGTTGTATTTATTCTTATTTTAGTGAGACTGTTGCTGTGGACTTTACAGAAATAAAAGGTTACGGCAAAGAAGAATTAAATATTTATCTTCAGTTAAAAAAAAATAAATAGGAACCTGTAGGCTGCTTTTGAACTCATAAATTTCACCTGAACTGCTTTTCTTTGTAGCTTATTGTAACTTTGTGAACACAAATGAGATGGGTACATCTCATGGTGCTGTTTATCATAACAAAACTCCTGGGATTAAAACTAAGATGAAATTGACCAGTAGCAAAATCCGTGCTGCTTTACTAATAGAAAAGCCTGAAAAAAGAGTCCTTGTTTAATTAAGTTTCTCTCTTTTTATATTTTTTTTGTTGTGTCCTCAGCGAACTGCTGGGCTGAGAGTGAGTAGAAAAGTTTATTATTCCCTTTTCTCAGTATCAAGCCGCTTATATGCCAGATGGTATAAAGTTAATCTTTGTAATATGCTTATTGCTATTTTCTTGGAACACAAGGCCATGAAAATTCATACACCTAGATCCCTTCAAGCATAATGCTTCCTAATAGCCACAACTAAAGTAAGTGCTTATCATTTCTCTGAAAGATTCTGTATTATGATAAACAGATATGTTTTCTATCTCGCTAATGTCTCTTGTGGACAGTGTTATGATACAAATTGGGAGGGAAAATTATATTAGCTTATTTCGATTGATCTCATTTCCCTACTAGATTTATAAGCAGCTCTTTAGAATTGCATATCCTACTCTAGAAAGTTGACAGTTAAAGTTATTCACTAATTAGGACACAACAGTTTTCAAAGATCCCAGTCGTGGCCTGGATCCGGTTGTACTAAATGCTGTACACAAGCACAATAATTAAAGCCTACTATTTTAAACCACGTCCCGATGTGGGACTTCAGGATGAAATTATTTGTGATGAGGGTGGTGAGGCACTGGCACAAGTTGCCCAGAGATGTCATGGCTGCTCCATCCCTGGAGGTGTTCAGGGCCAGTTTGGATGGGGCAATGAGCACCCTGATCCAGTGGGAGGTGTCCCTGCCCATGGCAGGAGGGTGGAACTGGATGGACTTCAATGTCTCTGCCAACCCAAACCATTCTATCATTCTACCTGTTCTATAAGACAGGTGAATATCATTATTCCCCATTTGCAGATCTATCAATATTTTCTAGATTTCTGATTTTATGTATTTAACATTATTTTAAGTTAGTTTATCATTCATAATGAAATAATTATTTAAAAAGCCAGGCTTTTTCTCCTGCCTGTCCTAATGTTCATCCTAACCCTGCTGCCCCAGGTCTTTTTCCTTGTCCAGACTGCCTGCGGGCTTTCAAGTTTGCTCAGACCCAGTATGTCCCTCCAACTACCTTTCTTCTTCTTGAGGCTGATTTATATTCACACCTGCGTGGCCGCGCTTATTTACCATATTCATCCAAGTTTAGTCACATCCTTCTTGCGTTGCCTGGACCCCAGCATGGCAAGTTACCGGAGAACCTGTGATGTTGCAGGGTTGTAGTTTCAGAGGAAGTTCTCGGTGGTCTGTATTAAAGCACGACCAATCCCTAGGTAGATCAGCTGCTAAACCTTTATCTAGATCTCCCAAAATCTGTTGACGGAGTAAGGTTTGATAGAATAGTATTATGTTTCCCTCTTGACATTTGAGTTTAAGTTGTCTTCCATGTCTCTAGGTTTGTCATTTTCCCTTCTTTCTAGCATCAGCCAGATGAGAGCAAATGATATAATCTTCCACTGGGGGTGGTTTACTGTGAAGTGAGAGAACTCAGTGTCATTTGCCTTGAGCTGCATGTTCTGTACAGCTTCAAACCCACTGAATACCTAGCACTGTGTTTCTTTAGGAGCTGAGTACAACCCACATTGCAAACAAAACAACATGTGCATTCCTAGTCAGAAAGAATCTGAAAATACTTAGGATACCAGAGAGTGAAAAAAATCTGAGGTGATAACGCAGATTTTTTGTATTCATTATACTGAAGTATAAGGTGGCAACATATTCTTTTCCCTCTGCAGTATTCTGTGTGCAATAGTAAGTGTAGCTGTAAGGCACACAGTATCAGTGTCCCAAAATGACGTGTGTCACTGCTTGAATTGCTGGCACTTAGAATCAGCAGGTTCTGACTTTTCAGGCAAGCACAGGTTAATTGGGGAAGTAAGTTAATAAGGGAACTTTAATCCTCACCTTAGCACAGCCAGCATGGCACATGTTTCCACATCACATTATGAGGCTGTGTCATTCCCTGCTGTACTTGAGGAGCCGTGAAACCAGAAGTCTGTGATTTTGATTTCCATCAGTATTCTTCCTAGAAAAAAATCATTTGTTTGACGTTATTTCCTTCTCTTTGTAATTCCTTGCCTTTATGTGCATTTTATATACCCAAAGGCTGTTCTGTCAAGAAATAATATGTTTACGCTATGCTCGTTAAAATTAAGCAAACTTCTTGTGATTCTTTTATTAACTAGTACACTGATATTTGCATAGCAGAAGTCACAAGACATCAATTGGCTTTAATTAACTTTATTTTAAATTACTAAAGTAATGATATTAGACAATACTGGAGCATGATCCTAGTGGTAAAAGCAGTGCTGTTACATTATTAAATCTTAATGAAACTATTCATAGCAGGAATTATATTTATTATTTATTATTGCGGGAGAGGAAAAGTGTGTCTTTGCAAATCCAGGATTCCTCTTTGTTAAAAGAAGACTTTCTCTTCCTAGATGTGCTTTCAGAAGATAGTGCAAGGTCGTAGGTTTAGCAGCCTTTGGGATCTGCCTCCATCTCACCACAGGGATTTTCCCTTACCCCTGTTAGAAGAGGATATAATGAAAGGTGAGTCCCAGAAGCCCACCTGGGTACTGTTGACACCCAATACGTACTACTTAAGCAGTGTTGTTTGCAGCAGGTATCTGGTAATCAAACTTTCTGGCACCTCAAAACATGTAAAAATTATGATCTCAAATGTTGCAAAGGGTAGACTCCATATTTATGATTATGTGAGAACGTTGTGATTTAAAAGGGCCGATTCTCATCCGTTCTGCATATTAAATTGCTGTTGTACAAGTACAAAACTCCCTCTCAGAATCAGCACCATTACAATATATTTCATGTTTTTGTCAATTTTTAAAGACAAAGTTCACCGTCCTTGAAGGTGAATTATTGAAAAAATTAGAATCTTTCAATAAAAGAATAATACTGCTTTTCCAGTTTTGATTTGAAATTGGAAGAATTTGAGTCTACCTTTGTTTGGTTTTCTTTCACAGAATCACAGAATCGTTTAGGTTGGAAAAGACCTTTAAGATCAAGTCTAGCCATAAACCTCACACTGCAAACTCTACCACTAAACCATGTCCCTAAGCGCCTCATCTCCACGTCATTTAAATACCTCCAGGGACTGTGACTCCACCACTTCTCGGGATGGCCTCTTCCAATACTTGGCAACCCTTTCTGTGAAGCAGTATTTCCTAATATCCAGTTTAAACCTTCCCTGGCACAACTTGAGGCCATTTCCTCTCATCCTATCACTTGTTACTTGGAGAAGAAACCGACAACCGCAAAAAGCTGTTAACAGCAGTAGCTATAATGTAATAAGGTCTCCCTTCAGCATCCTCCTCTTTGATGTAATTAATTCTCTTTCTTTCATAGCTGGAATATACAGGAATTGTTCACTAATGTCATCTTCTGTTAGGTATTCTGAATCTGAGTGAACAAAGGCTTATCCTTCCAGCAGCAAAGATAAATCTCCAGACACCTCCTGTTACATCCAAAGCAACACCTTTCCATGAATTTCACAGGCAGCACAAGAAATCAGCTGTAGGTGAGTGCAAAGGATCAGTAACAACCATCAAATGCATCTCCAGCTTCACTTTCAGGCCCTTGTTTATTTCACCAGGAAACAGCTGTCTAATGAGCACTCAGTCAAGTTCTTAAAAACATCATTGAGTGCATAAAGACGTACATAAACACCCTGTCCCTTTTCACTTCTGAAGTTCCTACCTGTGTGTTCCAAATTCTATTTGTCTGAATGTGAAGGTCTGACCACTGATGTTAGTGTAAAGCCAGTGTACTCAATACAGTTGTTACAGCTGCTTGTGTTGTGTGACATCAGTATGGAAAGCAGTGTAAGCAAAATGAGTAAAAAGTTCAGTAGCAATCCCTTAAATTTGAGAAGTTCTCTGAGCAAAAAGGGGTCATTGAAAACTCAAGTTGTGTATGGAATAACCTGGAGTATCAGTGCTAGTATTTTGTCATTGTTATCCTGGTTATACTATTGGCTGGCATGTTATGAACACTATAGATTAAAACTGAAAACTCACCTGTACGTGAGAGCAAACCAGAGCATGGCAGTACCTAGTGGTTGGTGGTAGAGTGTCAGTTTGATGGTGTTGTTGCACTTCCTCTTAAAGATGAAACTTGTGATCC
>JAUNZM010000592.1:255000-402500 GCA_033459285.1 Clamator glandarius
CACTTGAACCCTTACAACTCATAAATTTGTGTAGTTTGTTCTTGGGCTTTTCCCAATTCTGCTTTTGATCTGCCATGTCTCATAATATTTTTTTTTGCTCAATACCCTGAAATATTTTTCATTCTTTTCTTTAGCCTTATAGAATGTTACGATTAAGAAGTTTGTCTGGGTCGGCTTCTAGGAAGCTGGAAAATTTAAACAACTAACATTTGTTTCAGTCCAAGAGGTCTAAATACACAGAATGACAGCTCATTTCAGCAGGAATTTTTTAATGCCTCAGTCTGAGTAATCGTAAAATCATAAATTACAAGATCTAGGACAGAGCAGGTCAACACAAAGACACAGAATTTTGATGTTGGTTGAGGTGTCTCTGTTCAGTTTTGTACATGAAAAACAGAGCCTGAAATTCTCTACTTGCATCTCCTTGACTTCAGCATTTAGGGCAGATCAGTCTGATTTTAATTCCCACATGAGTGGAATTCCAAGAAGTGGACATGGAGTTGCAACTGAATTTCTCAGCACTCTCCATTTTTACAGGAGTTTCAGATTCATGTCAAGTTTCTGGAAGTAATCCAGGGAAAGGCATAGTGAAGGGCTTCAATTCTACTGCTCTGAGGAATAAATGTTTCCTTTTTATGCCATCAAAACAACAGCTTTGGATTTCTAGGACAGCTAAAAAAAGAAAGTAGATCCCATTGTTTTAAGATTATTTAGCGTTTTTGTCAGTTAGTTAGAAAAAATGAATTTGTCATTTATAATTGGATTTACTACCATACTCTAATGCATGAATATGCTTCTGCAATATTTGGGATTCAAATACTGTTTCTTTTTTTCATTCAACTACTTTTAAGTCATTGATGCATCTTTCCACTTGGCCTTACTTTTACAATAAGTAAAATTTGTCACGTTCTATGACCTGCTGGATATTTATCAAAGCTTCCTTTTGTGTGATACCAGAGTCCTTTTTAAAAGCAGTTTCAACTGGGCAGTAAGTGTAGCGAGGAAAGTTAGGTATTATTCATTAAACCTGTCCCAGGCACCAAGAAGCGTGAGGTGGCAGAATCCCAGGTAGCTCCTTTTCCCCTTTTCCCTCCAGGCATTGCCTGTGGTTCCTTAAACTGTTGTTACATCCCCCTGCGCTGTAGGGCTGCTGCAGGCTTGGAAAGTGTTGTAGGCTCTTTGTTAAGTCAAGACACTTTGAGATGAGCACAGTTTATTAAGAAAGTGGCAGTTAAAGGGCATTAGGTCATGGCTGAAGTTGGAAGGGGAGGTGAAAGCAGGCCCTTTACTATTAATTCATACAACCCTTCTTCTAGTACTTCTATAACTCTCCCTACACTTCCCTCTGTGTGAACGGGGAGCATTCTGCTGAAGTCAGTGCAGAGGCATTATCATAAAACTGCAAAGGAGGAAGGTCCTCAATGTCCCTTCCGTGTCACTGAGCTGAGAAATCAAAATTCTTAGTTCTCATTTTGCGAGGGTGACCCTTACATAAACCAGCTCAGCCAGTGGGGTGACATGATGCAAGTGGCCACCCGCGAGTGCTCTGTCACCACTGGCATTTGTCAACATCCCTATTTTCAGACACCGTTTGGAGTTTAACTTACCCAGAATGCAGGTATGGATCAACTGAAGTAGTGCGGTTTTGAATCGAAATAGGAGTTTTGGCTACTGGCAAATGCAAATTTATCTGAAGGGTTTCACGTGTTTGAGACCAAAATGTTAGTGCTACACAAAGCAGCTGTGCATAACAAAACAGAAGTGGTGGCACAGGTTGCAGTTGTGCTGGAACACGTAGGGTATGACCACAGTATATGTAATTCCTTGGGTTGAGTTTTGGTTAATGTGCAAGGAATGGAATATTAAGCCTCTGTTTTCACTAAGCATTGTCAGATGCCCAGCCACGAAAGTACAGAGCGCTGGAAATGCATCAAGTGTGAGGATTAACGTGGTTCATAATGTTAATTGGAAGGTGAGTGGTTCAGAAGGAGTAAATATTCCTCACGTGAAATTTAATGGGGTCGTGTCAGTGGAAGTGAATATGTCGTGAATGAATATGTTTTATTAACACATCTCAGATAAGCACCTGTGGCAGTTGATGTAATGCTATAGCGTGCCTGCAGAGCCCTGGCAGTGTGCAAGCCCTAACTATTATTTGATTAGTGCTTGATTCCTTTCAAATAAGTACTGGTTTTCCAAGTGACATTTGCATGTTATTTTTCTGCACAGATCTAGTTCTTGGAACAAATGTGTTTTCAAGAGGATTGTTTAGTGCGGGGAAGTCACCTGCTTTCTGCATCTGATGTTGAAGTGTTTTGATATTGTTAGGTGGCTTAAAATTGATCCCCACCCAAGAGAACAAAATGAAGCCTTGAAGCTAAAGTTTATAAGTAATCAGAGCAAGCTCTATCAAATTACTGCAGCTTAATATTAGGCAAAAAATGTGTCTTACATGGCTGTAGTTCTACGGGTGCCTGGTACTGTCGTGCTAACTACGATATGTAAGTTTGACAAGAAATTGCTAAAAATTAAAGCAATTATTTCTGTTTCTCTGTATTTTATTAGGTTCTGCTCTCCTGTGTGCAAAACATCATTGCCACGGCGCTTTAGAATGCTGATTACTTCTAATAATTGTCCTTGTAATTTGCTGGAAGAACCACTAATACAACCTTCCAAAATGAAAGCACTGAAATACTGAGCTGATTTAGTCAAACTAAGTTTTTAATAAGTTTCGTAGGGAAATGTTGTTACTGAATTGGTCAAGATTTTATGCCAAACACTTGAAAACTAGGCTGAATTCCTTATTGATGCAATCACAGCTGTTTCAGCTCACACTGTGTGGTTGTACATACATGCTGATTAATTTAGAAGTAGCGGAATTTAAAAATTACAGGATTAGATATTATAGTTACAGTGGTCACATCATTTACTGCAGTCTTTTTGAATGCAAGTGTGCAATCAGTGTGAAGTCTGACCTCCAAACAGATAATCCAAGCTTAGACATGCTGCTGCTCTGCAACAAAGTGATCAGGTATCACCGAGACACCTCCTTAATGAAGTGATTTTTGTTGCCTTTTATCTGTGTGAGGAACAAAATGTACTAGGATTCTTGCTTAATTGTGGTGTCATTTTTTTTCACTGTTTAAAAAAAAAGAAGGGAAAAAAAAAAGCAGCAACATAGAAGACTCAAACAAAATATTCAGCCTGCAGGCTTGGATTATAAAGCTCTGTGGCTCTGTAACATTAAGGCTGGTATTTAAAATCTCATGACATAAACCCACAACGTTATGTTAGGTCACTAGTAAAATAGGGTTCATAAAGATGATGTAATTGGTACTATGCCACAGTTGGGATTTGAAATGCTTTGTTAAATGCAGAAGGCTGATCTTTCCAATATATACCAGGGGGGTTCTGGATGCAGTTGCTGGAGTTGGGGGGGGGGCTTGTACTTGTTTTCCAGGCTATTCCCAGTGCGCCCGTGAGCACATTCCTGATCTCGCTGTCCAACAGAACATGCAGATGGGGAGGCTGTGTGACATTCTGGGTATGTTACGAGCTGCTGGCTGCCTGGTTTTGATCGTTATTTGCCCATTGTTGTGAGTAAAAGAGATTGAGGAGGACTTTGTATTAATGTTAAATATAGAGAACACAAGTGACTTACCTGCTATGGCATTTGCTTCTGTCCACATTATTCGTAAGAAGAGCATGCTGATTCTTTCAGACTCCGTGCTAACTTAAAGCAGCCTCATCCTGTGCCATGCTGAGCACCACAAACGATCAAAAGTGTTTAGTGTTCTACAAAATTAGGTAGCTAATTCTGCTAGAGTTCATTCAGGCTCATATGGAGAGAAAGATGTGCTAGAAAAGAGCAAGACCTTATTTAAACCGATTTTTTTCCTAAACTGGCAAACAAGGCAAAAAACATACGTTAAGAAGTTTTTCCTACAATGACTGTCCTGTTTTAAGCAAAGCAGTGAAAAATGTTATTTGTCAATGACCAACTTCATTGGCTCCCTGGAATGACATCCTTTACGTGATTCATATATATTTCAGTATCATTATTATTTTATAAATGCCATTTAGTAAGTTTGTAACAAAAATGTATTGGATCCAGAAATTTACAGTTGCCTAAAATAATAATGTAATTGCCTTTATATATTATCTAGGCACTAATAGGGTTTTTCCACAGCACAGTTTTATTTTTTAATTTTTTAACAATTTTTGCCTCAAAAATTATATTTTTAACTTAAAGAGACAAAGTCAACTCATCAAACAGGCTTTCTTTCTCATTTTAAAATCTGTGAACATGAAAATTGGTTCGAGTATAAAATGTAAAATAGACCATGATTAAGAAACAAACTAGTTAAATATTAACTAAATTATTAACTAGATTGGATGCTTTACCTGTGCCTGGAAGAAGAGCATTGATCTTTACTGTATTATTTCTCCTTTTCCTGCTTTTCTTTTTAGGATGCCAGAGGATTGCTTGCATGTTGTGACCTGCTCTTAGCTTACCTGTCTCTGGAGCCCCACTGTGCCCAAAGCAGACTTGTGTATCTCTTTATAGGGCAGAGCTAAGAGTAGTGAAATGTGTTGCAGCATTTTATTTAAGACATTTATTTGCACTTGTCCGTTTTAGACGGCACAGTCTATTCAGCACTGCAGCCACCGTTGGTCTGTTTGTACCCTGGCTGGTAAATTTTCAGGTTTATTTTGCAAGTCTGAGTCAATACCTAAAAGTGATAGAATATTGGCTAATGGTTCTTTTAATTATCTTTAAAACTTACATAGTAATGAACTGTATTGCACAAAGGATCTGTCCCGAGCTGATTGCTGGATGCTGTGCCACTGAAACGCTTCAGTTGAGGTTCTGGCCTTGTGTTTTTAATGTGGGCTGCTTGCCTGTAGCAGTATGGCAAAGCATAGTGAAGGAGTGGAATTTCTTATTCCTTTATAACGTGAGGCTCAGGGTTTCCTTAGTCCAATACTTGCTCTGCTTTGGGTTCGTTCGCGTGTAATAGCAGTTGTCCCTGGCACTGTCAGGGCTCTTGTTCCTATGCCCAGTAAAGACAATGAAAGACTTCCTACTGATTTCAGCAGGAGCTGCATCAAAATTGAGGAGTGCTTTTTGGCAGCATATCCTATTGCTGTTCCAAGGCACATTAATTCATTAGCTCATTTATTAACATTAATATTTTAGAAGAGGTGAGTAGTTACAATTTTCCAGAACAGCCTATGTCATAGACTCTCACTTTCTCACCTCTAACTGTCTGTGTATACGCTGTCTTTGAGCCCAAGTTGGTTTACATGCAGGCAAACAGATTTTCACACTGTGATGTTTAACTCACTAATCTGCACGCTCACGTGCTAAGCAATGGTTATTAATGGTATCCTACCGTGAGCTTTTATGTGGGCAGGACAAGAATAGGAAAGGGCCATGCAAAATCCAGGCAGCATACAAAATTGCAATTTCATCCGCTTTCTAAACTTAATAGCTCGGTTTTATAATTTACTGAAGTTAATGGGATACATTTTTAAAGCAGCGCGCAATTCCTCTTGATGTTAATGTGAGTCGCGCATATAAATCCCCCTGCAACACTTTGAAAATTCTGCCCCCAATATGTTCTGCAGATTGAATTCCCCAAACTAGCTGTTTCTTCGGGTTGCTGACCTGCCTTCAGAGAAACGCTGAAGCACAGAAAAAGCAGTTAAACTACTAAGATTTGGGAATTACAGATTTTTTTTTTTTTTTAATTTCCAGTGTTCTTTTAAGGAAGCTGTTTTTTAGCAAATAATCAGGAATTATCAGATTGCCGTTCTGAACGGAGTTTACCTTTCCTCCAATAATGAACATTGTGCCCCTTTGTTTTAGATGCCAACGTGGACGTCATCTACATCTGCCCCCTTCATCTGAGTGAGGAGTTACTGCAATATTACAATAAACTCCTGGGTCTGCAGGCAGCTGTTAGATCTGGGAACCCTGAGGACATGGGTGACCTGCAGGACAGGTTCAGAATTCTCACCCCTGAAGCTATAAACAGCTTCCCTGTGAGTTTGTCTTCTAATTACTACAGCTTGAGGGATGCAGTAAAATTAAATTGGAAATTTTATAACTTGTAACGCTCTGGTACACATCAGTGAAATATTATTGCAAGTTTAAGGGCTTTACTGATTAGGCTACTAGTTAGAGCATTGGAAATAAATGTCCTGGTTTAGCTTTACAGACTTACTTGAGATAATACTATATTGGCCATTTGCAGGCCACTGTCCCTTCTTGGGACTGGGAACTTGATAGATTTATATCTCTAAGCAAATCGTAGCAATAAACCATTCTTATTACTCCAACTTTATCTCTGGGAAGCCCAGCATTCAATCATTCATATGTTTGTAGTGTTTCTCACAATTAAATCCAATGCAGAGCTTCTTAAAAAGCAGAACTTAAAACTACTTAGGTTAGGTTGTACAGACATATTAGTTCCAAGACTCTCAAGTCAGTTTTAAATCCGTGTGCTAAAACATGGTCTGAAAGGAGACCTTAATGAATGTACACTATGTGTTTGTGAAAATACTGCAGCACAGTGAAGGCTCTTCACAGTGGGGAGTTTTGTATTGTAAATATTAACTCCACAGCGTCTTAACTGAGATTTGCTTTTTGTGAAACTCTGTGGTACGATTCTGTCTTTAGGGTCTATGCTTGAAGCCCTGCTCCCTTTTTTTTATATGCATCAATAACCCTCCTCTAGTTATTGAACTGGTTTGTTACACCACATACTAATAGAAACTGGTGGCTTTGGGAGAGAAAGAAGGATTTTAAATTTCATTAGTGTTGATTTTCAAAGGTAGTTCTATGGGAGCAGCTGTTCAGCAATATACTACTACTTGCGTATATGCCTGGATCCTTCTCTGCTGAAATAGTCTAAAAACCCCTATGTGAGAACAGTGTGTAGCTTGCGTGCTGTATGGGAGGGACCCCTGAACCAGAGCTGGCTGATGGTTTTGAAGTGGTTAAAATGAATTCTGTAGATACAAATGTGTTCTGCTTTCTCTGGAGTTGGAGAGAAAGCATCAAATGGGTATTTGTGGTTTTAGGAGCTGGCTTTGCTTTAGTATTGTCTTTTCATCTGAATACCGGAAATCTGCAAGAATCGCAGCCTCCTCTGCTTGGCTTTCACCTTGTAAAGTAAAATTATTGGGGTGGTAAATCCTTGATAAATACCAGGAATATTTTTTTCTTTTTAAATTGCACTTTGACAATTTTAGCTGTTTTTCTGTGGATATTGGGCTATATTTCCAATACTAACTACCAAATATTGGAAGCCCAAAGAAGACTTCTATGTAAAACGTGCCGAAAATATCACCTAAACCACATCAGATTATGGATAAAAGATGTGTTGCTAAACAAGGAAGGACTGTCCAGGAACTGAAAGTGTCTTTTATGGACAATTTTGGTCATGGTGATTTGACTGAAGCTGTTAGAATGTAAAAGCAGCTTACCTGCTCTGACGTAAGGAGCTAAACTTAGTTACAAGGGCTACGTGGTTGTTTCAGGGTTATGGGTCGCACTGCTCACCTGGTCGTGGAATGCGGAGAAGTGCGTTAGTGCCAAGTGCCATCGGAAGGAAGGGGCAACCACAGATTTTACGTGCTGACAGGGAGTCACCGTTGGATGTTCAGTGCGGTGCACCTGCTTTTCTGTGAAATCCTCAAACTGCCTTGTTTTTATTAGGCACGTGTTCTTTACCATCTGTTAATGGCTAAGTCCAAGAAATCAGCCTTTTGTTTTGAGAATCCATACCTTTAACTGATCCTGGTCATCCATTGGCTTCAGCGACCATGGGTTTAGCTGTCATTTCTTCTTTGTCAGAGCTTTATAGGTTCTTTTTTAAGCATTTCTCTCTGGGTTATCTATTTAAAACCTTTTGCTCTACCTAACATAGCTAAATTCATTCCTAAAACATGAAAGTATGGCTTGAAGGCCACCTTAGCAAGCTGCTTTGTCCAGCTCTAGAAGCACAAATTTGCTTTGGCCAGTTTCCTAGCTAGTTTGATGGAACTGGATGGAAAGAAAATCCATAGAAAACACAGCCAGACACACGTATCCCTGCACCACTGGTGGCAGTTGTCCATATACGGTTGTCCTTAAGCATTTTGTAGCTATTAGAATGACCTCTTGTGCCTCAGTGCATCCAGGTGCAATGCAAAACCCATCTAGCACAGGGTTATGCTGTCATGTTTCCCAGCTAGCAGCATGTCGAAACAGCAGGGTGGCAGCTTTACTCGTCGTGGTGAGGCTGGTGTCAAGGTCAACTTCTCTGACCTTGAGAAGATTAAAAAAAAAACCAAAAAAGCACAGCCTTGTGAACCAAGAACTGGGGTTTATTGGTTAACCTGCTAACCACTGTTCTGTGCAGTTGTGCTGGAATTCTGAGGGTTCCTCAGTTCTCCTGTTTTTACCCGCGTCCACTCCCCCAACTATCTATCCCAGCAGCTATACCTCTCTCAAAGCAGGAATGAACTAGATTTTACAGCCTGTTTCCTGCACTCCTTAATTAACTGTAAACTCCATTATTGAGAGACACAAAGCAAATCTCATCCCTACATCACCACTCATGGCCCCAGGGAGCGAGTGACCGGGGCTGGAAATCGATCCTGTTCTCTGTGTGGCAGAACTCTGCCACGGGACCAACAGAACAGGCCCTCTCCTTGCTTTTCTGCCAGTGCACAGGGGAAGGGAAACAAATCAGAATATTAACAGTCTTGGGTTTAAAGCTGATGGAAGGAAAAAGACTCCAGGAAACTTGTTAGTCGTTGCTATTGCCCTTATATTTCTGTGCTGCCCTTTTTCCTACTAGGACTTGGAAGAGTATCTCAGCTCTCTGAGTTACATCCTTGCTGTCCTTGCGGTGTCTGATGCCTTTACAGAGGAGCTGTGTGTTTGGTGTGAAAAAGCACTGAGGAATTGACAAAAGAGGATTTCTTTTGTTCATTTCCTGGAGCTCCCCCTATCCCATTTTCCGCTGTTGTCCCCCTCCAAGTACTGGAATCAGGTTTGTACTTCAGTCCCTTCGAAAGAACTTCCAGGACTTCACAGAGGAAAATATGCTAGGTTCTCCAGACCTGGAAATCCCTAGCAAATCCAATATTTATGCTATCCTGAAAAGGAAGGCTTTCCTGACAAGGGCCTAATTTAGAGGAAATCTCAAAGTGAAAGTTGTTTTCTTGTTGTTATGATTAGGATTTGTCTATGGCAACCTCTTGCAGTGGATGTCTCTTGTGCTGTTTCTGCACAATGTCCATCCCTGCCTGTCCCAACATCTATATCTTTGGAAGGATTATGGGGTTGTCTCCAGGCCAGGCGTAGGAGGTGATGTAGAAAATATTTCTGAGTTTTCATCTGCCCTGCCTGATATTCTTAGGTTGAATTTAGAGGTTATAGCATGTCATGAGCAGCTGTATCAGTGATAGATCTTATTTTAGAAGAGGTAAAAAGTTCCTTCCAAAAAGTTAAACCCGTGGTACTTTACACAACAAAAAATACTGTTCTCTCTTTCAGCATTCTGCAGTTGTGTTTACAGTAGCAATCAGAACTACAGTGTGATGGAAATGCATGTCCCCAGTAATTTAATGTGATCAGGGAAAGCTTTGTAAATCAAAGTGTTTTATTCTTAGAGAATCACTTAAAATACTGCAGAACTGTATAGTGAAATACATTCCCTGCTATAGGGGGTTTGCTTCATTTTTGTATTGATTTTTAGGAGCTTTAGAGTTAAACCATGCCAGAAGTGTTGCTGAGATGAATCACTATTATCCAAAGGCCACCAGCCTCTCTGCCGCCTGACAGAAGGATAATTCCGCATGGATCAAATAAATACAGATGTGTAGTAATTAGTTCTATTCCCAGTGAGCCCATTTCCAACACGCTAAAGATGTGCACGATTATGGAGCCTCACCCCAACAGCTTTTATCAATTTAAACTGCTAAGCTACAGGATAGGTCATAACCCATCCTGCTATTAATAATGTATTTATTGTGTGCAACATTATAAATTAGGTTCATGGAACAGAAACGAACACCTTTTCACAAGAGTAATGTTATCTTTATACAGAAGCACCACATGTGCCTTGCCACGCAGCTGAAGTACAGTCCCAAGACAATCGAAAGAATAAAAATTCTTATCCAGAGCAGAGATGCCTACATCGTTGGAGGGGTTCCCCACAAAGATGATTTAGCAGTGGCTGACATGCTAAATGTGCCTATATTAGGCTCGGTGCCAGAAGTGGCTCATCTCTATAGCACCAAGTCTGGAAGTAAACGAATTTTTGCCGCTGCTGGTGTGCCAACCCCTCCTGGGGAATCTGACATCTACACCAAGGAAGAGGTAAGGCTGTGGTTTGGGGTGTGCCAACATGCAGGTGCTTGTTTTCAGTTGCTAGGATGCAAACTTTGTACAGTTGCAATGATTGGATTGATTAGGCCCTGACTGGGTTTGATTAAATCATGTACAATTGCCATGTATGGTTCTTTTTTGGCTCTATCTGACCAATTAAATGCAGTTTGTATCCTAGTTAGGAAGTAATCCAGTTGTTCTGGTATTCTTCATGTTACTTCTAGAGAATATATCAAGGTATTTGGTCCAGTTATTTCACACAGTTTGTGTTGCTGCTCTGTGGATGAAGTCATGGTCGGGATGAATCATAGAATGCTTTTGGTTGGAAGGGACCTTTACAGGTCATCCAGTCCAATCCCCAGTGAAATTAATGGGAAAATAGAACAGAGATTTCTCAGAAGCTAAGTATCTGATGAAGGAAAAATTCCTTCCACTTAAGAATTCAACCTGTTCAGTCTGAGGTTCACTGAGCATAACTGTGACTGCAGTTTTGCCTTGTACCTGGCTCAGCATTGCTAAATTCACCAATCTCGTTAGCGTGGCCAGTGAGAAAAGATCGAGTACTCCTAATCTAAAATTACAAGGCATAGGAGTTTTCTGTGCAGCGTTCAGTTTACATGTGTTTAGTTTGCATTCAGTGCATCAGTATTTCCCTCTAAGCTGATTGCACCATTTGCAATGATTTGTCTTAAGTATGATCTGTACTGATTTCTTAAAACATATTTTTATGGTAGTGCTACGTCTCATACAGGAAAGCAAACAGTGCTGTGGTTTCTGGGTATTTCTGCCTTTTCACATTGCTTTGTCTTTTATTAATCACCTTTAACACTGAAAACAGTCTACGCTACACAAATACAGTGTAGCTTCTGTACTAGATGAAATAAATACATGATCAATGATCTCAAAAACAACTGTTTGATTTATTGTTAAATCATTTATGTGAATCTAATATTTTTAGATTCATGCTGCAGTGTTATGGAAGTTCTACTTCTGTTGTTTGCTTGTATGAAATATTGACATTTTAGGTTAAATAATCAAAGCAAGGTGATGTTATATTAAAGCACAATTCAATTTTCACTTAAAGATAGCACATAATTCTTTGTGATTGGTACAGTCCTTACAATATTATTGATTCTTTTCGTTACTGTAGGGGAGTCATCAAGAAAAACACTTTTATGTGATTGTCAAAAGGCACAAATAATAGCATCTGGGATGCACGTGTAATTGTATTTTAGGTTGACATTAGAAAAAAGGAACAAAAATCCCCAAAATTGCTATGTGAAATTGTAGCAGGCTCTAGCCAATGCAACAAGATCTGATAATAGTTTTACCAGGTTCAAAGGCATTTGCAGTTTCTAAGAAGCTAATTGCATCCCACACCAGCTGGGAAAAAGACATTTGGAAGCCATTTAAATCTGTGTACATACACAAATAAATAATTAGCATTTTTATAAAGCCTGCCTGGTAACTCTTTCGTACATTTATAACCATGTAATGTACTCGCTCTCCAGTAGGAGAATTTCACAGATGTTTTGGCTGGTGTAAGAATCTGGCACAATTGTTTCTCAGGTTTTGCAGACAGCGTAGTCCAGCGCATGTTGTTCCCTGCCACAAACATCTACTGAGTGGTACTGACCCTCCAAAACCTAAGATCCTGATCGGACTAAAAAGCCTCAGCAGGCAGATTTCTCTGTGCAGAATGGTCCATTGACCACCAAAGGTGCCTGGCTGCTGTTTGATGCTGTGCACCAATGAACTCCAGCACAGGATGAAGGCTAGAGATCGTAGAATCATAGAATGGTTTGGGTTGGAAGGAACCATGGAGGTCATCCAGTCCAGTCCCCTTGCAGTGACCAGGGACCCAGGGACATCTTCAACTGGATCAGGTTGCTCATCAAAAACGGTTCGAGATTGCTCTTGCTATGTATTCAGATAACTGCAACACGAGCGTGTCTAGGAAAAAGAAACCCTATCTAGAAAATAAGCTTCAAGCCCAAGTATTTGAGAACTGGAAATCTAACGTGAGGAACAATTTGATATTGTCATAGTGCAAAATATCTGTGTGTGGTTGCTCCCCAGATGATTCGTGTTCTCAGCCAGCTGATTGTTGACAACATGGAAGTGTGGCGTTGGTTGTTTAAAGTGAACGATGAATCCAGAGGAAACGGCACTGCCTATTGTGACATTATTTCTCATCTGAAATGCTACGACTGGGTTCAGAAAGAACGTCAGTGCTGCAGCCCTGAGATATGGACTAAGAAGAGGGCACATGTAAGTAACGGAGGAGGGTGTCTTGTTCTGGCTTCTTCAGTCTGCTGGGTTCTTCCTCATAGCAAATCTTTTTGGTAAGCTTTCATTTTAAGACTTTGGTAAAATCTGATTTATATAGAGTCCAGACTAGCTTGTACAAGGCAATAGGTAACAATACAAATAAAACAGTTAAATATTCCAAATAGAAATGAATCCCTGGCATCCAGCTGCGGAATAAGTTGGATGTCATAACACTTGATTCATATGCAAGGATGGGCAACTTTTAGTCAGTGGTCTTGTTCAAAGTGAGGAGGTGATAAATGAAAGGAAATAAGCAGGAGAGCCTTGTATCTATCTATGTCTATAGCTTATATCCCAAACGTAAGAAGGATATGGAACTGCTGAACGGGTCCAGAGGAGGCCAAGGAGATGATCTGAGGGCTGGAGCATCTCTCATATGAGGACAGGCTGAGGAATTTGGGGCTGTTCAACCTGGAGAAGAGAAGGCTCCAGGGAGACTTCAGAGCAGCTTCCCAGTGCCTGAAGGGGGCATACAAGAAAGCTGGGGAGGGACTACAAGGGTGTGTAGTGATAGGGTGAAGGGAAGGGGCTTTAAATTGGAAGGAGGAAGGCTTAGATTAGACATGAAGAAATTCTTCACGCTAACTGTGGGGCAGCTCAAGTTTCCAAGAGAAACTGCCCCATCCCAGGAGGTGTCCAAGGCCAGGCTAGATGGGGCTTTGAGCAACCTGGTGCAGTGGGAGGTGTCCCTGCAGGGGGTTGGAACTAGATGGGCTTTGAGGTTCCTTCCAACCCAAAACATTGCATGATTCTGTGATCTACATAGAAACTTGGAATTGCTGGAATAAAGCGTTGGACTAATGCGGTTGAACGATACCAATCAATTTGAAAGCACATACAAAGTGATTACTTTTTAATCTGGTTTTCTGAGGTTTATTTTCTTTGAACATTTTTCCTGACCGATAACTTTTAACCCTTTTAGCTGTTTTCTATTGTGTGAGGCATAACACTTGAGGTCCCCATGATTATTGGACTCCTGCATGTTTCATTACAGTGGGTGTCTAGGTAAGGAAAGAGATCCTGTAAGACTCAAATGAAGGAACGTTGTAGCATGAACTCGTGCTCTAGGAGATTCCTGGGAACCCATATGTTTGAAAGAGGTTTTAAGATGCTAGATTTTAGCTGGAGAAAAACCCATACAAAAGTATACTTTGTTAGTTCTGGCATTTGGAGAACGATTTGTAGTTTAAATATTCATTGATATTTAAATGTGTTAATTTCAATAAGCATTTGATATTTCTGTATATTGTGCCAAATTCATTCCTCTTGTAATGGTTTTAAAGCCAGAAGGAATGTATCCAGAAAGAACTGTTTAATTTATGTAAACTGCTCATTAGTGCTCTTTCAACTTTTTTTAATTCAATCAAAACAGGTTTGAAATATTTTTTGATTGAATTAAATTGTGTATTAAAATTTCAAATTGTGCTGGTTACAGTTCTGTTAGGTTTGACAACTACGAAGCAATTCCACATTACCAAATAGTTTGTCAGATAAAGCTGAAGGGCTCATTTATTTATTCTGCTGCACATCCTTCCCTCTGCTAGAGTCCCGTAGTGTGAGATAGGACACCGGAGAGCTGCCCCATCAGCAGTGCTGCTGGTCTCTGCATGCTCTGGGACGGAAAGCGAACGGAATATATTCACGTCCTGCTCCCACTGCTGGAGTCAGACATGACTCATAGAATGGTTTGGGTTGGAAGGGACCTCAAAGCCCATCCAGTTCCAACTCCATGGGCAGGGACACCTCCCACTGGACCAGGCTGCTCGAAACTCCATCCCGCCTGGTCTTGAACACCTCCAGGGATGGGGCAGCCACGACTTCCCTGGGTAATCTGGGCAATGGAAAATATATAAAGAATAATCTGTTTGATATAGTTTCCTGTAGTCAGCAGGAAAGATTCCATAAATCGAGACCAATATTTAAGTGTACTCTAGCAAATATGTTCAAATGTTTCTGCCTTCAGAGTTTAGCCCTCTTTTGTAGAATGGAGACCTTCTTTATATATAATGAATTGCGGTCTCCAGTGAGGTTACCATTGAAAGCAGAGGATTAAAATCACCCTTTGTTAAGGAATAGCATTGTAATGATACACATTTAAACATCAAAGCATTAGTTTATGAGCACAGGCATGCTTTAATGTCTTATTACGGTATGTGGACCTGTTTCTTTTGATAATGAAGACATCGTGTCATTGGCGGAGGCTGCCACATACAAAATGTATGCTGGCAGGTTATTAAAAAGTTCAGCTTCTTGATGAAAGACTATCCTGCAGGCTAAGAGTACAGTGAAAAGACTCTCCATTCTGGTAGAATTATTAGAAATGAGAATATGACTCTAAGCACTAAATTATGTTAATACTTACAAATAGCATCATTTGCATAGCAGTTTAAGACACGATACCCGGCTTTTCCTCATTGGTATGGAGTAGGCAACAGATTAAAAATAATGCACTTCATGATTTCGAACTGTGTAGAAGTCTTTTCCATCTAAAAATGAGACTGATTTTAGAGTCCTCATTTCAAATGTAGTGGTGGGCAAACAAAAATGCAGGACAGGATTATCGATGTATTTTACCTTGTTAACTCAATGCAGCATCTGAGTTATCTGAACAATTATTTTACGACTCCATAAAGGGTAGAATTCAGAGTCTGAATGTCTCTGCAAGGCCTTTGTCCTACTGCGCGCTGCTGAAGTCTCTCAGCCTATAAAGAATTTCCTCCTGAGGCCCAGATTCTAATGATATTCAATATCAAGAGAAGTGCTGCCTCCCCAAGTGCGCGTTTGGCAGTCGTCAGGCCGTTTGTGGAGGCATTCTGCAACGTGAAAAAGAACTTCAGGATCTGGTCCCAGGTACATACAAAAACGTCAGTGAGTACTGAGACACCTCAGCAGTTCAATTGCATCTTGCGGCGTGTTTCACTTTTATAGGGAGCATATAAAATAACAGATTTTTAACTGTTTAACATGCATGTAAGGCATATGTGCTGTGTGAAATGCTCTTATGCCATTTTATCCTGATTTTCCATCCTATTTACTTCCAACCAATTCAAGCTTCAGTTAGTCTGGGCTTAGCAAAGAAAATGATTCTGCTACTATTACAGTAAGTGAAAAACTGGAATGTCTAGGTAAAAACACTACTTATTATTATTAGGTTGTCCAAAGTATGGTGAGAAGATGGGCACCTCACTCTTGTTGAAAGTCAGCAGTTCAGGTTTTGGAAGATCTTACCTGTACTTGTATGGACCCTTACTGGAATATACATTCATGGAAAACTATTAACTGCTGTCACTGACACAGTCTCTGGCGTGGAGGGATTCTGAGCTGCAAGTTGTTGGGGGCTGGGAGAGTGTCTGGGGAGGGGATACTCTTGCTCTGTTTTCATACTTCCCAGGACATCCACTTGTGACCACCATCAGAGAGAAAATTCGGACCTAAGCAGACCTTATACAGCCAATGCTTTCATGACCTTTAAAAAGAGGCTCAGATGCCACACAATTCAAGCTGAATATTGGTGGGAAGTGGCTTACAAAGTCCATTTGGTGCCTTGTCATTGTTTTTGAACGTACACCAGGCTGTGATGTCTCGTGGTCTCTGATTCCGAATCCTGGGACTCAAACTGCCACCTCAAACTCTCTAAACCTTTGCAGTCCTCTTCCCTTTATGTGAAAGATAACATCACCTTCCTGTCAGTGTTGCCTCTTTTCTTCTAGTATTTCCCCTTTTACATAAAACAGGACTATGCAGAGATCTCGTTCTCTTGTATAATTCTAGAAGTCCAAATAGTATTGAAATAACTAGATAAATTAATAATCAAATTAATATTATAATTACCTTTTATTATGCTGTGATTCTTAATTAAGTACCAGGACCAGCAACGAGATGTGAGTTTACCAACTAGTGGTCCTAAAGACAGCAAAGACCAGACTGAAGGCAAGAGAAGGGATAAGTGTGTGGATAAAGATGAAAAGAGCTGAAAATACAGGAACAGAAGACACACAAAACCAAGCAACAACTATTCTCTCAATAAGCCGTTATAATTGGCCATGGCTGCACAACCATTTCAAAACCCTGCATTAAATATCTGTTGTAGAAGAAAAAAGCTATTTAACGCGCTTGGGCAGCCTAGTGTTTTAAATGGTAGTGCTTGAATCTTACTGCCTCCAGTTGTGGCACAGTATTTTGTCACGGTTTCTTTTCCTTATAGACTTTATCTTGGTTAATTCACTACAACGTGTAAGAGGAAATCAAAATCTTTTCAAAAGGTAACAAAACCAGAAAATAGAATTCAGTCTGAGTTGCATAAAGCAATTTTAAGACTCTGGCTTCTGGATTTTGCATTGATTGGTATTGGAAAGTTAGAGTTTCAAAGATAAAATGCTGGCTATTCCTTTAAATTCTTTTGATCAGTTGTCAAAAATCCTGTAATAAGTAATTAGATAAACTTTGCGATTGTCTGAAAATCAGGAATAGCAGTGATTTTTTTTTTTTAACTGGTAGGGTGACCTGCATTCACTCCAAGTAATCTGATGCTTATGTACCGCGTCTTGTTTCTTTCCTAAGTGAGGAATTCAGAGTGAGTTTATAAACAGGTGAAATTAAAACCAACTGTGATACTGTCAAAGACTTCATTTTAGGAATATGGCATTGCCAGCACACAACTGTTTCTTTCTTTGAATACAGCATCGCTTTCCAACTCTGCCTTTTCCCTTTCTGCTACCTGTCCTCTTCGCCACTCGGATCACCGTTAGTAACGGCACCAGCTTTTCCTAGGGCAGAGCTGCAAGTGTTACTGAAACCAGAATAAACCGCAAGGAATTAACTTGGCCTTAGTATAACACCCAAAGCCTACTGAGGGGGGTCTGAAGCAAGAAGTCTTTGCTACTGCTCTTGCTGTACACGTGCAGTTGCCGGTGCGGTGATGTTGTCAGCCTGAAGAGAGCCAGAAACTCAGACAAATACACAAAAGATCCATTTTTGGCAGGCTTTGAGAATGTCTTCTCACAGGTACAATATTTAATAGGAAAAGAGAAGGAACCCAAAGAGTTAAGGAAGAAGTTGTTTTCTGCTAAAGCAATACAGTTGCGGGTTGCTTCCTAGTGTGGGCAGTACTTTTTCAACAATACATCCTAAATAGTTGTAATATTGTATATTAATATAGACCGCAGTCCCCTTCTTCTGCTTATTAATAGATCCCTGTAGCTGCCACAGTGCTGTTTCAGGTGATTCCAAAACCCTAAGTAAAATAAAGCATGATAATTGTATCCTGTGGTTAAATTAAAGCCATGATATCCATTCCTAAGACTCGCAATAATCAGATATACAAGCTGTTGGTTTGCATGTCCTATTGATTTAATATGCTTCTAATCAGTACATAAAGCTATAGGCCTGCAGTGTTAATTTTTCATATGCTTACAAAGTACCCTTTGATTTTCTGTCACGCGTTAATTACAGCGTTTTGCCATTAAATAGGAAGCTTTGTGTAAACTAATTACTAGGTAATCATTGTCTACCGCGAGCGTGCTGTTTGTACCTTTTATTTTATTCTAAAAATGCACAGATCTCGCAGTCTGGAAGCACTCTACCTTCCAGCCATTAGCTCTCACTAATTCATAGCATTATTGTGTTAAGATTGTAGGAGTTGTAATTGTTGTGGTATCAGTGCTGTTAATTACCGGAGTAAACAGTTGAAATGGTGCCAAGGTCTATTGTACAAGGCAGAGGAAAGGAGGTTTAAATGTTACTTCCACCATCTGGGGACCGGAGGAGAGGCAAATGCTCACAAACAGCAGTGAGGCAATATCAGAACTTCAGCTCCGGGGTTTTAGGCCATATGGATCCAGAATATTTGGAATCAATTGAATTTAAGTGCCAGTTTGTAGCGATAACAGCGTGGAAGGAGAGGATAAAGCAAAAGCACTAAAGAAATCTGAAATCCGTTAATGGTATCACAGCCAATAAAATGCCTGCTTGGATTATTTTAAAAATGTTTATTTTGCTAAAATCCCAAAAGTAACACATAGGCAACTCTGGGGGGGAAAAAAAGACATTTCACTGAGCGTTGCTTGTGAAAGGCGGTGCAGGTTTTGCCTGACGATTCCTTTAGCATTACAGCTCAGCAGTTTAGACACAATTCCTGGAAGCGGCTGTCTACGTGATCTTTTGTCTTTTTTCTTTTTGCAATCACATTTTTGGAATTCATTGGATTCCTTTATTTAGAAATGCAGGGCAGAAGGGAGGGCAAGCAGACAAAATTTGAGAGATTGAAATCTAGAGAAATAAATGAATTAGGAGAATAGTAATCTGAGGGCGTTGATTGTGTGTTTGCATGGATCTCATTAAAACACAGACAAGATGCATTCAAATATTGCTTATCTCATCTTGCGTGAGGATTAACATCCCCATGTCACAAACTTATAAACGTTACACTTGAAAGAAACATTTATTTTAAGAGATTTTGGAAGACTATGACAATTACATTACGTTTTGTTTGCTCTGAAGGTAGATGTGGGGAACCTTGATAAATGAAGGCTGCAGCCTTGCAAAAGCCACGGTTTTATGCAGAAAACAGCAGTGCACATGGAGCGGATTTTTTTGAGTAAGCCAGTAACCTGTGTAATCAAAAATGGTCCTAATCTCAAATTAACACGTGCTCAAACATTATTTAAATATATAACATTAAATTATTATATTAAATATACAAAGAATTATCTTTCAATCTCATACACCTTTCAAGCTCCTCTTTATGCCTGATTTTTGGTAGCACAGGCTGCAGGGATTTTCTATCTGATGTCCTCACATATATTGTTCTCGGAGAAGGGATCTCGCAGCATGTTGCTGTTGCGGGTTTAGGAGCGTTCAGAGGGAGCAGAAAGGATCTCTATCGCTAAACAATCCTGGTTTATTTATTTTTCATTGGCCTTTTAGCAGATGTTGAAGTAGTGCAGGGCACATTGTAAACCTGCACTTTTCAATGGAGACATGGTAAATAGCAAAGCATACAATGGAAGAAGCGATTGTGGGGGGAGTGGATGAGGCCAGTGAGGGGGTTCTCTCTGTGTGTGTGTGTGTGTATGTAGTTGAATTTAGAATTAAAAGAAGTGCTTGATCTTTATATATTGAAATCCTCAGCGTGCAGAGTGACAGCATGAGCCAGAAGAGAAAACCATGGCCCCATGTGGTGTGAAAAAAGGAACAGCAGTTTAAGTGCTGGAAAGTTGAAAGAGAACTAACCTTCTTGTTCTTGTAGTCGAGGGAAGTGGCTGTTTTGTGCTTTTGTATTGAAGCATAGCATATGTGCCTCAGTTTGACAAAAAGCCTCTTGAGTCACAGCAACCCGAGTCCTGTGTGCTGATCCAAAGCGAAGGCCGTGATAATGAGGGGCCGGGTTCTCAGGAAGCAGCGAGGAGATAATACTACATAAGTGGAGAATTCTGTGCGCTGCTTTTGCCATCCTACTTAATGCAAGTTGCAGCCATAGTGAATCGCTTGCCGTACAGCTGAAATGGGCCATTAGCTATCAGGGAAAATTGTCTCTGCTACTGTCAGCAGATGGAGCAAATATTTTACAAAGCAATTTTACATACAAAAAACATTTGTGTTACTCGATAATGGTGGCTGTTTTACATGATGGTACCTTCTATCAGAACATACTTTTCCAGCTCATGGAAGGCAAAATTGGCGCTTTTTGATTTTAAAATTTGCTGTTAACAATCAAATGCCTGGGCTTTAAGTCAGGTTGCAAACTTTAAGTAGGTTGGGCATTCAGTGTCTCAGTTCCAAACATGTTTCCATTTGTATGAACCTTTCATAGAATCATAAAATGATTTGGGTTGGAAGAGACCTCAAAGCCCATCCAGTTCCACCCTTCTGCCATGGGCAGGGACACCTCCCACTGGATCAGGTTGCTCAAAGCCCCATCCAACCTGGCTTTGAACCCCTCCAGGGATGGGGCAGCCACGACTTCCCTGGGCAACCTCGGCTAGGGCATCACCACATTTATTGTGATGAATTTCTTCCTAGTGTCTAATCTAAATCTTCCTTCTTCCAATTCAAAGCCATTCCCCTTGTCCTATCACTACTTGCCCTTGTAAAAAATCTCTCCCCAGCTTTCTTGGAGCCCCTTCGGGTACTGGAAGCTGCTCTAAGGTGCATCAAGAGATAAAACTTTGGTAGGCTTTGCTGGAGATGCTGTCCAATTTAAATGAAATTAGCCTACCAAACAAAAATCCCTTTAACAAGGTTGACTTCAGGAGTGAATGTTGGATCTGGGCTTGAAGTTGTCTACTAAAATTCCCTATAATCAGAATTATTGCCCTTTTAGAGCTTATGGTGGCAAAACCCCTTAAACTCGAATTTCAGGTGCTGATCCTTAAAAAGCAGCTGCCTGACTCTGTCTGCGAACACCTTGGTTATCTGGGTGTTACTCAGTAAAAGCACTGTTACACTGGCTTTGTCTCCACGAAAGCCTTTTTCAAATTTCCTTGAAATAGTTATTTCTTTCAAAGTTTTGATTCACGCATCCTTTGCAGTCAGTGAGTACTGAGGGTGCTTTGAACTGCAAGATACACCCGAGCCAGATGCTGTGCATCTGTGTAGCTCGAACGGATGGTCTGAGTTCATCCTGTGTTCAAGCCCCCTTGAGATGCTGTTTGACTTCTTTTAGGCAAGTAACACTCATCTGTGGAAGTACCACAAGTCTTGCCTGTCTCGTGTCCATCACACACACAGAGCAGTGGCATATGAAGTATTCCTTGTTTACAGAGGAGGTGAATGGACTGTGTCCTACTTCACCTCCATTTGGGAGCCAGGTAAGTGTATCCTCTGGTACATGTCAAAGTTTGGAAGTTCTGTTTGGTTTTGCACCGACTTCAGGGAGCTTTCTTTCACAGTCATGTATGAGCCTCGGAAACTGCTCTGTCTATAAGGAGATACAACAGTCCTCAGTGCTGTTGCATGGAGCTGATGCTGCAGCCCTCATGTCCCTTGGAATTGTAGCAGTGGAAACCAGTGTTCACATGCTCAAAGTTTAATTTTCATTTGTACAGGCTTGGTCACAGTGCTTGCAAATGCTTCTGTGCACCCAGCAGGGATTATTGGTTTCTTTCAAGGTAGTTCATCAGAAGGTTTCAGGCAGCTGTTGCATACCTCTTCTTTGGTTCGTTTTACGTTTCTGTTTAAATTGCACAATGTCCAAAATCATGGGAGCTGAGGGATGGGAGTCAGTGGGAGAGAGGGTATTGCTGAGCCCACGGACACGTGCAATCTGATTTGTAGGTCAGCGGCTTTGTGACATCCTTTGTGGCTCAGATCCCCTCTCCAAAGCTGCGTTTATTTTCACTGTGCAACAAACTACCCGACTTTGTGACTTCTTGGCTTAGCAAATACAACTCAAGATGAGGCCAACTGGTATTTGCTCACCGCTGTGTTGTTGTAGTCAGTGGAGCTGCCAAACCCCTAAATTCCTCCTCATGGATTTTAAGGAAATGAGCAGTCTAAGACCAGAATCTGGGTAAATTCTGAACTTGGATCTCACATTTATGTGGTCCTTCGGTTTTGCCATCACGTTGAGGTCATACTTTGTGACAAAGCCCATCTCTTCAAATCTATTGGGCTGGAAAAACAGATGTACTTTTTCCTTGTTCTTAGATGTTAGCCATAAGGTTTTAATTGTGTTCTTCCTGAGCTCAAGATAATGTGATTGTGGCTTAGGACATTGCCCAGATCAGAGGACAATGGTCCTCTTCTGAAGCACGAGGCGCTGAAGAGAGAGGGTGTAAAACAGAAGCAAAGAGACCCAGGGGAAGCAGGCGAACACTTATGAAGCAGTATGAAAAGGAGCCTAAAGCAATCGAGTCAGGGTCTTTGCACTTTATATGCTGTGTATTTCGGGGACAGTTTTGAATAGTAAAAGCGATGCAGTTAGTGTATGTATTTAATGGGGTTGGCTTGTGTGTGTGATAATAGATAAAGAATTTGAAGCCAGGAGAAGGCTAGTTTGTCTCCTACACTGTGACTAATCCAATCCTACCAAAGAGACACAAATACAGTTGTGGGTTCATGTTACAGATTGGAGAATATAAAAGGATTTCTGCCTGCATTAGGGAAAAGCTTTTGGTTGATTATTCCCCCTTTTTTTTTAAATAAGTAAAGAGTGTTTGGTTTGATAGAACAGCTCAAACATAGAATCAGTAAAACCATTTCTGGCGTATGTGACTACTTCAATATGCTGGGTTTCAAAACATAAACACTGCAAAAGTTATTGAGTACAAGTATCGATCCCTGAGCAGTTACCAAGTGCTTAGCATTTTCAGTTGCCAGATCAAATTATTGATATAAATTACAATGAAATAGATGCTCAACAGAAGGGGAGGGGATTGTCTTTTGATAAGAACAGTTTTCCATGGGAGGGAAGAGTACTAAGTAGAAAAATTAAAAAAGGCTTCCTGACTGTGGGTAAACAGTAACCACATTTTTTTTGCCTGTTGGAGGCCTGGTTTTTAATCACCCCACAAGCAGTTTTCATTTCTGTAGTAAAATTGCTTGTGGTTCTATTTAATTTGTTTCTGCAGGAGCCAGCTTTGGTGAAGATCTCCCAGGAGCTGCCGGGCCTTTTAGCACAGCACGTACAGCCAGTCAATGAGAAACGATTCCCTACATGGGAAAAATTCCTCCAAACATTTCTTAGTCAAGGTAAATAAGACTGCAAAGTCGCTGTTAAGTGTTACAAGGAGTAATTGTACCATATTGTATGCTATATTCATGTTAATCTTGGTCCCATTTAAATATTTATCTCCTTTTATTTCTCCTTTACGCTTCAGATGTTCATTTACAAATGATTATAGGCAACTATTCTATCATTCATATCTCCTATCCAAGCTTTTAACCTCTATTAATCCTGAATTATCTTTCTCACGTGATTCTGAATCAATAAGCACCAACTCCCTATCCCTGGGTTACTGCACTAAAATCTGTCACACTTGGGAAAGGGTTTTAGGGAATGCTTGCACATGAGTTTACACATAGGTAAGAGTGAAAATATTTCCATCTCTGTTGGGTGTTGGTGAGCAAACATCCATGAGACTCGCTTTTCCCTAGGATAAGGGAGGAAGCTCTATATAGTCTCTAGGTGCTGCGTATATCCATCTCATGAAGTCAGATGTGCCCATAACCTTTACCAGCGTGGAGAAGAGCTGAGCTTTCTCCTCAGTTTTTGTCTTTGGGGCAGGCACTGTTGCCCCTGAGGATCAATAGAACGATGCCGTATTGTCCTTTGCAGCACCTTGGCACAGACTCCTTGTTAGACCATCGCCGTGCTCTTTCTTGCCCTCTAACCAGAGGCAGATGAACAGGATCCAATCTGATGGCCGGATGGTTTTGTTCGCACGGTGCCGAGTCCTCAGCAGGGCTTCCCACATTAAACCCGCCCGCTGCACCGTTGGATCGAAGCTGGCCAGGACCCAACTGGCCTAGAGCTCTGAGTGAGCCCCTGCTTGAGCATAGGAGGCAGCGTGGATACAACCCTTGTCTAATCACTGCACATTAGTGTATCTGTGAGTGGGCCTTGCGCACGCGTGCCACGTTTTGGGCTCAAAAGGTGCAGTGCTTGTGCAGGGGTAGTAAATTGCTGTGGTGATTCTGCCCTGCTATCAATTTATATTATATAAAATGGATATATCTGTTCATATGTTTCTTTGTCTGTGGAAGAGACAGTGTGGTCCAAAGCTTTTAAAGCAGTTTTCTGAAAAATAATACTAGTTAACACATATTACCAATTTGTATTACATTTGTGTTTATCCTGAGTCATGGCATTATATGGAGTAAAAAGGCAGAGACAGTTTTCTTTGTGGTTTTCCTGCAGACAGCCATTCTAGAAGTGTTGGCAGCTTTCCTGCCCTTCCCAGCTACACACCAAGTTCCTACTGAAAGGCAGACTTCTCATCTCAGCCCATCATATGGATGGGAATGTCCAGGATCAGCAGGGGATACCACTCCCCTCTGAGGTCCCAACATTGCATTTCACTGCTCTTCTGGGCCTGTCATTTAGCTGGGAAGTAGCACAGCCCAGAATGAGTTCATACTGCACAAGAGCACGTTGCTCTGGTCAGATACGTGATATATGCAGTTTGGAACTGCTTGCAAAGCATCTGCAGCTCAAAAGCCACCAGTTGAACCATATGGGGCAGTAGAAGATGAGATATCTTCTTTCTCTTCCTAGAGATTCATGGGTTCTAGCTATGCTTCTCTCATTACATTTATTTACTCGCTGTATCTCCATAGCAGTCCTCCCTGCAATGTCAGAGCACAATAGGAGCTGGATGGTTTCATTCTGTGCACTCTGAAGAGCATCACATGTGAATTTGATTACCAGTGTAACAGTTCATTCATTTCTTGCTAGGTGGTGTGATAGAAGCCTTCCCACTCTCAGAACGCATCACGAACCTTACAGTGGATATGCTGATAGAGCCAACGGGCAAGATAAAAATAGTGTCATCTGGAGAGCAGCTCCATGCCGACGGTCCTTTGCGATCATCTGGCACAACTGTTCCACAACGTTCTGTCGATCCTGCACTTCTCAATTCACTCTGCTTAAAAATTGGAGAAACCTGTAAATCAAAAGGAGTGCTTGGTTACTTCTCGGTTGATTTTGTGACTTTCATCCACCCTCAAACGACAGAGCAGCAGGTGAGTGGAGCAGATACATTACTTCACACTGTCCCCCTGAGATCAAGCAGTGGCTGCTTTCCTACTTAATTCCAACCAATATCAGGAGAAGGCTTTGCCCATTTGAACAAACTTAATTTCTGAGCAGTGAGACACATGGAGGGAGGTAAAGCACGTGGTTATTCTAACAGCAGTGTAATATTTATACCTGCCAGCTCGACCCCAAGGAACCTTTTTCATGAGCCTAAAGAGTAACAAACCAAGAAAGCCTTCTTTCAAAGCTGAGGGAAAAGCAAACAGTATTTGCATTTCCTCTAATGACTTTTTTCCTCTAAAATAAGTGCATTCTGCATTAAGCTGGTAATTACAGACAATGGTCTTATGGCTAAGATGATGATTTGAGTTGCAAAATGTTCTGAATCTCTTGTATTTTGCTCTGTAAAAATAATTACAGGAATTACTGTACTCTTTTGAGTAAAGCAGTGTTTGTGGAGGAATGCAGATTTGAGGATGAATCTAAAGAAGAGCGTTTATTGAGAATATCTTATAGCAAATAGGATGGTAATGATGAACAATTTGGTTTACATCACAATAGCTCTAGTTTAAGTAGAGAGAGGTAATGGAAAGCAGCCCAGTTATCGCATCTCAGCCCAGGGTCAGGAGTTACTGGCTCTTAGCTGGTACCGAACAGCTGACTGTGGGATATCGCCTCACTGTAAATGAAGACATGCTCATTCAAACCCATTTTGCTCAACATTTGGTGTTTAGAATGTCTGAGAGGAGACAGAGATGCAATCTCATACCAGATACAAAATTCTCCCCCCCCATCAAAATACAAACCGAGGTCAGTGTGTGGCTCGTGACAGTGCGTATGGTTAAAGGAATCCTTGCAGGGATAGAAATGAACCTGCATTGCTTCCCAGATGGAGGCGCCTGGGAGCAGGGAATGCAGTGTGCATTCATATCATCTCACTCGAGGGGCTGTAGCTTCTTAAGATGTGCTCAAGCAATAGCTTAAACTGTCTAGCAAAACTGTTGCTGTGGAATTCGCTCTGTAGATCCCTGTCCTAACGACTTTGCCACGTGGGCTGCAGCAGCTCCTGAGTGGTTTTATCAAAGTTATTTTGTCGGTGTTCTTTTATCTGTATTTACTGGGCTGGGCTGGGCTGTGCAGCAGGGCTGGGCTTTGAGAAGCTGGGGTGGCTGAAAGCACTCAAAGCCATTTGGGTGTCTCCTCCTGGGCCTCTGAAGCTCACAGCTTGCACGGTGTGGGAAAAGGCTTTAAAACCAAAGAGTTAGCATATGGTATCCATTGGCAAAAGCTGGCTCTTTGGCTGTGCTATGATAATTATGTTACATTTTAAGCTTAGAAAAGACTTAAAACCAGGCTTGTGGTAACCAAAACCCCTGTGGAGTGACTGTGGTAACCCAGAGAGTGGGAAGGTGGTTAGCTGTAAAATACTGATCACAGTTACACCTGACTCCCAAAATGTATTTACACAGGCAGCATAATTAGAACTGCAGATAAGCCACATTGGACAACTTCCATGTAACGTTACTTTAAAAAGATTAAGGGCTGATGTTCTCGCCCTCTGAAGTCAGTGGCGGGTTTGCCTTTTGCTTTACTCAAGCCAGGACTTCACCATAACACAGAAACACTTCCTTGATTATTAATGTTGTGACAATTCCTGGCATGAATAAGGATGTACTGAATCCGTTGCTGTTTCTTGTAGCCTTCTGTTACTCCTGTATGTTCTGTCTTGCTTTTCTTCCCTACTTTCGAATAGAATCTATCTTAATATTTCCTGTGTTTGTCAGCAGGTACCACAACTTTACCATTATTCAGGCATGGGTTTTAAGATTTAACTAGATGTAGAGGCAATTAATGATGCCATTTGTCTTGTGAGAGAGAGATTACATGTAAGATTGTGCTTCTGAAAGTGCTATTTTTTTGGCAAACAAGAAATCCTGTCAGACTCTCAGAACATTTGTTCACTAATTTCAGAAGTTCCCACTTTAACTCAGAGGCGTTTCTTGAAGCACAGTCTACTTGGGGACTCTTTCAAAGTTATATTTTACAGGAAATATCAACTGATATATGATATTTTCGGTGAAACTAAAAATTAAATAGATGATTGAACATCTGTTCCCAGTACCGGCTGAGTATTTAAATACTTAAAAATCCTCAAAACCTTCATAAAGTCACATGCTGCATAAATACAGCTCTTTAGGAAATGTGAAAGGCCAAATAAGTGAAAACACATTTCTGCCTCTGTGAAGTGAGCTGGTCTGTGCTGCAATCCATGTTTTCTCAGTCGCTTCCCCTGCGCATCGTGCAAAGTGGACCTTAGAGCAGAAGAAAGGAATGCCTGTACTCAGAGTTTCAGGCTGTTCATCTGAAAGCCTTTAAAAATCAATATGAGCATGATTGTTATTTATACAAACAAGGGGTATTGCGTGTATTTTTTTAAGGTTGCTACTGTTAGTATTTTCCTTCAACATGCTGTTGTCATATTGTCGTGTTCCTTTGGAAGGTAGCAAAGAGACTGCAGGTTAACAGGAAAGCCAGAGGGAACGTAGACACGGGAGAGTCACCTCTGTTTGGGTCACTGCAGAGCTTTGCGCACGCCACAGGCACAGCAGTATCTTCGCTCTCTCACAATTTTTGTGGTCTACACTGACCAAAAGGTGACGAGAGAGATGCTGTCCTCAGGCGCAGAGGAGCTGGGTGATGCTGTAACTTTTCAGATATAAAATATTGCCTCGTATTTCCACAGGGTTTTCCATTTGCTTCTGCTCGGTACCCAAGCCTCTCCCAGTTCCCTTTCCCTCATGCGCACAGGGGAGCTTTTCAGCCTGTCACTGTGCGTGCAGTCCTGACCAGCCTGTCTGCCACTGCTCCTACGTACAGCAATTAATTCAGAGACATCTACAGGCTGCATCATCTTCCAGCCTTGTACAGCCCTTCCTTAAAGTACGGCAGAACTGCAGGAGGTTACGGTTTGCAGCCAACAGCATTGAGGAGGATCTAAGTCCTATCTGAGTGTCTTGAAACCTCTCTGTCCTGCGCCTTGTACTTTATTTTTTTGCATTTTGTTGTTATTTCGTATGTAGCTGAGGCTAAGATTGGAATCGCAGTGCTGGGTGAACTGGGGAAGGTGGCAAGACAGAGCCCAGCGCTGCCTGCGTTGCTCTCCGCGCTGCCCACCCCAGAGTGCAGCAAAGGTGCCCGTGGGATTAGGCATCAGCTGCCCCAGGCTGCCTGCCTGTGAGCGCCCCAGCAGGGACCCGAGGGGCGCAGGCGGCTGGGGACTTGACACAGTTCTCTGTTTGCCTCGGGAATCTATTTCTAACTCAGTTATGAGCATCTGTGATTTGCTCCCGAGGGGAAGGGAGATGGAGATGCAGTGTTTGTAATGCCTTGGGGGAAAAAGTGGAGGAGAGAAATTAGGTGCACAACTTGGACTGAATCGCTTACAATTCCCACTCTATTTTCCAAGATTGATCTTTAAAAGCAAGGTCTTGACCCTTTGAAGTGAAGTCTTGCACAGTATTGACTGAACGCTGCTCAGCTCCCAGCTCGTCAAGGAGCTACACCTAAGTAAGTCCGTTTAATTGAGTAGGACTGCTTGAATGCATAAACTTACTCGCATCCACAGATCTGTGGGCAGATCATTTGGAGAAGCGGGGTCATAAGTCACATTTTTGTTGCTCCGATAGCTCCCACAGCCCTGTACCTCTTGCAACAACACTAAGAGAACACTAAATTCAGTTCAGCTCGGGCACAGAGGGAAAGATGAGGCAGAACAAACTGAACAGAGACTTACAGAGCTGGGCACGTTTAGGCTTAAAAGGATCCCGAGGAGGAAGCTTCAGGGCTGCCAGGCAGTGTTGGCCTCAGAGGCCTGAGGTTGGGAAGAGCAGAGCGAGCAGGGATGTCTCAGAAGTCCGTCCCTCGGCTCTGGTGGTACAATTCTGCCAGAGCTCTCAGGGATGTTTTCAGTGAGATGCCTTTTTCTCTATTCACGTCTGCATCTTGAGATTTCTCCAGACAGAATGTAGCGTTTCTCTGTGTTATTTTCAAACCGGAGCCGTGGTGTTTTCCTTAACCACCCTCCAAGCTCATATTCAACAGGGTTGAGGTTGGGACCAGTTCTAAGGCTCTTACCTTTTCAGTGTTGGGGCCAGCACCAGCCCATCCCAGCAGCTGCCACGAGATGGCAGCCGGATAAGATCCTGTCTGCATCACTGCTGAAATAACAGCTGTGTTGTGGATTTTGAAAGTCCTAAAAGAAGCTCTTTTCAACACCCAAGTTGTATTAGTATTTTACGAATTGACATTTTCACAGTGTCATTCAACTACTGCTTTAAAACTAGCAGACGTGTTCTTTACAACAAAACTGTGTGCAGATGCAACAGTTAAATTGGAGAGAGAAAAGCTGTGATTTAGGAACTCTCTAAGAATTTGTTTCCTTCCTTTCTCAAGTTTACATGTTAAAGCTGAAGCATTTTATGGGAGCTGTAAAGAATTACACTAGAATTGTGACTTCATCCCCTCTAGATGTCTTCATCGTGCGGTGCAGGCTGGTGGGCTGTGCAGGCTGAAGGAGAGAGGCAGTCAGTGTAAAAGGGAGCAGTTCCACACTTCACTGTGTTTCCTTCGACAAACAGCCAGTAATTCTTGAAGGATGTATTTCTAACTTTTTTTCCCAGAGGTGGCATTCTGGAAAGTCCTAATCTGTGCTTTGCTTGGCTTGCGCTAAATCCATTCTTAAGACTGTCTAAAAACTACTTTTTAAAATCTAAGTCATAACGAACCCCCAGCCTTGGTTATCTTTGAATTTTCATTTGTTGTTTGAAAATCAAATATCTTTTCTAAACTTCACAATTGAGCTCTGTTCTAGTTTATTTTCTGAATGTGTACGTGTGCTGAAAGTCCTCAAATCACGGATGAAATCTCCTTGTGATATGCCATGCAATCCTGTCAGGGTGTGATACGCACAATCATAAATGCCTCCAATTGGATACATGCCCTTATTTTATATCTTCAGAAAATGAGAATGCACTCAAGTAACAGATATCTGTTAATCTGTATAATTGTATCATTCTTTACTTAAATGTGACATTTGCACAGGCCGCCTTCTAGCAACTCCTGATTTACTGGGGGAGATGATAATTCATCTGATTATCACCTGCCCGACCTCCACAGGTGCTGCTTTATAAAGTTGTATTTACAAAACCAAACAACCCAAACACCACAGCTCAGATTTTCAAGGCGTTCTAGAAGCTTGTGACACCCATTTTCTATTAGTTTGGAAGAAAACCTGTTGTAAACCAATAGAGAGCTGAACCCAAATGAACTTTCTAGCCTGTGAAGAGAAGAACAGACCAAATGAATAAGGATGTTATTTGTGACCATTAGGAACTGGAATGGGACTTGGAAATTGTTCCATCAAAGAAATCAATCAAACAGTTACTAATGATCTGCCCTGAATTTGGACTAATAAAATGGGAAAAATTACCCATTGAAATAAAGTTGGACTCATTGCCCAGCCCCTGTGTCTCTCCCGTTTCTGGAGCTGTACAAAGGAGCTATAAAGGGCACTTTTGGATTTCCACAGCACCAGGGAATTCCCTGCTAGGATAAAGCTAGAATCTTATGCCATCTGATCCTTCTTCCTTTCTCCTCACATTAGGGATGTTCTGGGACACAGCCAGAGCAGAAAGGGACATGGCTACAATATCGTGTTCTCTGACAGTCCTGAGCTAGGAAGAGAGTCCCTGGGGGTGATCCCAGCTGGCACATGGTAATGACTTGGCTGTTTTACCTTGCAGGAGGGGTGGTTCGGCCTCAGGCTCAGGCCCAGAATGAGAGGAGGTGGACAGGTGGCTTCCAGCCATGTTTGCCTTCCTCCACCTTGTTCTCAGGGCTGTGGAGATCTACACCCTGTATTTAAAAATGCAACTAATACGATGTCCTTACATGTGCAGAATGTAGCTGTGTCTGGGGTTTAAATAGGTGTTTAGAGCTCTCCTTCTGTACAATGTTAGAGAGCAACAGGCGAGGGAGGGGATGGACATTTTCCTTCATGACACAGTAAGGCCATCAGTTCACCCTGTTGAGTCCTTAATTCTGTAGGCAGTGGGATGAGAGCCGTCGGTCTGCGGTGATGGAACAGTGTCCAAAGCAACTACCTGACGCACTAAAAGTGAACAGAAACTCCTCAGAACAGCATTTGGTTGCTCTCCTGATTTCCAGCATGCACCTCACCCTGCTAAAAGCGTTTTCTCCTTTTCACTGTGGCGTAGCCCCTTCCTCAGAAGAGAAGAAGCTGGAGCCGTCCCCTGGTGCAGGGAAGCAGGAGTGCTCCTGTGCCTTCCCAGAGCAGTGATTGCGAAGGTGCCAGCGAGGCGCGAGAGCCAGACATGCTGGAGTTTTGCTCAGGTTGTGTGAGGTGTGTCACACAAGTAATGAATGGGTCTCTTCTCTACATCTGAAATTAAAACAACGTCACTTTGACATACTTCAATTGTAGTTACTGACAACATGGGATTCATTGAGCGCCTCCTGCAACACGGCCGTGCTGTCCCGTGCTCGGTACAGTTTGAACCTCTACCAGAATGAAATTAATTTGTCTTGAGGCTGTTTATCTTTGCTAGGCTGCAGTTTCTAATGCTTTATCTGCTGTGAAATACTCAGCCCATCCTCTACAGACCACAACACAGGCCCTACCCGGATGCACGACAGTCATAGGGACCTCTAGGCTTACCTTCTGTGTTTTTTCTCAGCTATCTCATTGTGCACCTTCAGTTGAACTCGCCTCTTGCCCTCTCTCGTGCATCAACAAAGCTTCCAGGCAGTGCTAGTGCTGACTATGTGTTTATAGCAACACAGGTGTAACAGCAGAGTCTGGATGAAGAGAAATGAGTTTGCTTTGGATGAGTTAATGACTGGTCTGCCGTAGTCCCTGGTCCACCTCTTTTAGGGGGCAAAGCTTTAACTGAGAATCCAAAATCCAACTGAAACAAGGTTCAAGACACAGCAGCTGCAACTGATTTGTTGGTAATGATAATATCTATGGAAATTAATAAAAGGCTCTTACATTCTGTATGGTTTATAATCAGTATTCAGCTCATGGAAAAGGTTAACACATCCTAGAAAAGTACAAATCAATATGAAAGTTCCTTCCCGTCTTGCATAAGTGATGATAAAGAATAAATTATTGAAGAAAATTAAGCATTATAATTGGGGAATATTCCCCTATTACTAAGTGAAGCCAGCCATTAGCATCCGATTTGCATTTTATACCATGCAGCAGGAAATATTTAAGTTGACAAATAGGATATTTAATACAGCAACAGATACTTGGCAGTTAGATATTAACAACTGTTACTGCTGTGATTGATTCACCATTAGGAAAAGGGCATTACTGTGTGCATCTGATTCAGAAATTAACTCCAGTTTACCAAGAGGCCTTGACTGCCTGACCTTTTAATATCCTTATAATGATGCCATTTACCATTCAAAGGCTTGTTCAAGTCATTCGCTGCTATATTTGTTTTAGAGGGGTCCACTGTAGGGCAAATATTTGTGCGTGCTCACATTTCTCATTGATGCAGTAGGCACAAACATATTTTAAGTGGAAAAACTCACGGCTAAACCCATGCTCGGGTTATTGGGTGTGGAGGAGCCTCGTAGGAGCAACTCACGGTACTTCCTTCTGCTACAAATTCTGGCTGACTTCTACCTCCTATAGTGCTTTGAAACCATCTTGAGGTGGACACGAGGCTTTTATCGTAGTATGTCCTATAGATGGGTGTGGGGGCTTCCCTCCTGTCTGCCTGTAGGACACATTCTGCCACCAGCCCCACGGTCTTGTGGTCCCATTTCTTGTGAGGTAGGGTGAGTATAAATCTGAATTGGCAGCACAAAACAGCAGTGTGAGCAGAAGCACAGCCGTGCCACAAATCGTAGGATTTTCTGTCTTCTGAAGTATCTGCTTTTCAATAAAGCTACATGCTCCAAAGGGACCTGGCTTTGCTCAGCCCTGTGTTGGCTGATGCATATTTCACACTTCCCTACTCCTTTCACTCAGCTTTGCCTTCTGGAATGTTCCTTTTTCCATCCCAAAATACCTATTTGTAACTCCAGGTTGACTTTATTTAATGCTAATTATTCTTCAGGCGGAAAATCTAGGTGTGATACTTAGTATTTGGATAATTACCCATTTAATGTGGTAGAGGCTTTACAGCTGCTGACATCATCTCTACTGTTTCTAATCATTGCCAAAATTTGGGTAGTGCAGGTCCCAGTTTTGCCCTTAGCCCTTCGGTGAAAAGTTATTTCTGACGTTGGATTTCTGCTTGTTCCCATTTGGAAGTGGTTTATCACTGCCAGCGATGCACCAGCACAAGGAAGCAGTCCATACGCACACCAACGCATATGGAAATAAAGGCATAGATGTTCCTTCACACCATTGTGGAGCTTCACCCTTGTTCTCTTTCTTTTTTTTCTATTTTAATGCACCTGTTTGTGTTTCAGGTGTGGGCAACAGACCTTGACCTTTGCTACAGTGACCAGCTGGCCCTGACACAGCTCATGTTGTATGTGACAGATGGAACTCTGGATTCGTGCTCCGGCCGTTTTGAAGTGTCTCTTGGTTCAAATCAAATGAAAAGCCAATGCATTCAGCACGAGGAGGCAAAAAATGTAAGCAGTGATTTGTTTACAAATAAAATCATTAATGTAAATGACAACAAAGTTAAAATCTGACCTAGATTACTGGCCTAGAGGAGCTGAATCACCTCCTTTCAGGTTTTAAACTGCCACTTTTAGATTTTACAAAGGTAATAAACCAAATGGTATACCATCACCTTAGGAATTAATGGAAAGGTTCTGGATGCTTACGGGTACCTTCATCCGTTATACTCATTAATATTATCTGTGGTAGTAACTAACTTCCAAATATTTCAGGTGGTTTTCATCATTAAAAATCTGGTAATTTATATGTTGCAAGAGAAAGGAATAGGGTGAGAGCATTGCCCCAACTTTAGGAGTAACTTAAAAGCAGTGAAGAAGAAATCCGAGCCCTCAGCTCATGGGCTTTGTTTTGAGATCAGACGTTAGAGCACCAAAGTTCTACCCCAGCACTGTGCTTTCATGTGCAACTGAGGGTAAAACAACCTAGGCTGCGTCTAAAGAAGGACCTGGACACCTAAACGCTCCCTGCTCTCGCTTAAACCAAAATGTTAGTTCTCAGAACCTTTGTTCAGTTCTGCATCCACCTAACTGTCCAGCATAAATGTTCAGTACTAATTATTCAGTACTGATGATGGGCACAGTAATATGAACTGGAAGAAGACCTGTAGCACCCTAACTGAGGCGAGTTCCTTATGCAGGAATGTGCAGTCATACTCCCTCTGCTCACTCCCTGTGGACCAGTCACAGAGCCCAGGGGGGAGCACCACCTGTTTGCAAGCCCAAGCAGGCAGCTGAGCCCAGAGCACCCTGCTCAGTCTTTCCCTTTTCTGCTGCCAGGTCAGGTTCATCAACACGCAGAGTCCCCTGCTGTGAATCCACTTGCGCTTGGCTATCAGCAGGTATCACGTGCCAAGCCAAGGTGCCCAGGACTGTAGGTTTGGGTACTGGAAGGATGAGTGCTGTGGCACTTGCTTCCCGTGGATGTCACCTGTGAGCTCTCAGGATAGTGTCCGCAGCAGGGCCTTCCCGGGATGTGACTTTAGATAAGCTGGTATCTGTGTATTGCTTTGAGGCCCTTATAAACACGCTGTCACAGAAGCACGGGTAACGTCAGACTTGCTCATTACACTGATTTGTTCTATTAGATCAGTCTTGGTGCAAGATTCAACTCTGAACCTAGAGACTATCCCTCGAAAAAGGGAAGAAAGGCCTTTGGAAAAGTCAGAGAACAAGAATTGTATGTTTATATACAAATAGATATAACACAGAAGCTGTTTTCCATGTTTTGACAGAAGATACACAACTCCCTTTCTTTCACACATAGAGGAAGAATGTAGCAGCGTTCCAAAAATGCCAGGGAGCTGTAATTTAGAGGTTAATGAGCTCTTGATCTATTGTTCTTGTCAAGCAACCACTTCTAGTTGGAGAGCAGTAAATTAGATACGATTAGTCCCAGTAGTACAAGTTTTTGAAATGAAAAGTAATCAAGTGGCAACTTTTTTTTTAATTAAAATTCTGTCAGAATTAACATAAATTGTGACTATAGCCTTTATTTTTCTTCTTTCTTTATTCTTTTTCTTCTGTCCTTGTTTTTAGCTCCTTAAGAGTTAACTTCAAAAATAGAGTCTCTCAGGAAAGTACATCTAGAAAAAGCAACAAACAAACCAAGAGACAAATGCTTTTACAGCACATGATCTGTAATGAATGATTAAGTAAAACACTTTGTGCAAAATTATGATGTTAATAATGGTTCTGTCCCTTTTAATTTATTAGATATTCTCAATCCTGGTGGGTTTGATTTTGATAAAACGGAGCAGCAACAGAGTTTGTGTGATGGTTTTATTTTTAGAAATCCTTCTTTGAAAGAACAAATTTCCTAGATACTGCTGCTACTGTAATTATGTACAAAACCAATCACTCATTATAGTTAGGATACATTATCTTCTAGACAGATGAGGCTAAATAAGCAACACATTAATAATTCATGCCGCAGTTCATTATGCATGTGTATGCATGCTTTGTAGCTGAAATAAGCACCTCATCAACCTGATGCCAACCCTTAAACAATAGTTCTGTGTTATTGCAGCCACATTCAAGTTTACGCTTGTTAAACTGCTACTTGGATTATTTTATCAAGCATTCATTTATTTGTGGTCCCCTACTGCAGAGAACAGATTTTGGAAGCTCCTTTTTTAAGTTAATGACTTGAGCAATGGGTGTTATTAATTCTCAGAATATTATAAACGTGATTAATTTTCAGGCAGAGATGTATTATATAACGATTTCAACTATGTCAACTTAAATGACTCAGTGTCAAAACAAGTATCAATTTAGAAGGAATACTACAAATTACATGCTTTGACAGGCAGTATCCCCGCTCAGAATCCGAGAATCTTAGAATCCTAGAATGATTTGGGTTGGACGGGACCTCAAAGCCCATCTAGTCCCACCCCTGCCATGGGCAGGGACACCTCCCACTGGATCAGGGGCTCACAGCCCCATCCAGCCTGGCCTTGAACCCCTCCAGGGATGGGGCAGCCACCCCTGCTCTGGGCAACCTGGACCTGGGCCTCCTCACCCTCGTTGTGAAGAATTTCTTCATAATGTCTAATGTAAATCTTCCCCTTCCAATTTAAAGCCATTGCCCCTCATCCTATCGCTCCATGCCCTTGTAAAAAGTCCCTCCCCGGCTTTCCTGGAGCCTCTTCAGGTACTGGAAGCTGCTCTGAGGTCTCCCCAGAGCCTTCTCTTACCCAGCTGAACAACCCCAATATGATTTCACAGGGCTCGGTTTCCAATGAAGCTGTGACAATAGCAAACTGTGGTTCACAGAGCGATTCCGTAGAGCTGATCTGTAACATAAGATTCCATGTACCGTGTGAGGTGAGGCTTTCATTTTGCTGTATGGAAATGTCTATGTTAAAGCCATTACTATGAACAGGAATTCCTCCGAAAGGAATCTGACTCCACCCTTACATGAGCTCACTGAGAAAAAGTGATTTAAATAGTAAATTGTTAGTTTCTGATATAAAATGATATGAAAATAAAGAATCCTATTTCATTTTCTCCAGCCTTCTCCAATGAGCAACCGGTGTGCAGCAGCAAGCACTCAGCTGAGGCACTCCAACCTGTCAGACATCTACTATCATGTTCTCTTTCAGATGTGTAAAGCTCGTGGTGTTGGATTTGATCTCCAGGTATGAACGGGAAAGAACAGCAAATGTCATATTCACTCTGCATAACTTTTGTAGAAACCACTTAGCGCAATGTAAAGTTTAACTGTTCTGTTTAGCATAATATAATGTTTAAGTGTGCTGTTAAAAACACAGCAAGGTGTTGCTCTACAGTTCTGTTGAAAAGGACTTGGTATAAATCAGAATTGCTTTATTTTAAATTGTTTACACAATGCTAATTAATGAACTCTGAATTGCATAAAGGTATTCAGTGTTTCCCATACAAATTACACTGGGATTATTAACAGAACACCTCCCTGCCAGCTTGCTTTTGCTGGGAACCAAGTCTCAAAGGACTGCAGTTCTGAGATATCTGATTTGGCTTAAGACTGGGAGCAGTGAGGGGTGAAGAGTATTACAACACGTTTATGTTGCTAAATAGGGAGTGAGGCAGTGTCTCCTTCAGAGATTACAGGGAGAATGCTGTCCCAGTGAGTTTGTTCGCATGGCTGTGGTGGAAAAAGGATTATTTGCTGTCAGCCTGGAGCACTGCTTGGGTTTAGGACCGTGCTAGTGCTGAGTTTTTGCTCATCACGCTGTCCTTTCACACACCTCTGTGCCCATAAGATAAGTAATGGAGAACTGATAGGGGAGTGGAGAGATAGAAATGTAGGCTTTGCTGGGAAAGGACTTGCGTAAGGCTTGGGAACAGAATTGTAAAAGGATGAAATGTAGAAGAGGTTAGAAGATACTACATGAGACACGACAGCAGATCAAGATTTATGATCCTAAGGCACAGGCTTCACTGGGAAGTGCAGACTTTCCCGTGTTTTCTCACTGTAAAACCTCCCCAGGGATGACAGCGCCTGTTCGTGAGACTTCGCACAGTGATGTGCGGTAACTGTCCCTTAGCACATCTGAAACCCAGAGTTTTGCTGTCGCCCATAGCAGACCCGTGGTGAACCAGAGCAGAAGTTAATGAGAGTTCATGTCCCATGTATATCTCAGATGAAGTACAAACATCAAACCCAGGAAAACCTAAACCTATTTTCATTGGCTCAGTTTAAGCATGTGCACCTGTGTCTTGATAAAAATGACTGTGTGAGGAGATAGTTTGTAAGGTACCTATGACCATCTCTTACTGCTCTGGAATAGACTGTCGTACGTATTCTATTTACATAAAGTTAAGGCACTGTATCCTCTAAAATGTTAGAGCAATAATTGACCGTCACTGAGCAATAATCCTTTTCAAACAATTCCAAAGTAGCCCTTCTGTGATATGGTTATGTACTTACTCCCTGTGTTTAATACATTTATTGTAATTGAATAATTAACACAATTTTGTCTTTTTATTTAACAGGAAAAACAGGGAACAGTTTTTATATTGTATGAAGACCAGAAGCGATACAGACTGGGAATGATGTAAGTATACACTGTCAGTCCATGGCCTGATAAACAGCTGGGAACACATTTGATCCGAAGGGAGCGACACCAGAGCGCTTGCTGGTTTGGGCTCTAACACACATCGTGGAGGGAATGAACAATCTGAGCACCCCCTATGCAAGTTCACTGACCGTCATCTTCTGTTCAGAAAGTGTAACAGCTTTTTGTAAGATTGGCCTTTTGAAAAGTTTCAGGGAGGCTTTTAGTGTTTAAGTACTGAAGAAGGCGTGGGAATCTGCTTGGATCAAAGCCTGACTGCATTGCAGAGTAAAGCCCTACTGCAATGAGCTTCACAAGAGCTAGATTCACTGTCAATAGCGATCTCGCTGTGCGAGCACAGAGATTAGCGCAGGCTTACTTTACAGGCAACATTATTAAAACCCTAACTATGCCTGATGCAAAGAAGGGTGAAGTTAAATGCCCTCATACATTGTTCTTCACAAAGTGGTCAATGACAGTCAGGCAACAGCAGATCATAGTTCAGTAATTCTTTCAATGTATGAACCTCTCCTAAGAAGTGTAAGAAAGCATAAGCTGCACAAATCTACTACACGCTGATTGAAAACCTCTCCTCGGGGAGAATTTATGTAAAGTTTACTGCCAAAGTAGAACGTAATGAGTGAGGGGCTGCAACCGTCTGTTCTCAGTCTGTTCTGTATTCCTTTGATGCTGGCACTATTTCGTTAATGACCTGGATAAGAAAACAGCTTCCTCGAGCGCTAGATGTGACTGCAAGTATTTTGGAGGGCAGGAACAGCATTCAAAATGATCCTGACAAATTGAAGAAACTATATGAAAAACAGAAAATTACCTTCAATTGGAAACAGGTGCAAGAAATTACACTTATCCAGCAGTAACGAATATAAGGAACAAGCAGGTTTGCAGGAAAGGATCTGACTTACAAGCTCACAAGCTGCCTGCTAGGTCACAATGTCATGATCTTATGGAAAAGGGGAAACAATATAAACTGGGAGACACTGGAAGTAATCCTTCTGCTAATGTTCTTCAAGCATATCAACAGCATTGACAGGAAGGAAAATTCTGATTTCCCTGTCTTTGGTAGCAGGACAAGAAGAAACAAACTTAACTTGCAGCAAGAAAGATTCATGTTTAGCATAAGAAAGAATTCTGCTGGTAAGTGAAGAACTGATCAGTTGGCTCAGCACAGTTGCCATTGACAGGGCTTGGTAACAGATTAAACAAACCTCTGTCAGGATGATGTAAGTAGCATTGATCCTGCCCTGGCACAAGGATGGAATAAACGAATCCTAAAGATCGTTTTTTGGGCCATAATTCTCTCACCCTGTACTGAGCTCCTTGGGGTGAGGCTGTTTGAAGCCAAAGCTGTTCCTGTACTCTGCCACAGTCACAGTGCTGGCAACTTACAGAGCTGAGCCGTAAGACAAATTGGAATGAAAATCACTGCACATGAACTTGTAAAATATCTGCGGGAGCCACTTTAAATGTGGTTAGGCATCTGAAAATGTACCATAAGCCACTAAACTTTCCTAAAAGCCCACAGATGCTAAAGGGTAAGCGCTTTCCTTCCCTGACCCCAGCTATGGAGCCCTCCTGACCCTCCTTTTGCACTGTCTTTGGTACTTTCACACCTCTCCAGGAGCTGATTCATCACTGCAACTTAGCAGAAAGCATTAGCAGTAAGGGCATTATGTCTCTGCGAGGCTGAGATAGAGTCAGTCCATAAAGGGGGATATAGGGAGCATGAAAGTTGTTGCAAGATAGACGGGGAGGAGTTGAAGAGAGAAGGACCGGCCTTTGCAGGGTTGGTGAGCTGTTGGATTGGCTTGTCCCTGTGTGTGTGATTTCATCCTATTAGCCACATGCCTTGCAAATGGAGTCCTTATGTCAGAGACGCTGCGTCCTACCTCCTACTTGCTAACTTCTTTGGAATAACACGTCAGTGGTTGCTCCCCTGGTAAGAAACATAACAGACCATTGGCCTGAACTGGCAGTTATTAATGTACTACCAGAGCACTCTCAAAGCCAGACGTTCTGATCCCAGATTTGTCTTCCATTGGTTTCAATGCAATTTCACGATCTTAATTTGGAAATATTTTAAAGAATAGAACAGTTTGAACTTGTAAAATCACTGAAATTCCCTAACATCTATGTGAATTGTCATCCATTTTACTGCATTTGAGCTTTGTTGTCAGCTCGAGCCAGTAAATTAGGTGCAGCCTTCCTCAGCACGATAGCCAGTTCCATAACGGTTCCATACTGTATCAGAAACAGCGTGGGCAGCAGGAGCAGGGAAGTGATTGTGCTCCTGTCCTCGGCACTGGTGAGGCCGCACCTTGAATACTGTGTCCAGTTTGGGGCCTCTCACAACAAGGACATTGAAGAGCTGGAGTGCATCTGGAGGAGGGGAATGAAGCTGGGGAAGGGGCTGGAGAACAGGCCTTCTGAGGAGCAGCTGAAGGACCTGGGGGTGTTTAGCCTGGAGAAGAGGAGGCTGAGGGGAGACCTTATTGCCCTCTACAATTATCTGAAAAGAGGTTGTGGTGAAGTGTGCTGGTCTTTTCCCTCAAGTAACAAGTGTCGGGATGAGAGAGGAACAGCCTTAATTTGCACCAGGGGAGGTTCAGGTTAGCCATCAGGAAAAATTTCTTCACCACAAGCTTTCTCAGGCACTGTCAGAGGCTGCCCAGGGAGGGGGTCCCTATCCCTGGAGGTGTTTAAAAGCCGGGTAGATGAGGTACAGTTGGACTTGATGATCGAAAGGTCTTTTCCAATCAATTCTCTTCTATGATTCTGTGATAAAAACATAAGTACTGAGAGCCTGTGTGCAGCCTTGAAAAACCAGCACCTCAAAAGCTACAACAATCTAAGAGGTGCTGATACTGCTGGACTCTCTCTTTCAGATGTTAGTTCTGAACTAACCTAGGCACGGAAAGCGTTCGACTGACTCAGTTCTAACTCAGAGGTAGCCTCTTACTCAGAGCAGCTGAAACCTCACTGCATACTTCTGCTAAGTTGATTAATAAAAATTATTTATTATTCAAATCCTTCCTGTTGACAAGTTAAAATGGAGCCTCATCTTTCATATCTCCCTGAAGATTGCCACCTTGTGAGATTGAAAATACTCATTAAATTCCATCACCAGACAGGCACAAATGAGAGGGCGATTGTTTTAAGCATGTGAAGGGAATCATCGGTAAACTCATTTGTTTGGATATCATTAACAGAACAATTGGAGAGGATCTCCAGGGGGTCCTCATGACCTTTGCTCGCAATCTCTTCATCATCCATCAAGAAATATCAGCACCTAATATGCAAGGCGAGACCAATTTTAAGGTGAGGTGTTAATTAACTAACGATCCTGGTTAATTTCTGTACAAGGGCTGAAAATACCTCATGCTGTATCACAAGCAAGTGCTAAACCACTCATTTTTTATTGTTAGCAGTATATATTTTACAGTGTAGAGGTCATTATAAGAGGTCTCCCAATGAGCCTGTTAGTTAAATTTAAGTTGGAAACTTTCTCTTTGAAGAGAGACATACTTTCAGCATTAAACTATTTGTACCGTAATGCTCCTGAGCGTCCTCTGTAAGAGCAGAGGAGCTACCGACCGGCACTGCCTGAGGCAGTTCTGTCACACTGGTCTGTTTTTAAGGGGACTCTATCAAGGTAGGAGTCTTGCATTAGAAAAAAACTTCTTGGTTTATCATAGCAATTATTAACGCTTATTTCTTTTAAGCAGGCAGCCACTGAGTGCTTTATCCATTAGTTCACATCTGACATCAATCACACAAGTCAATTTTGTTCCCAGTTTTCCCTGCTCTTTGAAGGTGCCTGCAGTGCCCATCCCCTCGTGACAGAGGCTGCTCTGGGGTCCTGGGGGGGAAGCAGGACAAAGCGCTGGGCTTCCTCGCACTGGGAATGTTTCCCCAGCAGCGCCCACCTTTACTCGGAAGCTTCTTTGTGCCGACCTTGCTGGCAGGAGCTGGTAAAGCAATAATGAATCCAACCCTGTGCCCTGAAACAAGCGTGCATTACAATGCTGCTTTTTGATTCCAGAGAATAGCTGAACTTCCCAGAGGGAGTTCTTTTGCTAAACCACATCACCTTTGACTCAATTAGAAGTTTCTAAGATCCTGTCTGTAAGCGTTTTGTACAAAGGTGAAGGGGAGCACTGTGTTACAGATTTGTACCTTAAATCACATAATGTCATTTAGATCAGATTCTACCCAGCTTTAACTCTGACTGTATTTTCCTCTGACAATCCAAGTGTGAAATGCCAGTTCTAGAGAAGACAGAATTAAATTTCAACATGTTACAGACTAAAACCACAAACACCCCCCCCTTTTTTTCAATATAAGGAAGTGAAAAGCAGCCACTGAATAAAAACATAAAAGGGAACTGTTCTTCATAGGGAGTTAATAATGATTTACATATGTGGAACAGAACACCTGTTAGTTAATTAGAAGTGCAAATGGCAACGAGTTCTATTTTTTATTTACCTCGGATTTGTGCATATTTACTAATAATTCCCCCAACCGTCCCCAAAGTAACAGTAAATTTAATTGGTGCATCATGTCCTGTGTCACACTGGTTACCTTTTCAAGGCAAGCACGACCAGCTGTGCATTCTGGCTGCTGGATTTCATTATAATGCCCATTAAATAACTTGTATTCCTTGAATCTTTTACAGATGGCAATTCAAGATATTGAAGCAATTCTAGGAATTACAGCAGAAAACAAACTGAAATTGGAAGAAGAGCAACCTTCAAAAGCAGATGCTCTGAAAGAATAGTTAACGGAAAATGTTTAAGTGCCTTATTCCTTATGCTTCTGGAAACGCTTTCTCATCTGTAAGAACAGGTTTGTTTTTTCTTCTGCGTCGGCATGTGAGGTAATAGTAACTGTGATGGTACTTTTCCATCGTTTCTGAGTGTGGTGCTTAGAATATTCCTTCTTTCAGAAAAATAAACTGTTGAAAAGCAGGGGATCATAACAAATGCCCCCAGTGCTCACACTGTTGTTCCTGAAGTGCAGTATCTGGGCTTAAAATTTTATAAATGGAATACGTAGAGGGATCTTACTGCCTTTGTCACCAGATCAGGCTAGGAGATCCCACTCTGTTGAAGAGTCCTGTAACCCTGAATTCCCTTGCAAACCTATTGTCTTCTAAAGTGCAGACTTCTAACATAAAAGTAGGTCTGGTGTTCTTCTGCCTGTATGTCATCAGTCAGGCCAGCAACCCAGATTCCTCTTTTGAAGCAGCTGTCCTATTGCTACCATTCTGTTTTTTCTGTTACCTATAGAGTTTTGCAGCAGTTGCTTTATGTTTGCTTTCAAATTATCAAAAATAATACTAATGGCACTGGTTTAGCATTAGCTTCTGAGAGGACAGTTAGAATGTACAGCTGGACTTGATCTTAAGGGCCTTTTCCAACCTAAACAATTGTGTGATTCCGTAACTGTACTCATACTACGATTCCCAGTGAATCATGGCTTTTGGAGATCATTCCATCCAACACATTCTGTATTTCAGATACTGATGACTTTTTTTTTGTCAGAATAGCTCAGGCAAAAGCAGACTTTAAGATAACAAACAGGCTTTAAGCGGTTGCAGCAGATCAGTGCCCAGTTTTTCTGATGCCCGAGCTTTTGACCCATTACCTTCAAACATTGTCTTTTCTGTTAACCTTTTTCTTTGGTCACAGATCTACTTTTGGTCTCTGTGGATGAGAATTTTTCTAAAAATGCTGATCCCTGTTTCAAATAAAAGTCTTAGATTACTTTTGCTTAATTCTGGTTTGTTTGAGTTTATTCTTTTATTACACGTGATCTCAATATGGTCTTGATTTTGGATATACCAGAGCCCCCCCAGACTTCTTTAACACAGACCCTAGCCAATGAATGAACTTACTGGAAGTCTTTATTCTTTATGGCTAGAAATCAAAGTAAAAGAGGTATTTTTGGCTGTAATAAGTACAATGATCTCTCACATGCCAAGAAATTACATGCCAAAAAGCATAGTAGAATTGCTTATTAGTTTTTCCAGCAAGATGAGATGGATTTGTTCTCTGTTCTACTGGAGGGGTTGCAGAAAGAGTACGTTGTTCTGGGTTTTTCCTCTCTGCATTTATAAGACATCCCCTCTTATTTTACTGCTAAGAAGCTCTGCATATTCCTCACCTCACTTCATATCCAGGCTATACAATGTCCCAGTTCATCCAGTAGAAGCAACATCCTGGAGGAGGAGGCGGCAGGGCAGAGCATGGCAGGATCAGGCAAGGAGTCATCAGTTTTCTAAGGGTTAAGGAAGATTAAGCCTTGATCCAGGCCAGAACAACATAAGGTCCGGGAGGCTCATTAGTTCACTGGCACTTAAAAGACTGTAGTGTCCTAGGAGTAAATGAAACCTGCGCTTCCTAATGTCTTTGTTCCATTCCAACAAAAGAAAACTGTACCTGTTTTTGCAGGGAACAAGTGATCTGAAAGTTCCCACGGTGGGCGAGATTTCTCAGCATGTACAAAGTGTGAAATGGATTTTGAGGAAAAAAATGTTTTAATTACTATTAACACTTCTGAGCGCTGAGCTGATGGAAAGATTGATAGTGCTGTACAGTCTCTCACATTCAACTCCCACAGAGCTGGTGCCAAAAATGTGGGGTTTTAGCATTACAACAGCAGATCTAAAATGAATTTTTTTTTTATATACAAGAATTCAGAAATGTAGTAATGATTCTCCTCTTCACGCAACTGGATTGTTTATTCCCACTTACTAAAGGAATAATAGAGTTCTTGAACTGTAGCTTGAATTTCAGAATGTGATCTAGACTGGGGAGGAAACAAAGTAAGTGGGAATCACAAGATAAAAGGCATGGTGCTCATCAGAAATTGTGAAAGAATTCTGCAGCTAAGGACAGCAATGGCCTAAGCTGTTTCCCCAGTTATGAGGTGTGGAGGAATCCTTGTAGGAGGTGATGGGGGCAGTGGGCTTGGCATCAGCCAACAGAAGATGTAGATGATGATGATTGATGATGATGATAAAGGCTTCGTGCTCCTGATGAGCCAGAGTTGGAAAATGAAGATGGGTGTTCATTTGACAGCGATGCGTGGATCTTGTTTTTCCAAGAACAAACACACTGTCTGCAGCACACATGCTGCCTATTTCTGGTCATTCTCCTGAGAGAACAAAGCCTGGAGTTGGCACTGGATGCCATGTCTCCCTTATAAGATATTTGGGTTCAAAGCTCTGCAAAGAAAGGGCAGTCAAACCACGTTTCCACATTGTGGGATGACAACTCTGAGCAGAGCACAAAAAAGCAATTCCTCAGCACAACCACTTCCAGGTGTCCTCTGAAATGAAGCACTCACCCAACCATTTCTGGATCTCCAATGAGAATTTACCTCATTTCATCTGGGTTAAGGTAGCAAATCCCTGGAATTTTGGGCACTAATGATTAGGTACTGCAATTGCTGACAGCCTTCATGACTGTCATTTAATGTATCATCTCGACTGAAGAACGGTCAGACTGGATTTTAGCTTCATCACAAAGAGATGCATTTCAGGAGGCTGTTTTGACATAAAAATGACCAGATGCCAATGAACACAGAGCCCTGAACTGTGCAACCAAATGCTATTAACAGAAAACATTTGGAATAACGCTTTGTAACACTTCCAGCCTCACCCCGAGGATGTTTGCTCATGATTCTTGCACTCTTTCGAGGTATGTACTGGTTTGCTCTGCATTTGTAAATACAGATGATAACATCGTTCCATTTGTAGTATGCATGCAAGCAGAGGTGCATCTATGTTCTCTTAGCCAGTATGAAGTCACACTGCCAGAGACAGGATTTTCCCCTTCTTCATAGAATCATAGAATCACCAGGTTGGAAGAGACCCATCGAATCATCGAGTCCAACCATTCCTATCAAACACTAACCCATCTCCCTCAGCACCTCATCCACCCGTGCCTTAAACCCCTCCCTGGGCAGCCTCTGCCTCTTGCACTTTTAACAATAAAAGCAACTGACAGTTAATAGCAGAACAGGAGGTAATTTTGACCATCAAGTGTAACAGCAGGACATCACTTCTAAGGTGTAACACATGACTTCAGATCTTTGCCACATTGAGCCATAATGTCAGATTCCAACTTCTTTTATATTTATTGTTGCCACTGATATTAAAACTACCTATATGCTTTATTAATTTTAGTAAGGTGAACTCGAGTCAAATGTGTTACTGCCGATGATTAATAATTACTAGTTCTACACACACATGTAGTGCATTATAGTAAATAAACAGGGTGCATCGTTGAGTAGTAATTGATTAATTAGCACATTCATACTGCATAGCTCAATGGTTTAAGATTGCTGAGTTTGTGATATTGCCTGCAATTATTAAAAGCAAAAATCTGATCCCATTTCTCAACTTACTCTTCTGTGCAGAATTTTTTCCCAAATATAATGTTCAGTGGTTCAAAACCTTAGTTTTTATTTAGAAATAATTGTTTTGTAGATATTGGCCATGCTTTTAAACAATCTCTTTGGAGGGTTCTAACACTTTCAGAGCACTATTTTTAACCTGCTTTGCTGTTCAGGTTTGCCCAACTGGGACGCGTGCGGCTCGGCACGTGTTCTGCTGGGCACGGGCTGGCACGGCCGATGCTCCAGCAGGGAAAAGGGCTGGAGCATGTCCCCCACGTTGCCATCAGACCATTTCCAACAATGCCAGCCCTGAGTCTCCACACCTTGAATCCTGGGTTCACTTTTGGGCCCCTCACTGTAAGGAGGACACCGAGGGGCTGGAGTGAGTCCAGAGCAGGGGAACGGAGCTGGGGAAGGGGCTGAAGAACAGGGTTATGAGAGGCAGCTGAGGAACTGGGGCTCTTTAGCCTGGAGAAAAGGAGGCTGAGAATCATAGAATCATGGAAGTACTAGGTTGGAAAAGACCCACCGGATCATCGAGTCCAACCACTCCCATCAATCACTAACCCACGTCCCTCAGCACCTCGTCCACCCGTCCCTTAAACCCCTCCAGGGAAGGCGACTCAACCCCCTCCCTGGGCAGCCTCTAACAGTGTCCAATGACCCTTTCTGTGAAAAATTTTTCCTAATGTCCAGCCTGAACCTCCCCTGGTGGAGCTTGAGGCCATTCCCTCTCGTCCTGTCCCCTGTCCCTTGGGAGAAGAGCCCAGCTCCCTCCTCTCCACAACCTCCTTCCAGGTAGTTGTAGAGAGCAATGAGGTCTCCCCTCAGCCTCCTCTTCTCCAGGCTAAACACCCCCAGGGCCCTCAGGCTTCTTCTCCAGCCCCTTCCCCAGCTTCGTTGCTCTTCTCTGCACTCGCTCCAGAGCCTCAACATCCTTCGTGTGGTGAGGGGCCGAGGAGGGCCCCTCGCTCTCTGCAGCTCCTGGAAAGGAGGCTGGAGCCAGGCAGGTGCTGGCTCTTCTTCCAGCTGACAGGCGATAGGACGAGAGGAAACGGCTTAAAGATGCACCAGGGGAGGTTCAAACTGAGTATTAGGACAATTTCTTTTTCCCAGAAAGGACTCTGAGGCTTCCCCATCCCTGGAGGGGTTTAAAACCCGCGGAGACGAGGTGCTCTGGGACCGGGACAGCTCGGATCCCACGCTCTCCAAGGTCTTTTCCCCGCAGGCGATTCGGCGACTCCTCCCTCCGCCCCGCCCCTCCCCGCGATCCCGCCCCGGGGCCTCACGCGGTGCCGGTGGCTGCGGGCCGGTCCGTGAGGGGGTTTTGGGGGGGGGGGGTGTCTCCCCGCGATCCCGCCCCGGGGCCTCACGCGGTGCCGGTGGCTGCGGGCCGGTCCGTGAGGGGGTTTTGGGGGGGGGGGGTGTCTCCCCGCGATCCCGCCCCGGGGCCTCACGCGGTGCCGGTGGCTGCGGGCCGGTCCGTGAGGGGGTTTTGGGGGGGGGGGGGGTGTCTCCCCGCGATCCCGCCCCGGGGCCTCACGCGGTGCCGGTGGCTGCGGGCCGGTCCGTGAGGGGTTTGGAGGGGGGAGTGTCTCCCCGCGATCCCGCCCCGGGGCCTCACGCGGTGCCGGTGGGTGCGGGCCGGTCCGTGAGGGGGTTTTGGGGGGGGGGGGGTGTCTCCCCGCGATCTCGCCCCGGGGCCTCACGCGGTGCCGGTGGGTGCGGGCCGGTCCGTGAGGGGTTTGGGGAGGGGTGTCTCCCCGCGATCCCGCCCCGGGGCCTCACGCGGTGCCGGTGGGTGCGGGCCGGTCCGTGAGGGGTTTGGGGGGGTCTCCCCGCGATGCGCGCGCTGGGCCGGCTGCACGCGGCGGCCGTTCGGCTGCTGCTGGCGCCCTGGCGGCCCCGCGCCGCCGCGGCCCGTCCCGCCGCCTCCGAGGTGCTGAGCCAGCACCTGCGGCAGCGCGCGCTGCCGCCGTGGACCTCCTTCTGCGTGCCCTACGGCGCCGTCCGCAACGACCAGTTCGGGCTCTCGCACTTCAACTGGCGGGTGGACGGCGCCAACTACCACGTCCTGCGCACCGGCTGCTTCCCCTTCATCAAGTACCACTGCTCCCGCGCCGCCCCGCGGGACCTGGCGCTGCAGAACGCCGCCTTCACCGCGCTCAAGGCCCTCAACGCCGGTGAGCTCGGGACGCGCCGCACCGCTCCCCTCCCCGCTCTTCTCTCCTCTCTTCTTCCCCTCCCCTCCCCTTCCCTCTTTTCTAATCCCTTCTCTTTCCCTCCCTTCTCTCCCCTCCCCTTCTTTTCCCTCCTTTCCCTCTCCCCCCTTCCTCTTCCCTTCTCTCTCCTCTTTCCTCTACCCTCTCCTTTCTTTCCCCCTTCCCCTCCTTTCTCTTCTAATACCTTAGCCCTCCTCTCCCTGCCTTTTTTCTCCCCTCCCTCTTTCCCCCTCTCCCCTATCGTCTCCCCCGTCCCTCCTGCCCCCTCTCCCCCTTCCCTCCCATCCCCTCTCCCATCCCCCTTCTCCCCCCTCCCTCCCCTCTCCCCTCTCCTCCTAACCTCCCGCTCCCTCTCCCTCCCGCTCCCTCTCCCGTCCCCTCTCTCCCCTCTCCCTCCTGTCCCCCTCTCTCCCCTCTCCCTCCCACTCCCTCTCCCCTCTCTTGTCGCCTCTCTCCCCTCTCCCTCCTGTCCCCCTCTCTCCCCTCTCCCTCCCGTCCCCCCTCCCTCCCGTCCCCCTCTCTCCCCTCTCCCTCCCGTCCCCCTCTCTCCCGTCCCCCTCTCTCCCCCCTCCCTCCCGTCCCCCTCTCTCCCCTCTCCCTCCCGTCCCCCTCTCTCCCCTCTCCCTCCCGTCCCCGTCTCTCCCCTCTCCCTCCCGTTCCCCCTCTCCCCTCTCCCTCCCGTTCCCCCTCTCCCCTCTCCCTCCCGTTCCCCCTCTCCCCTCTCCCTCCCGTTCCCCCTCTCCCCTCTCCCTCCCGTCCCCCCCTCTCCCCTCTCCCTCCCGTCCCCCCCTCTCCCCTCTCCCTCCCGTCCCCCCCTCTCCCCTCTCCCTCCCGTCCCCCCCTCCCCTCTCCCTCCCGTCCCCCTCTCCCCTCTCCCTCCCGTCCCCCCTCCCCTCTCCCTCCCATCCCCCCCTCCCCTCTCCCTCCCCCCCTCCCCTCTCCCTCCCGTCCCCCCCCCCCCTCCCTCCCGTCCCCTCTCTCCCCTCCCTCCCGTCCCCCTCTCTCCCCTCTCCCTCCCGTCCCCCTCTCTCCCCTCTCCCTCCCGTCCCCCTCTCTCCCCTCTCCCTCCCGTCCCCCTCTCTCCCCTCTCCCTCCCGTCCCCATCTCTCCCTCCCGTCCCCCTCTCTCCCCTCTCCCTCCCGTCCCCCTCTCTCCCCTCTCCCTCCCGTCCCCCTCTCTCCCCTCTCCCTCCCGTCCCCCTCTCTCCCGTCCCCCTCTCTCCCCCCTCTCTCCCATCCCCCTCTCTCCCCCCTCCCTCCCGTCCCCGTCTCTCCCCTCTCCCTCTCTCCCCCCTCTCTCCCGTCCCCCTCTCTCCCCCCTCTCTCCCGTCCCCCTCTCTCCCCTCTCCCTCCCGTCCCCCTCTCTCCCCTCTCCCTCCCGTCCCCCTCTCTCCTGTCCCCCTCTCTCCCCCCTCTCTCCCGTCCCCCTCTCTCCCCCCTCCCTCCCGTCCCCGTCTCTCCCCTCTCCCTCCCGTCCCCGTCTCTCCCCTCTCCCTCCCGTCCCCGTCTCTCCCCTCTCCCTCCCGTTCCCCCTCTCCCCTCTCCCTCCCGTTCCCCCTCTCCCCTCTCCCTCCCGTTCCCCCTCTCCCCTCTCCCTCCCGTTCCCCCCCTCCCCTCTCCCTCCCGTTCCCCCCCTCCCCTCTCCCTCCCGTCCCCCCCTCTCCCCTCTCCCTCCCGTCCCCCCCTCTCCCCTCTCCCTCCCGTCCCCCCCCTCCCCTCTCCCTACCGTCCCCCCCCTCCCCTCTCCCTACCGTCCCCCCCCCTCTCCCTCCCGTCCCCCCCCTCCCCTCTCCCTCCCATCCCCTCTCTCCCCTCCCTCCCATCCCCCTCTCTCCCCTCTCCCTCCCGTCCCCCTCTCCCTCCCGATCCCCTCTCTCCCCTCTCCCTCCCGTCCCCCTCTCTCCCCTCTCCCTCCCGTCCCCCCTCTCCGCTCTCCCTCCCGTCCCCCTCTCTCCGCTCTCCCTCCCGTCCCCCTCTCTCCCCTCCCTCTCCCGTCCCCTCTCTCCCCTCTCTCCCCTGTCCCCCTCTCTCCCATCTCCCTCCCGCTCCCTCTCCCCTCTCCCGTCCCCCTCTCTCCCGTCCCCCCTCTCCCTTCTCCCTCCCGTCCCCCCTCTCCCTCCTCTCTCCCCTTTCCCTCCTCTCTCCCCTCTCCCTCCCGTCCTCCTCTCTCCCCTCTCCCTCCTCTCTCCCCTCTCCCTCCTCTCTCCCCTCTCCCTCCTCTCTCCCCTCTCCCTCCTCTCTCCCCTCTCCCTCCTCTCTCCCCTCTCCCTCCTCTCTCCCCTCTCCCTCCTCTCTCCCCTCTCCCCCTCTCTCCCCTCTCCCTCCCGTCCCCCTCTCTCCCCTCTCCCCCCTCTCCCCTCTCCCTCCCGCTCCCTCTCCCCCCGAGGTGGCGAAGCCCCCGGGGCTGACTCGGGGGCGAGAGGAGGTGCGCCCGGAGCCCCCGACGCTCAGAGCTGTGGGGCCGCAGCGCTGTAAATGGCCGCTGGCTGGGGCTTTGCCGAGTTCGCGTTCCTCTCTCTGCCGGGGAGCGTGGAAGAATTCACGGGCCCTGACGCGCGCGCTCGTTACTGACCCGGCAGCGTTTCCCTTCCAAAGCGCGTTGCGGGCTGCGGGTGGCTCTGGCCCCTCGGCAGACGCCGCGGCGGTAGGAGCAGAGCGGTTTGCGGCTCGAGAGCGCCTGGGGCCGTGCTGGCGTCTCCTGCAGGGCGGGGGGCTCGGCAGCCTTGGACCCTGAGGGCTGCTGCGAGAGAAGTAAATAACAGTGCGCCATCACTGCCTTGTTAGTATAAAAATGGATATCGACAGGTCTTGAGATACATTACTATTCAACAGATACAACACTTATTTGAATATAGACAGTTATATAAGTTCGTCTACTTCTCGTTGTCCTATTTCATTTAAATAAATCTCCTTTGCTTTGCAAGTCTTCAGTGAGTTTTAACTAACCACGTCTGCCAGTCTTCATTTTTTGATCTTTCCAACTGATATGCTGAGAAAATGCGATCACCAAGATTGATTTCTTAATAACAGCTTTAAACCTGGTTTTATTTCTCCCTCCACGCAGTCAGGCCTTTTACCTGCCCCGTCCTTCTTTCAGCTACCCTGAATGTTTCATGTTTAAATGACTGGCAAGCCTAACTACGAAGTCAGCTCCTCTCTCCTGGGAATCGCTTAAGCAGTTGGGTAACTTTAAACACGTTAAATTCAGTGTTTCTGTATCTTACTGAATACGGAGCCTAAACCCATCTCCATCTTTCCCTCTGCATTATGTAAAATATTGTTTGTAGTTCCCATTTGTCAGTCTTGACTGCTGATCTTCCCAAGAGCAGCTTCATGTTGATCTATGAAGTCACTGCTGCTTTTCCTTTCTTCCTCCACTCTGATACACAAACTCTGAGCTGATAACTAAGCAGATGCCTGGGGAGTTTGTGCTTTATTGTTTGGCTACGTATTTTGTGTTTAATCGGTAGAAATCAGACTGTATGCATGACCATATCTCACTTCTTTCATCCTGCTATCCTCACAATTTATTTTTCTCTCAATTCCTGCGTATTGCTGCTTTTCCGAAGCTGCTTTTTGATTCTCGTGCACAAGAATCAAAAAGCAGCTTCGGAAAAGCAGCACAAGAAGAGTATTGGTGCACAAGAAGAGTATTATGTTCTACAGCCACCAGTAAGCATTTCAGTAAAGGCAAAATGTTAACGAGGCAGCTTTCACAGGAGCGGTTTTAATTTTGGAGTCATCGTTCTTTACTATTAATAGGTGGATTTAATTTTCTTGTCTTGCTGTCTTTGTATGTAATGTGTTTTTGTCTCTCCTTAGGCATCCCAACTTTACTGTATGGAATTGGCTCCTGGTTCTTTGCCAATGTCACAGAGACTGTTCATACAAGTCACGGCCCAGTCACTATTTATTTTCTAAATAAAGAAGATGAAGGCGCGCTGTACTGAAATCACGCCCTCGAGTACCTGTCATTTGGTGGGGTTCTGTGTTAGAGCTGCTGCAAGTATCTGCTCCCTTTGACTAAAAGGATCCGAAAGCAACTGTTTGGCTTTTTTTACAGTGCATTCTTTTACTTAGCATGCTGTCTACAGGAAGCTCCCTGGAGCTTTTGGTCATGAGAGATTTAGTTTTGCTGAGGTCAGGAAAGCTGAAAAAGCAGATACCTTGGGAGAATTAATATTTCTGTGGGTATTACAATTTGCAGAAGTCAGCAATTGGTGCTGCTGAACAAACTTGTGATAATTTAAAGAGAGAAATGTACCAGCTTAGAGAACTGAATTGTAGCATCAGGGCAACGAAACTGAATAAGCTAGACATTTTCAGAATGTCCGAAAAGGTGAAGCTGCTTAGGTTTCAACTCGTAGCCACGTGTGTGTTTGAATGAATCCATGGCACTCACAATTGCCTGTCAGACTCTTTGGAAAAATACCACCCCGAGAATTAAAAAATGGCTATATTGCATTTCTTCAAATTATATTTAAATAAAAGATCTAAAACGTGGTTTATGCTTGTATTTTTTGCAGTTCTTGAATTTCAGATCCAGATATCTGCATTACTTTTTTTTGCCTTATGGGTAAGGAACAAAACCTAAGTCCTCTAGAAGATATAGTCCCCTGTGCTGAATTAGAAATTGATATTTTTAATTAATACAGGAGAATGAGAAGAATGCTGTCTTCATTTTGTTGATGCAGAATAACTGACTTCCCCATCTGTAACTGAGCACAGGTGTAACAGGTACTTATAATGATGGAATGATTCAAATTCATTTGGAAGCTTGGGCAAAGAAAAAGCTTTTAGGGAATTATTTGGATAGTGGAAATATGGAATAATTGGACAGTAAGTTCAGACAACAGAAACGCCTGTACAGGATGTATTTCTGGTGCTTACTTTGAGTGCCATCAAATAATACCATTCATTCCAAGTCTTATGTCTGGTCACATATGTTGATTATCTCAATTTTCATAAGTAGAAAGATAAATATAAAATGGGTATGTATGGGTTTTGGAGGGTAATTATTATTCCTAAATAAATAGTTGCCAAGCCATGACTATAGTATAATTTCATTTAAATACCTTTTTACTTAATTCCAGGTAACAGAACTGTTTTCCACTTAACAAAGCAATACATGTGTTTTTTCTAGAAGCAACACTAAAAAACGCTTCAATCAGAGAAGCGCTTGCGCCGTTCTGTTTAATTTTGGAGAATATTCTTGGTACAAGTTAAATGGGTCTCGAGACAGTATTAAAGGAAGCCTCATTAATAATAAAAATGACTGTTAGCATTTTTCTAGACCTGATACTCACTGTATTGGATAAAGTTAAATAACTGCAGCTCATAAGTTTAAGTCAAATACTGCTCATTCATTGCCACGGATCTTGTCAATATCTTGCTGTAAAGGTTTAGTCTCAACGCACGGCTGATAAAATGGTTTTTAATTACCAGACTATAAATACAGCTCTTCATTGGAGCTGCACCTCCACTCGCTGCAGCTCGTTTGATTTCTGATAATGCGTACTGCTGACTTTGCTTACCTGTTTTTCAATAGTAGCAGGCAACGCGACTCCTTGTCCATATGGTGATGGGCAAGGCTCCTTAGAGAACATCTCTGACAAACTACCCTATTGATTGCTGCAATTCTGTGCTGCTCACAGCATTAAATAGAGACTTGATTTCTTGTTCAATGATCTCACCGTGTAACAATTAAGCAAATGTAATATTTTCTTGTATTACATGAAAATCAATAGACCTCTTGCTCCTATGAAGTTGATCACGTTAAAAGATGAACTCAAAGATGTCTGAGGGTAGAGTGCAAATATAGTGGCATTTGTTTCCTTAAGGCTTGTATGTGACCTGTGATAGTACTTAAGAGGGAAAATATGCAATTTATAACAGATAATGGTTGAGTTATTAAATCATAGCAAAAATAATTCTCTGGTATGAATAGAAAGCTACTTGCTCATCTTTGACCAAAAGTAAAGTACTTTATCTGACTTTCACTCTTTCTGCTGTAAACAACTACTTCTTCAAATGTTTTTTTATCACTTCTCTTAAGTGTTGGCCTGAAGGCAAGATGGAAAGTTTGAGGGCCAGGAAGATGCAAGAAAATTCATACCATCTTGACTCACAAATTCCTGTAAGGTGCAGGGGAATGGGAATGGCAGGCAAGGATGAGTGTGCAGCGTGTAGGTCTCAGCTGAACCTTGCTGCTTTACCTTCCTAATCCCCGTCACCATAAATTCCTGCCTTGTGGCAGTCAGCTCCTAAAGGGACAATCGAGTATTAAGAGAGCATCATCTTCCGTTGTGAAGACCAAGTGCTTGAATTGAAGACGGTCCCTGAAATGGGCTGTGAGATGAGCTTCTAGCTGTTGAATTGTTTGCAGATGCATTTATTTGCATGCGTCGTCTGCAAAGTCCTTTCAGGTTGTCACGTAACCCCATTATTTCAAAAGACAAACTCACAGGGAACCAAACTGTTCATTCCTCTGGCCTAGAATAATTTATTTCTAATTGTTTTAATTACACTTTAGCATGTATTATACCATGTGTATGTTGTGTATGCAACTTATACCAATGTTAATTCATGCTTTTTTAAGGATGATTGAACTACAAAACCACCCTTCCAACATTTTGCAGATTTGATCTGTACCGTTTCCATTTGAAATAAAGGGTAGTTTATCTTGTAGGTCTTGCCTTAATTCTCTCTACTGTATTCAAGAATGATGTTTAAATGAGTGAGAGATGACATAAAAAGGCAGAGAGCTTTGTTTCACCTCACTTAACAACTGCTTCAGGTAAGTGAAACCTCAGTCTCAACCCAGAGGATCAGGTAGCTCCTTCTCTTTTTAAACTGTAATGACTGCTGGGGGCTCCTAAACCTAAATGAGCGCTTAGTGTTACATCTTACCTAGGTCAATGGTCTTGGGTATCTGAGTTACACTGTGTTACTGTAAATTAATGGAAAATGTAACTGCGCTTTGCTGAAAGATCAATGTTCAATAAAGGCTGCACAATCAAATCTTGTTGCAATGATTGAGGTCCTTAATTGCCTTTCAAAGATAAGGTGGTAATCAACATAGGTTTAACTGATCTTTCTTACCATTCAATTACATGCTAATGACTACAGCCAAGTCAGGATCTTTAACTACTTATACTTATTAAATCTTATGTTTGTTGTGAAAAATTACTTGGGCCACCCAATCGATAAACCCCAGGTCTTAATTACTATATTTCACTTTTATACCTTTTTGTATGTTTGACAAATGTTTCACTGGAGACTGTGCAGCACTAATGAGCGAACCCCGAGAAATACCGCTTCCTCGTTGTGTCTGCTCCTCCAAGTCATCAGAACACAAGGTGGGGCTTATCACGGTTTTCATTGTGTGACTAGTAATGCAAACGTTCTAGGCAGCTTATTGTGCTTCTTAAATATGATTTTTAGGTATAGCGTTTTGTGTTACTACTTGGGAACCTTCAGGTGGGCATACTTTCAACTTGAAGCTCTCAACTATTTTTCCAATATTAATTAATACTAGATTTAAACAGCAGTAAGGATTGATATTCCCTTTTGTTTGTGATGAGTAGTCTTGTGTTCTCTTAAATATAAGTTGCTGTGTCCCTTCTAGATTCCTTTATTTCTTTCGAGTGATATCCAGTGCTTCTCTCCAGTCTCCAGAGAAAGCTGGAGCCAACTGACCTACCACTGACTTGAGCAGAAGTTAGATCAATCCTCAGCTTGCTTTGTGTGGTTGACCTGCTGTAGTTCTGAGCATGTTGCAGCGCTGGGTAGAACGCTTTGGGGTTTTTCTTGGATCTTTGGCATTTTATTGCTTACTCCGTGTGCAAATGCTGGCAAGTATCATTCATTTACTTATTCCGAGCAGTTCCAACTTTGCAGCAGTGGAGTAGGAAGGCAAGTGAATTACTCATCAACAGGGAGAAGGGCTACTCCTCCTTTTTTTGCTTTTGAACTGCTGAGATTAAAGAAGTTGACGAAGGGAAGGGGAACAATGATATTGAACTTCTGCAGGAGAACGGAGTCGGGGAAACATTCTTTCCCTAACAAATGTACTGAGTAAAGGAGAGACTAGGAAAAATAGTTTCAGTGGAACAGAAGGAGTAGAGTGGCGTTTAGATGGAGAAGGATGGATTTGGTAGAAAGAATGTCTAAAACAGAACTGAGAATAAGCAACAAATGTCAGGTATATAAGAAGCTGCTTTCCTCAGCCTAGAGCTCATTAGCTGTAACTGTTCTCAAACCTATCGATACCCCCTTCTGTTGCTAATGCTTTCTGGAGAAGTAGAAAAGGAATCCAGAGGTCATTCTTCCATCACTCAAGAAATAAGTATTACTGCATTTTTTTATGGCCAGATTTAAAATTTCTGATTAAACAAAATTTATTGGAATCATTTTAGAGGCAAGAAAAGCAAAGTAGAAAAGTCTGAGTTGACTAAGTAGCCCCCTTCAAGAATCCAGTTCCGGGCAGTCGGTGGGGTTCAGCAGTTTTTTCATATTGCTCACCGATACTCTTGAGAGATTCTGCAGCATGGCACATCTAGTAATTTCAGTATTCTCTGAAAGCATTACACTTTTCCTTGAAAACAAACATTTTTCTCTACATGGCCATCTCCAGATCTCCCCTGTCCCCTCCAATCGCAACGGAAAGCAGCAGAGAGCAGCAGCAGACTGCAATGAGACAGTTGTCTCCCGCTTGTAGCATAAAACCAGCCTGGGAGCTGTGGCACTGACAGAGGCAATTTCCCCCCCTCCAAGTAAAACCAGGATTTATAGAAGTCATGGGCTCCATGATCCTCCTGTAATTAAAGAACTGATATATTGTTCCTTTACAGATTTTGAATATTATTGCATTGTGGAAAGACAATAACTTCGGATACATAATTATAAATAGGAAATCCATGCATATTTCTTGCTGACAGCATGTCATCTGGATTTAGTGGAGAAAATCAGACTGCCTAAGTTTTTGAGTTTTTCTGTGTCTTTCTGGAATTCTTGAACATCCCGTGTCAGAAACTTTTTAAGAGGAGATTTGTGGGACAGTCATATATAGTAAACTTTGAGATTATTTTATGATATAAAGTATCTGTGCTTTTGGTACACAAATTTCCCCCAATGTTGAGAAAAAACATATAAATAGATTTTGGTGAAGTTCTGTTCTCATAGCAGAATTTCCACAGGGGGATAAAATAAATTTTAAATTTTTGTTTCAAATGTTGGTGTAGTTATAATGAAAATTTCCTGTATGAAGAAAGAGGTTTGATGCACTTTACTTCCTAAGATATAAGGAACATTGAAGTTTGATTACAGTTGCATCAACACAAACCCTAATGGGGGATTAAGGTTATGATTAGCCCTGGAAAAGCTACATAATATTTATGCAAATTTGGCAAATTGAGCTCGTTTTCCCCATAGTTCTGTAAATGAAAAAGACATTTTAGAAAAATTGCAGTTCTATAGAAATTTTATGATTTTGTATCCTATTCTTTAAAATTTAATAGAAAATGAATCTGATTGAAACGAACCCGAGTGAAGGGTATACAGGGACTGCAGGCAAAAGGTTCATTTGAAGAGCAAGATGTCTGTGCGGGCAGCACCAGTCCCTTAGATACTTAGGAGATGGGGCTCTATTAATTTCCAGTGTAGGAACTAAATTACAAAGTTATTGAACAGAGAGTGAATTTATCTCTACTAATGGCCATTGAAAGATCCTTTTTTTTTTTTTCTAAATCTGAAGCAAAGTAGAATTTTAATATAAGGAAGCTTGAAGATGTTTCAGGAATTAAATCAAATATACCTTCCACTTCACCCCATCTAAACTGATAGTACAACTCAACTAGTCTGGTTTGTCATGTATAATAATGTGAGAGACTGTGATAAAATGTACCGGTCTATAGCCCACAGTGCAGATTAACATGCTTCTCCCACAAAAAAGACCAGGATAGTTTAGTGCTGCAGAGCTGTGCGGAGCAGAGCCTTCCCTCTGCCTTCCATCTGCGACAGAGCCGCTTTGCAGAGCTGCCCAGGGCACAGCACGTCTCAGCGCTGCAGGGACAAATGCGGCCGCCCCCAAACACAAACCATTCTGCGCTGCTGCCCAGGGAGCAGGACCTGAGCTTTCCGGGGTTCCTTTCATTGGAGCTGGGCTTTAAAGCAGACAGCATTTTAATGTGGCCTTGGACACATGCAGGGATGGGGCAGCCAGATCTCTGGGCAACCTGGGCCAGGGCCTCCCCACCATCAACATGAAGAATTTCTTCCTAATGTCGGATCTAAATCTTCCCCCTTCCAATTTAAAGCCATTCCCCCTTGTCCCATCACTCCACACCCTTGCAACAAGTCCCTCACCAGCTTTCCTGGAGCCCCTTTCCGTACTGGAAGCTGCTCTATGGTCTCCCCTCAGCCTTCTCTTCTCCAGGCTGAACAACCTAACTCTCTCAGCCTGCTCTCATACAGGAGGTGCTCCAGCCCTCACATCATCTCCGTGGCCTCCTCTGGACTCACTCCAGCAGCTCCACATCCTTCTTACACTGCAGATCCCAGAACTGGACACAGGGCTCCAGGTAGAGTCCCACCAGACCAGGGCAGAGGGGTAGAATCCCCTCCCTCACCTCTGCTTTGGGTGTGGCCCAGGACACGGTTGGCTTTCTGGGTGATGAGCACTCAATGCTGGCTCAGGCTGAGCTTCTCATCCTCCTCCAGCACCCCAAACCCTTCTCCTCAGGCTTGGTCCCCATCACATAGTTCCACCCTCCCCAATATGGCGCCGCCCCCGCAATATGGCGCCGCCTCCCCAATATGGCGCCGCCTCCCCAATATGGCGCCGCCCCCGCAATATGGCGCCGCCCCCGCAATATGGCGCCGCCCCCGCAATATGGCGCCGCCTCCCCTTCCTCCTCCTCATTCTCTACCCCCGGTCGCTCCGTTTTGATTCCGGGGCAGCGAGTCCTTCCTGCGGGCGGGGCGGTGCAGCGCGGGCCGTGCTCGGCGGCCGCCGCCGCAGCATGTGAGACCGGCGGGGCGGGGATGCTCTGGCTGCTCTGCGGTCCCTCCCGCGCCATGGAGAGCCAGGCCCTCGTCATCCGCATCAAGATCCCCGACGGCGGGGCTGTCGACTGGACCGTCCACTCGGCGCCTCAGCTGCTCTTCAGAGACGTGCTGGTGAGTGCCGGGACCCCTCCCGGCGTCTGCTGAGGAACAGGCGGAGCCCCGGCGGGAGGGGGTGATGGCACAGAACCAGGGAAGGGCTTGGGCTGGAAAGACCTGAACGCCCACCCAGTCCCACCCCTTGCCGCGGGCAGGGACACCTCCCACTGGACCAGGCTGCTCACAGCCTCATCCAACCTGGCCTTGAACCCCTCCAGGGCTGGGGCAGCCGCCACTGCGCTGGGCAGCCTGGGCCAGGGCCTCCCCACCCTCCTAGTGAAGAAATTCCTCCTTATGTCTAGTCTCAACCTGCCCCTCTGCAGTTTATACCCATAGCCCCTCATCCTGTCACTACAAGCCTTTGTAAGTAGCCCTTCTCCAGCTTTCTTGTAGCCCCTTCAGGTGCTGGCAGGTCGCTCTAAGGTCTCCTCGGAGCCTTCTCCAGGCTGAACAACCCCAACTCTCGCAGCCTGTCCTCCTATGGGAGATGCTTCAGCCCTTGCATCATCTCTGTGGCCTCCTCTGGACTCATTCTGACAGCTCCGTGTCCTTATGTTGAGGATTCCATAGAATCATGGAATGGTTTGGGTCGGAAGGGATTTCAAAGCCCATCCAGTTCCACCCCTCTGCCACGGGCAGGGACACCTCCCACTGGACCCGGTTGCTCCAAGCCCCATCCAGCCTGGCCTGGAACCCCTCCAGGGATGGGGCAGCCACCCCTGCTCTGGGCAGCCTGGGCCAGGGCCTCCCCACCCTCACAGGAAAACATTTCTCCCTAATTTCTCTTGTCCATTTCCTCACTAAAAAGTCCTGCTAAAAAGTTTTTCCTCATCTTTCCTATCAGCCCCCTTTAAGCATTAAAAGGCTGCAATAAGGTCTCCTCTGAGTCTTCTCCAAGCTGAGCAGAAAGCTCTTCCTGTACCACAGACCAGGTGCATATTTAATTTCTATTGTTCATGATATTGGAGGGTAGTTCTGCAGAGCTCTTACGGTGTGTTGGATTTATGGAGAAGACAGGTGGGGATTGTGGAGTTGATTTGCTGGAAAATGTTTGATTTTGCTCCTACAGAAGATTGCAGAGGTAATTAGAACAGATGGCAGATGTTGTAGATTTTGTTATTCCTAGGATTTAGCATTATGTGTATTAGTATCCCATATGAGGACAGGCTGTCCTTTGGCTTTTTAGGATTATTGGAAATCTAAGTTTTGTTGTATTACTCGACAACATTTCCCTATTTAATTTTAAATTCAGGTCATGGCCTTGCCAAGCCATTTTGCTTTTTAGCTTTCGTCCTCGTTGCTCCATCGTAGGAGCAGCTGGGGATATGCAGGCCCTAAACTGGGGCTGTGGAGACTGTTTTACAAGTTTACTGAAAAGAAAGTGCTGTTGAAGGGTAAACTGTGTACGCAGCAGGAACTGGAGCCTGCAGTTCGTTCTGAGCCTGTGGTTCTGCGGTGCTTCCGACGTCTTTGTTTGGGGCAGCAGCGAGGTATGGGGACCTGTGTCTAAAGCTGGAGAGGCTTCGGGCAGCACAGCTGTAACTCTCTGTGGGGACTGTCCTACGTATGAGGTGGCGCCTGTAGGTTCTGTTGTAGCTCCTGCAGCTGCTCCATCAGGTTGCAGCTGGGGCCAATCTGTGACTTCTTGACCTGAAGTTAAAAATGAACCTGTGTTTTTAGTTGTGGTGCCGTGCTAACACACAGAATGTCTTCTGGAGCCAGATCTCAAATAAGCAGGAGTACAACGACGGAGGTAGCTCCAATGCAACATTTTGTCTTGTTCTTCATCATTACTATTCAAGTCACTGAGAAAAGAAGAGTCTGTAGTTGTCGGATAACCTGTTGGAGTCAGGAGTCTGACATTTGGTGCAATGCCTTACACGCTAAATGATGCATTTCTTAATTTTCAGCTGCTCTAATTCTATCTCTTGGAGGAGCCTTTGCAGGTACAAACCTGTGTGTTTGAGCTAGACAACCTGGTGTTTGCAGTCTAGTTGGCCCTGGTGCCACAGGATGGTGCTTGACCCATGGAAGTGGCACTAGGCATTTTCTTGATGACTTTCCTAAACTGGGAGCTAAGAGCTGTTCTTCATAATGTCACTTTAAATATATCTGTGTATATCAGCTTTGCAGACCTGTAAGTTACCACTAAACAGATTTCTTTTAATGGCAACACTAAAGGAATTAGAGTGAGCAGATTTTTTTTAAATCAGGCTGTCTGGATTTGTTTATCCTGGCTGTCACTGGAGTAGTTAAGCACTTGGTGTTAATTCAGGATAGCTTCATGATGTCATACTGAGATAAAATAAATGTTAACTGAATGGGGGCCATGGTTTCAGTGTTTGGCTGTTGTTTAGAGTGGTGCTTTCACATTTTCTGCTTTCTTGCCCAAAAGAGGAGTGCTCCGCAGCTCTTCTAGAGACCAGAGGTGGATGGAGTTTTGGTTTCAGCTGCTGTTGTGTGATTTCTCTCCTCCTTGTTAAGGCTTCTCAGTTGAGTAAGATGGAATAGAATCTGTCGTGTCTGTGAGCCCACTTGAAAAACTACCTACAAGTTGTAGGGTGTTATCACTTGTGATCATTGTTGTGATAGTAGAAAATCATCACATGTAATCTGTTGAAATTTAGAGTAATCCTTTAAGCCTAGGTCACTGAGAGGTCTGCTGTGTGTTTGAGCATGCAAATCCTTTGTAGCTAGAAAACACCATGGCAGCAGCAGAGCGATGATGTGGTTTCCCTCCCTGCAAGGCTGGCTTTTCTCAGGTGCTTTGATTTAATAGAAATACTGAAAGTTGACCAGAGCAAAATTCTTGTGGCTATTGGTAGAGTTTTCTTTCTAGCTATTTGTACCATAGCTCTATCTTATACTAAATACAGTTCTTAAATTCACATACCTGGTTATTACTCATTTTAAAGCATCCCAATATATATAAAAAATATTCTGAATAGGGGGAAAAAAAAAATATTTTGCCATCACCATTCCAGTTCTGTTGCAGCTTTTGGGAGGCTTTAGGGCTTCCCTAGCAGGCTTTTGAGGCTGTTAGAACTGTCTCAGTGGCGCACTCACACACCTCTTAAATACACTTTGTAGATTCCCTAGAACCGGGGGCCTTTCTGATAACAATTTTTAAATCCATTTAGTGGAAGCATCTTTGTACCCACATGAGAATGTTTTATGAGTGGCTTAGGTCTTAAACAATTAAAGCGTGTTTGCTGAGGAATTTTCAGTGTTTAACCAAGTGAATTTAGAAATAATTAGTCAACAGCACAGTCTTCAGTTTAAGCAAGACTTTAATTTTTGTTAGGAGTTGGGGGTACAGCTTGGCTGGCTTTTTGCAGTGCTGTCAAACCCTGCAGAAGTATTGAGGTGGAAGAATTTTTGTCGACATGGCAATGTTTGGGGTTTGATAGGGGTTTTTTTTTCTGTTTTTGGCTCCACAAATTTACAGTCTACAGCAGTGGATAGGCTGTATTGCCCACCTTTTGTCTTTTTGTATATAATTAATAGTTTAAATGATGTACTATTGAGTTATTTTAGTATCTAAAATAGAAAGATAACATGAGGAAGTTTTAGAAATATTGTGTTCTCCAGCTAACTTTTGAAATCATGGAATCACAGAACAATTTTGGTAGGAAGGGACCTTAAAGCCCATCCAGTTCCCCCCATGCCATGGACACGGACACCTCCCACTGGATCAGGCTGCTCAAATCGAACCTGGCCTTGAACCCCTCCAGGGACGGAGCAGCCGCCGCTTCTCTGGGCAACCTGGGCCAGGGTCTCCCCACCCTCACAGGAAAGATTTCTTCCTAATCTCTCATCTCAGTCTCTTCTCTTTCAGCTTAAGAAAGCTGGAGAAGCTTTTACTTCTTCAGGTCTTTTAAACTTATTCCCTGCAGGGTCCCCAGCATGTTTGACTCTGTCTACTGAGTTATGAAGAAGTTTAAGTTCCACTTAAGAACAACAAAGAGCCCTCCAAATTTTCCAGCTTGTGTGGAGTGGTTATTCTCCCTCTGTACTCGGCACTGGTGAGACCGCACCTCGAGTCCTGTGTTCAGTTCTGGGCCCCTCACCACAAGAAGGATGTTGAGGCTCTGGAGCGAGTGCAGAGAAGAGCAAAGAAGCTGGTGAAGGGGCTGGAGAACAAGAGGAGCGGCTGAGAGAGCTGGGGGTGTTTATCCTGGAGAAGAGGAGGCTGAGGGGAGACCTCATTGCTCTCTCCAACTACCTGAAGGGAGGTTGTGGAGAGGAGGGTGCTGGGCTCTTCTCCCAAGCGACAGGGGACAGGACGAGAGGGAATGGCCTCAAGCTCTGCCAGGGGAGATTTAGGCTTGAGATTAGGAAAAAATTCTTCACGGAGAGGGTGGTTAGGCATTGGAACGGTCTGCCCAGGGAGGTGGTTGAGTCACCGTCCCTAGAGGTGTTTAAGGTGAGGGTGGATGAGATGCTTAGGAGCATGATTTAGGGATTGGTGGGAACGGTTGGACTCGACGATCCAGTGGGTCTCTTCCAACCTGGTTATTCTGTGATTCTTTGAGTGGAGAGCATCCTGAGACCTGGTGCAGCTGCTGGGTCCTGCTGCTTGCCCAGGCGCTTGGGCACGATGACAGCCCTAAACCCATCCGGAGCGGTTTGTTACCCTGTTGTTCCTGAGCTGCTGGCAGGGCAGGAGATGGAGCCGCACGAGGAGGTGACCTTGCGGTGGGAGTGAGAACCAGGGAAGTTGTTGGAAGATGGAGAAGGGGAGTCAGGGTGGTGTAAGCAGAAGGGCTGAGAGGGAAAACGTTCTGTCTGAAGTGTGATAAAAAGCCATTCATAAACCTCTGGTTTTATTACTTACTTCAAAGAGTTAGGTGTACATTTTTCCATAACCCATAGACAAAATTGATTCTTTAAACGGCAAGAAGAGGCAGCACTGACTTGTTTGCAGTTATGATTGAATTCTTTAAAAAGAAAATGGTTTTCCTCAAGCTAACTTGGAGAGGAAGAAGAACACGGTGATTTGTTGTACAAAGTTGGTGATTCAGGGGCAGTGGTGGGTAACAGGACCTGAAGTCTTCTGTCTGCAGCTGAGGACCAATTCAGGTGATTTACTGTACATCATCTCAGGCATTTCCTATTTGAGATATAGCTAATTCTCCTTTACATTTTAGGATGTCATCGGTCAAGTTTTGCCAGATGCAACGACAACAGCGTTTGAGTGTAAGTATGACTTGTATAACTGTCTCCTTTGTCATGTTATAGGGCTGTCATTTTTTAAATAAATAATGTTTATGTTCATTGTCCATTATAGTTAAATATTCATGCGTTAATGCAAGTTTAATGGTGATACGGAACTAAGCAATATTTTATTATTTAATCACGTCTTCATTGAGTGTATTTCTACAATATAGCTTTAATTACCAGCATGACCTTACCATGCTCTTACTCCTCACTGCAATTATATTAATCAAATTAAAAGTATAAAGTACCTGTTGGTCTAAGTTTAAAATTTTAATCCTCTGTTGGAAGAAACTGAAAGAGCAGCAGCTTTTACAGAAATGTGGTGCAATGTATAGATTGTGTACCAAACAGAGCAGCATTAGACATTAGTATTTCCTTTTACTAGAATAAACTGGTTTTTTGAGAAGGACTGAGATATTCAGACTGGACATCAGAAAAAAATTTCACAGAAAGGGTCATCAGGCGCTGGAACAGGCTGCCCAGGGAGGTAGATGAGTCACCATGCCTGGAGGTATTTAAAAGACGGGTAGATGAGGGACGTGGTTTAGTGGCAGACAGGAATGTCTGGACTCAATGATCCAAGGGGTCTTTTCCAACCTGGTGATTCTATGATTCTATGAATTTTAGTTTTCCTTTTTCCCTTCTGCTGGGCTCAAGCTAAATTCACTGTCTTCTCTGTGTCCTGTGCAAGACCGAGAGGCACAGGTAGGTACGCAGCTTCAGCTCCAGGAAGAGGCAGGAGAGGAGTTTGGCTTTGACAGTAATAATTTCTGAAATGCTGCATGGGTCTGGTTGAGAAGCTTTTTTGGGGGGACGAAAACAGGTTCTATGCAGAATCTGAATGAGCTGTAGGTTGGGGCCCTCCGTCATGGCACTTGCAGCTCATCAAGGTGGTTGTGTTTGCTTTTGCTGAGTTAGAAAAGCCCTCAGTGAGTGTTTCAGTGCAGCTTTGGACCTATATTTGCCAATATCTGTCAGCTGTATGCTCTCACCCCTTTTTATGTTTGTTTGGAGGGATTCCTGGGGAATTGTCCTGTCTGGAGAACAGTAAACTGCAAAGGGGAGTCAAACATCTGTGTCTTAGATACTGAGCTGAAGTTTTCTTACAAGAGAAGAGGACTCCTGCTATTCCATTTTAATGTTTATATTTTTTTCTGTATAAATGTGTTTTCCATTGATAGAAATGAGTTAGAAAGAAGGAGCAGGAGGGGATTAGAGGTGTTCCGTGAACAAGGTGGTGGTGCTGAAGATGAGACAGCAGATACTATGAGATAGGACCTTGCATTTTTATTAGTGTTTCTCTCCTTTTTAGAGCTTTATGGATAATTCTGCAGGTGAATCAGTGGGCCCCTCACTGCGAGGAGGATATTGAGGGGCTGGAGCGTGTCCAGAGAAGGGGAACGGAACTGGTGAGGGGGCTGGAGAACAGGCCTTATGAGAGGCAGCTGAGAGAGCTGGGGGTGTTTAGCCTGGAGAAGAGGAGGCTTATTGCCCTCTACAGTTACCTGAAAGGAGGTTGTGGAGAGGAGGGTGCTGGTCTTTTCCCTCAAGTAACGAGTGACAGGATGAGAGGGAATGGCCTCAGATTGCACCAGGGGAGGTTCAGGTTAGCCATCAGGAAAAATATCTTCACTGAAAGGGTTATCGGGCATTGTCAGAGGCTGCCCAGGGAAGGGCTGGAGTCCCTGTTCCTGGTGGTGTTTAAAAGTTGGATAGATGAGGTGCACAGGAATGTGGTTTAGTAGTGGATTCAATGTACAAGTTGGAGTCAATAATCTCAAAGGTCTTCTCCAATCAAGCAATTCTCTGAAAGGAAATACTAGTCTTTCAAGTACTATTTAGTACTTTTTATTTTTCTTTTCACGTTTGTGTTTTCCACTCCTGAAATGCCAGAAATCTAAGAACAGAGATTATAAATGTTATTTCTCTGTAGCATCAACACTCTCCTGCCCTGTTTTTTCAAACAAGGCTTTCTAAAGAGACCTGAGCAAAACCAGGCTCCAAATCTCACTTTTTTTTTTTTATGATTTGTTAATATTTTTTTCCATACCTCCCACATCACACATTAGCTTTGTTTGAACTTCATGCACCAGTAGCAGTCACTGCAATCAGGGCAGTAGCCCATATTAATGCTACCATGTGTGGAACTTTCCTGGAAATACTTATTTTGTTGTGTTTTCTAACATCTGCTTCTGTGCTTTTGGTTCATGTCTCTAGTCTGTCATTTACATCTGCACAAAACCATTTCCCCTGCCATTTAACTGGCATCTAAAATATGTTATGTATATTGATGCGTGGTTTTTCTGGTTACTTTTTCTATATCCGGTGCCTCGATTTTACAGGCTTAAGCATCGTTCTCACCTGCTTCATTACTTCTTCAGCTGTGGATAATTGCCATCCAGCACAGGCTCCTCTACTGTTTGCTCGGTTATTGTTATCTACAGTCTACTCTCCATTGCGGCTTCTACCTGGGGCTGCACTTCTCCTCCTGTTGGACCTTTATGTGGATTTCACTGCAGTATTGCACATCGCTACAAATAAAATCTCTAACAACATATGGCCTGTTATGATCCTTTTATCCAAACTCTGCCGTTTTGTATATTTGTGACACACTGCAGATTTGGGGAAGATTGCTTCATAATATTTGTTTACCATCTGCTGCACACTGTTTGGTGTCTTGCAAGGATTTCTTCCTCCATTTTAAGTGACATTAGCAAAATCCAGCCTGTATGTAGGATTTTTCAGTTCTCCTTTTGCTTCCCTAATGTGCTGGAAAATCATACTGCTGTGCTTTAGGCAAGGAGAGCTGCCTGGAAATCTTTCTGAACCCACGTGTCATATCTAGTGATTTTTGGGGCTTAAATCTCATGGTAGGGTGGCAAAGGATCTCTGCACAGACACAAGAAATACAATTTTTCTCATTTTTGCTCTTTACAAGTATCGCCTGGCTGTTTTAGATTTGGCTTTTTTAATGCCAGGTAGCATTTGCTGCCTTTTTATCAACATATTGTTAATTTGTTTTCATTGTACCACCATGAGGAATTTTTTGCAGTTCCGAGTTAATTTCTTAATCATTTGAAATGAACGATGTGTGATTTTTATGAACATCTGCAAGTGGGCTCTAAGAGTTTTCCACTTCTTTTTGGTGATCCCAGCTCAGTTTGCTCCCCTAAGCCAAGCTTGTTTAACGGCTTTTATCTCCCCATATCCATCTCTCTCTGTCATATGCTTGTGCATTTTCCTCCAATCCCTTCTTGTCGATGTGTGGCGTTTGTTGTGTTCACTCTTCCAGCAGCTGCTTCCTCAGCCTCGCTTACTCCGTTACACACTGCGACTGGGACTTGGGTTTTGGCCAGGTAGCAGTTTTGCAGCTCCTCCTCCTTTCTGCCTAAGCTGTTTCCAGGCGAGGAAGCGTTCAGTTTCAACTCACTAACTGTCCTTAATCTTTTCATCATTCATGACTCGCTGCAGGCTGGTAACCCTCGCAAGGAGTTTTAGCAATCTGGTAGTTCAGCAGTTAAATTTCCATGAGACGAGGCTCTTGTAGGACATCGCCATGTGATCTCATTCCCCTTCCAGCTTTCTTATTTCTAGTGTCTCTCTCTTCCAGTACACTTTCAAAGTGTAATTCTAAGGTTTTTATGTTAATTGGTTTTTTTATTATTTCTCTCTGTTATTTTGCTCCCTCCTGTGTTGTTTTGCTTTTTTTGTTAAGGCCTCAGAACTACCTGCTTAGTTTGCAGAGGTGAAATGAATAAACCCCTCTTCTCAGGTAATTTTAATTTGCTGACTCAGATCTGTTCCCAGATTCATTGCAAAGCTAGGAGTGAGCGATTTTTCATCCAGGGACAACGTAGCGGCCCCTTTTAATGCTGATAATAGGCTCTGATTGCGGGGAGCACGTGTATCGGTCAGAGCACATCTTCAGAGATGGGGACAGACAGACAGACAGACTGCCCCAACCCCTGCCCATGTCATGAGCTGGTCAGGGGCAAACCTACTCCAGTCCCAAAGCCGTATGATCGGCCTCGCTCATCTCCATATCCTCACCCTTTTGTGTGTAACATGTTTGAAATCTGGTGTGTGTCACAGAATCGTCGAACGCTTTGGGTTGGAAGGGATCTTAAAGCCCATCCAGTTCTAACCCCCCCATGACATGGTCAGAGACACCACCCACTCGTTCATGGTTCTCAAAGACCCATCCAACCCGATCTTGAGCTTTCAGGAAGAGGTGAGGGGTCTCAGGGCTTTTAAACATCTCAACACAAGTGGCCCCATGTGGTTGAGATTCCCCACAGGAGATGTTTTCTGGCTAAAAGGCATGCGAGTTTGTCAATCATGTTTTGGTATCAGTTGGATGTTCTGTTATTGTTCTCCGTCTCCAAAGGGAAAGAGCAGATGTAAAACTGGGGTGGACGCTGACTGATGCGCTTTGTGGGGTTTTTGTTTTGTTTTTTATTTTTGGGGTTTTTTTTAAGTCAATATCTGAGGATATTTAGGTCAAGATATTTAAATTGCAGCAGGCAATGATTGGAGACAGATCGTTAACCCCTCCCTTCTTCCCCAAAGTCAGAGCAGTTTGTTATGGAATTGGAGGGGAGGGGTGTGTTCCATTCATCTGCCGAGTGGCACAGCTCTCCCGTCAGCAGAAGGGGGTGAGCTCCTCACAAGGGTGGGCGCTGCCAGGACCGGGGCAGGCACTGCTCCTGGTGGAGGGCAGGAGCCGTCCAGGGTGTCAAAGCCACTGTGGCATGCGACGCCGGAGCGTGTGGTGGCACCAGCTGGTGCTAATGGGGGGCACTGAGCCCACTGGTTCATCTGCACATGCCGAATCCCACCAGATGTCTTTGGAAGGGCTATTCCTCTTTCCAGTCTTCCTATTAATAATTTGTTCTGAATGCCTTGCTCTGCTGGAGCCTTTCCGAATCTTGCTCCCCCTCCTCTGGTTCTGTTCCTGCAGCAGCCTCTGTCCTTCTGCCGCGAGTGCCGTGTCTGTGCACTTGTGGCTGAGCCTGGGCTGTCACCATGAAACTGGGATTCTCTGGTAATGCTGCTCCTGCCTCCTATGTGCCCACAGCTGCACCATGAACAAAGCCACGGCCTTGCTTTCCTTGTTCACGAACTCCTGTTTTCTTCTCAGATCTGTGCCCGTTGAGAGTTACAGTCCTTAGGTCGGCGTTGCCGTGTCACGAAGAAGCTGAGGTGCCCGGGTGCTTGAGCAGGTGTGGGACAAAGGGGTGGCAGGAACATGCCTTAGGGCAGGCAGATAGACCACAAGGCTTTACTGGAAGGAAACTAATTTAATTTTTATTTTAATTTCTAGTAAGTCTGCTGAAGGAAGCTCCCCAAACCTAATTCCCTCTGGGAGGATTGAAGCACACTAAAATTTTTTCCATTTTTGCTGCGTCAAAGGAATAAATGAGTTTCCCTGGGGTGTATTCCCATGTGTGTAAGTGGTTCTGGAAGTAAAAGAACTTTGTTGAGAGCAAAGTTTTCAGCACTTTTTTCATGCCCCTTTTTCAGATGTAGCTGTAGATTTTAATTAATGTTTGGACTCAAATGTTATTATTTCCAAGTACCTGATTACCTGTGTAGTTGGCTTATACGTTCTTCCTGGCTTTATTTGCTTCTAAGAGTCCAATTGAAAGCCCTGTGTATTAAAATTGTAAATCTCCTCCTTCCATTGCTGATGAATGTGATGCGTTTCTTTGTTAGATGAAGACGAGGACGGTGATCGGATTACTGTTAGAAGCGATGAAGAGATGAAAGCCATGCTGTCCTATGTACGTATCGGGTACCAAATGCTGATGTTTTCCATGTTTAACAGTTTGGGATTTTTTTGCGTGTATCAAAGTGTTAACATGAGCTGCGGTGTAAATTCACAGTACAATATTCCTGCATTAAATTCACAGTACAATATTCCTGTATTAAGTGTAGGTGTTTAAAAAACAGTTATCACATGAGATATATGGACACGTTTGGCTTTTAAAAAAAAGACTCGTACACTTACTGATCATATCATAAACATTAAGAATAATGCATCTTAATGACTTTTGCATTAGGTATAGTGCAGGCTAAATGGACTATCAATTTCTTGTATTTTTTATGCAGTACTTAAAGTAACGGCTCATTAAAAATGAACCCCTGGGCTCTAAAAATTTTTCAAAATCTACTTTCATCTGGAGACTTTCACCCCTCCTTACAGAAGAGTTTCATTGTAGCTGCAGGCTCAATATTCATAGAGGATTTAAAGACATATTTTCTTTTTTTTTTAATATGAGATATATGAGCGTGTCTGTGTGCGCCTTTAGATACGTAGATTTGTGTAAAACCTCTCTCCAGAAAGCTCTAAATATAAAATCTGTCTACAGAAATAAAGTATGCAGTTACTCTACACTGAAGCCTGATTCAAATTATGTTGTTTCAGAATCCTTCATGTTGCGTATGTAAGTAAAAAAAAATAATTTAACATTTCCTTACAACTGAAATTGGTAAGCAAGAAAATAACAAATGGATATTTTCTCTCTAAGCCAGATGGAATGCTCATTCCTTCTCGCTGCCCTAATGCCTTACCTCAAACATATCAGAAACAAGCCCTGGTCGGTACCAGTTATAGTGGGACTTGAGGACTCGGTCCAGTTTAGTCCTCCTCAGAGGTTCCCCAGTGCGGAGGACGCAAAGCGTGGATGTGCTTGGATCATCCACGTGTTGCCCGAGACTCTGTGCCGTGTGATGGATCCTCCTTGGGCGCATGTTCTCTAGCATTTGGCGCAACGGTGCGGTTTCATTGGTGTGAACTTAGCGTGTAAATACAACAAACAAGCAGTGTTTCTTGTGAAGGGGGCTGGTGTTTTCTAGGCTTCAGTGGAATTCTGATCCTTTTGGTATCTGCAGAGGTTGTACAATGTCTGCTTGCTAGTGTTTTCCTTGCACGGGCTGGGATGGATGCTCATCACCTGGAGCTCTCTTAGACCCTCATTTAGAGAGACCTTGGTCATTGCTTGCAATTTAATCAGAGGGTGAAAAAGTGCAGCTTCCAGGTGCTGGATCTATGTAAAACTCAGGGCGTTATTAAACAAGCCCCTCTCGTACAATTTTTTTTCCTGAGGAGAGGGAACCATTGTATTACAGTAGGCTTGATATCAAAGAGCAAAAGACCATCGTGTGAAAAAAAGAAAGAAAGATCTTGCTGCAGTTAAGGGAGTTTTGTGCTTGTTTGGGTGACTTTTGTTTAGTTTCATACAACTAGACCCCTGGTGGAGCTTCCCCACTGGAATTCTTTGTGTTTCTCAGTTTTCTGTGTTTTCTGTTCTTGCTGTTGAACTAGAGAACTTGAATTTTCCTGGCGCAGGCTTACAATTAATCACGCCTTTGGAAGGTCATCTTTTTGCTATGCTTCCAAGCTTACCATTAAAGTTTCAGGACATTAGAGTTATGATTGCTCAACTCTCTGCTTTCCCTTCAAAATTATGGGATGCCTGTAAATGAATTCTTTCTGCTTCAGCAGCTTTTCTGCTCTGAATTTTTTTCCCTTCAGTTTTAAACTAGTTTTCTATTTGTGTTGCATTGATGATTTAACTTTCTGAGATCCTGTAGATGTAATTTTGGGGTGTGTTTAAAGAAAATAAATGTTCTCAGCCCTCAAGAAAGGAATGAATCTACTATAATCTTGATGAATATACTGTAGAAGAAAAATACTCATTTTGGAGTATTTTGAGGTTTGTAGCAAATATTTGGAGGATTGGACAGCTGCTAAAATCTTTCTAGGCGTTTTGACATGGTACTGTTTGCATTCAGTTCTGCTGCTGTTCTCTGAAATCAAAGTAAGGGGCTTTCATTCAGTTTAAAGACAATAAATAATTCCCTGAGAATAAAGATCTCTTCCATGCAGGTGTGACACTACTGGGGAAGATGTTCTGAATCATGCACAGTCTTTAGCTTCTTTGTTTTACGCACTTGGCAGTCAGTTATTTCAGGCAGTTTTGAAATTATTTTAGAGCATACAGAAACGCTTTGTATTACGTTTATGCAAATATTGTAGGATGGTAAATAAAAATTATTGTCGTGTTGTGCATTGCAGTTAATTAAAAGCAGACACGGAGCAGCAGTGTGCTTGCACTTCAGCTGTTGTCTTGTATCGGTATAAAAAGGCAGTAATTTTTTTGACAGCCACTGATTGGAAAGTTGCTTGCAGCTTTCTGAAAGCAAGGGGTACATGCTCTGGATCAATAACTGGCAAATTTTCCATTAAAAAGAATACCTGAACAATGTTCCAAATAGCCACTGGCATCTTAATTTTCCATGGAAACCTCAAATGCTCACATGTGGAGGACAAGTCATTTCCAGACAATTTTTCCAGACTACTTGTTAACAGTTATTGCTGTCCCAAAAGGTTGACAGCTTACATGATTGATATTTCATTTACTTGTCATCACTGGTTGAGTAATGGAGAGACCAGGGGTTTTTTTCTCTCTCTCTTTCTCTCTTTCAATCTCCCCCCCCCCCATTTTTTTTTTTTTGGTAGGGAACAGTCTCATGCATGTTTATTTTAGTTTATTATTCTAGAAATTATGTAATATAAATTTATGCTGTGTACAAATATATATGTCTGCAGGTCATAGAGTGGTACTGGTAAGGTGGTAATTAAAAAGTTTGGTTTTCATAAGCCATTCTGGCCCCTAGTGGAGCCAGAGATTCTTTCACAGCTACTGTTAGGTACAGGTGACACATTTTTGTGAAGAGATATGGATGTGGAGGAGGATTTGGCATGTTATTCAGGATACTGCCGACAGGATTACTCCATAGACTGCTTTTCTGACTCCTGAAAAACCTCTTGGTTGTTTCAAGAGTGGGATTTTGTAATGGATGGCTTTGCTCTGGGTAAGAACAGAGAACACGTGTGTTAATTTGAGGTGTGGATTTACATGTTTGTACACTAATCTGGATGAAATGACCCCTCAAAAATCTTGTGGTGAGACTTTAATGAGGGGAATGCTTTTAGCAGCAGGCGCTGTGCTGGATGTACACACAGAAGAGGAGGTTGCGTGCACGCATAAACCCTCAGCAATTTTCTTCATACCATTTTTTTTCACTAAAAGGAAATTTCTTCCTATTTCTTGATGTGAATTTGAAAAACAGAAGCACTGAAAAACTTCTGCACAGAAATTGACTTCAGTGTCCACTTTTTTTACTTTGCTTACTGTAGTTCACACATTTAATCCTGTTGTAGAGGAAAGAAAAATGTTTAGTACCATTAGATAGTTAATAAACTTTAGTCTTTTTTAAGTTGCATGAGTACAAAACTCTTGTGCTACGAGAAACCATTGGTGTGAGCGAAATACATGTGTTCGATTCCACAGAGACTTAAGACTTTTTTTCACGTTGACATCCATTCTTGCCAGTTTGAGTAATAGCATCACAAAACGCTGGTAACAGTAACACGCTGAAGTCTTAGACCACACTCGGCTGGTGAGAATTAGCATGAAAGTCAATAGAGCTACACTGATTTATGCCATGAAGATCTGGCCAACAGCCAGCGTGTTTGCTTCAAAGATGTTCAGCGGTCGCAAAGGAGACGTGTTTTGTGATGTGCTTTCAGCGTTTAACACATCGTGATGAGAGATGTGTGGGTTACAGACAGTAAACTTGAAACAAGGGCTGTCTCCTGCCCTGGGATTGTCTGGTTGTGATGTTAAATGTCCTGTGTGGTGGGCACTCACCCATCCTTGGGAGTGATGGTCAGTTGTGGGAGGCTGATAAAGATTTTGATGTGTTTAATCCAAATATTTATTTCTTCCTTTAATGCCACTCTTCACCCTCATGACACTTACTCCTACCACATCAGATCTCTTCAGTCTTCTGGGTCTTGATGTTCTCAGATACTTTTGCATCCCTTTTTGTCCATTCTTTGCCTTTATCCATAGACTTCTGGCAGATCGCTCCTGGCATTCCCCATGGAGCCCAAGGTCTTGGTGTGTCTGGAGACTTCTGGCAGATCGCTCCTGCATTCCCCATGGAGCCCAAGGTCTTGGTGTGTCTGGATGGCTCTCCAGTAGGCACTGCTTTGCACACCTTACTGTGCATTGAATTTGTATGTATGGCATCTCCACATATGTGGGATGTGACCCCAGCTGCCCTGACTGTGCTTCATCCCTGCAAATTCTTCAATAGCTTCCAAATTCTTTTCTCCCTTGGAGTTTTCCTAACCGCGCGGTTTTTGACTGTATTTACAGCGTTCCTTTGTTTCCACATTTCACTGGTTTTCCCGGCATCTCCAGGTGTGGCAACTGCTGTGTTTGCTGTAAATGTTTCATTTGCTCACTTGTCTGAAGCATTTCCAGGTTTCAGGTGGGCTTGGAACTTGCTGAGCTGAGCCGGTAACAGATCCCTGCGCTCGAGTCAGTGCTGTGCCGGGCATCGCAGCCCCTCGCTTGCGTTCTTCCCTGACGCTTTATTGTTGCAAATGTTAAGAGAACATTCTAAAGGCTGATAAGTGCTATGGCAATGGGGAAAAAAAACCCCAACAACATTGAATTAAACAATTCATCAGTGCTCTTAATAATATTCATGCATTAATGAGCAATCTCTTTCTTTAATCTCTTTGCAGTATTACTCAACTGTAATGGAACAGCAAGTAAACGGACAGTTAATAGAGCCGCTACAGATATATCCAAGAGGTAATGCTTAACAAATTCTAATCAACAATGATGATATCAGTAAACTATTTCATCAACAGTTATGTTTTCTGGAGGTTTAAATGCACTTAACATGATGTTTACCTCTTAATTTGGAAAGAAGAATTCATTATTATGGGGAGTGCAGAGAAGACTCCATTTATTGCATATAAAATAGCTAATTTGCTGGAGTAAATTAGCCTAACAAGATTCAGTTTGCATAGCACATTTTTATGTACATTTAAAAAAACAAATTGTTGATGGTTCTATATGAATTCAAACCAAAGCAGATTAATAACTTAAGTTTTGGATACTTATGGAAATGGAGGTTTGTTGAGATCTGTCAATATCGTTTATTAGTCTAACAGACTGGGAACGTGACCCTCATTGTTCCTTTTTCAAAATGGGAACCCGTCTAGCACAGAAGCTCTATCTGTGACACATTTTATCTGAGATTTTAGGCACTTAGTGGTGTCAAAATGATCACGACAACTTTAATAGTTCTCTGAACAGGGAAAGATGTAATCAATTATGTGGGCTGAGGCAATTAAAAAATAGGTCATCTACATCCTGAACAAAAATCCGTAGGCAGCTGGTTAGGTGTTGGGGAATGCGCTGCTCTCTCTGCACTCAGATAATGGTTAAAAAAAGACTAATGCATTACATAATTCCATCGGTTCATTCAGATGCTCTCAGAATCTGGTCTTTGAATCTCTTATCCTTAATTGATGAAACAGATAAGGTTTAAATTCTCCAAGTAAATCTCCCAGCAATAAATTAATTGAAATAATTAAAAATTAAACTCTTCTCACTTAACTGATATTATACAAATAATCATACTATGAGGTTCCCAATTAAACATTCGAGGCTCCCATTACTTACAACTCTCTGAAGTTTGAATTGGGCAATTAAGCAACAGCCTTCTCAAACACATGCTAATAAGGTCTCAAAAGGAGGCTGGATTTCCTGGCTCCTACGCCTTGAATTCAAGGGGAATATGGGGATTATTTTTCTATGACTCAGGCTAGTGGGATGGACTCCCAGATATTGGAGCTGCAGAACTCTGGAGCCATGAGCAGTCAAGATGCATCCTCATGAGATGAGGGCAACGGCAGCTCCGAAGGGGGAAGGCACGTCCTGCCCCCCTGCCTCTTCCCAGGCTGAGATGTAAGGGTCATCAGCCTTTTTCCTGAACCTCTCTCTGTAGAGGGCCATTTGGTTACTGATATACACCCTGCCTCAAACCATTGACCACCGCTTGCAAGAAATAAAATGCCAGGTTTTCATGCTGCTTGGAGAAACTGATATTGTGGAAGGTAGATGGGAAACTTTTCTTGGAAGTACAAGGCAATTAGATATCTTTCTCCTTATGCAAACAGCTTGAGGGAGTTGTGGCAGGAGCTGCTCAGTAGCTGGCCTGCCTGAGCTTCTGAAGGGACATTTTGAGGTTTAACCATCTTTCAGGATCTTTTGGATCATTCCTGAAGAACCAGCCAAGTAGATTCTTGCTCTTGCTGCTTTCTCCTTTTTCTGTTTATCTCTTTTACATCCAAGTATAATATTCTTTGTCCATAGAGGTTCAAGGTTCATCTCCAGGCTGCTGAGGATATGATGCAAATGTATTATCTCCGCATTTTCACCATTGGCTCAACTCTGCAGGCATCTACTGAGCATTTCCTTGTTGGTAGCTTGCCTTATAATCTACATGGGTTCAGAGCTGAGTTGCTGTTTCATCTTTCCAAATCACCTTCTTAAAACACGTTTTCTTTCTAGGTTACAGCTTTAAAGCCGCCCTGTGCCTTTTTCGTACTCAGACTGCCGTTCAGTTCTGCTGCTGCTTTTCTCCAATATCAAACAAAATGCCCTTTCCTGCATTATCTTCTGTCTTCTGACATTTAATTTTCTAGTCCTGCCTCTATAATGAACATACCAAACTTTGTTAACACAGGCCCTTTTCTTTCATCCCCTTTTGGCCATGTCTCTATGTTTTGCAGTTTAAAGCACCATCAGTAACGTGCAGCTTTTCTGCCTGTAATTTTAAGGTTCAGCCTTTTTAAGAGCTCTGTTTGCAAGTCCAGGCTTCAAGTCCTTTTCCCTTTCTGCCTCTCTTACTTCTGTAGAACCCTCCTAGATTCTGTCTCCAGTTGACTTCCAAGGAGCCTGCCAGTAGTAAATGTCTATGTGCCATCCAGTGTTACCTTGGCTGTATCAATCATTTAAAGGTCTACAAAGGGAAAAATTGGCATTTTATCTATGTTGTTAGAAAAATGCACCGTTGCTGTCTACATAGCAAGAGTCAGAGTTCTATTTTCATACTGAAAATAAATCTCTGTCTATGCATACGTGTGAACAGGAGTGTGTGTACATGCACGTGCAGACGTATATATCCTATGTTATATATCCCATCTGTGGCATGCCAGGTGAACATACCGTTCAAATATACCATAAAAACTATTATTCTTTAAATATGTTGTTAAAAATGTTTATTTTAATCTATTGGGGAAAATATAATATGCGTATATGTATTTTAGAATAGCTTCTTGGTTTTGGGGGATTGGTTATTTTTAATACCCACAGTATTATTGTATTTTTCTTTAAGATGCGCATTCTAATGTCATTTAAAGGCACATGGCGTGGCCCTAACTGATGTGTTTAATAACTATCATCTGTGTCCTTCTGACTAATAAATAGTTCTGTCTCCTGCTGTCAAAAATTGAAGGGAAATGCATGTGCATCAGAGAAAGAGAAAAATCAAATCCATCCCTCCTCAGACAATCAATCAAAAGTGACAGGCCCTTTAACGTACAGTTTGTAGGGTACTGTAGTTTTAAAATGGGAACTGTTGGTAACATGTAGCTGGAAGCCTTTGTGGCTTTAACGTTTGACAAAAGCACATCCAGCGAGCGGAAGAACAAGGTAACGTGCAGTTGGAGGGACTCGAGGAAAATACTTGCTCCTCGAGCAGCGCGTCAGCCAGTCATAATGAGGTGCCACATTTGTACATCTCTGTCCAAAATGTGGCACTTCGTGATGTGTTTATCCTGGATTTGGTTTCTGGAGACTGGCTTCTCTTGCCCCTGGTATGTTTTTTTTCCACATTTAAAGCAAACTCTCCATATTTGACAATGTGACAAATTCGTGGTGTGTGGCAGCTGATTCTTTTCAAATACTTCTCGTAAATATTTCTGTTAAATGCACGCAAAAATACAGCGCATGAAAATATAGTGACGTAAGATTTTAATTTGAATTACAAAAAGATTCTGATAATTTAATCCAACGGTCCTCTCAATTTTGATGTGTTTCAAGCAGAAATTTGAATTTATATTACACAGTGTCAGAAAGCTCTCAGCATTTATAAATGCTCACTCCTGCAAGTTAAAAATCCTGGTTCGTAATTCCCACTCTGGGTCTTGTGAGGCACTTTTCAATCATTTCTCTCTGCTAATTTTGGTGTCACCCTCATTTCTTTTTAAAAGATTCATTTTGAGCAAATTTGTAAATGGCCCTGATGTGTTCTACAATTTAGTCAATTACTGTTTCAGCCTGCAAGCCTCCTGGGAAACGGAACATACATGGCCTGAAGGTACGAATTTCAATAATTGTTTCAGTAAAGTTAGATGGATTTGTAATGCTGTGTTCCACTTATTGAAATGTCAAATAAAACTGCACTTTCTTGAGCTCTGACAAGCAGATTTTTTTTTGTTGTTGTTGTGAGGGTGGGAGATGAATCCATCTGCTGGGTGGTGCCTGCTCTGTCTCCCTATACAATTTTATTAAAAATGCGATTGCCTTTCTTTTTGTTTTTAACCTCTGTTAATAAGATTCCTAAATTTTAATATTCAGTTTACCAGCTGATGTCTGCCACTACTTCAAAGAGTTTAAAAAAACCTACCGTATTCCTGTGATTGCAGTAATTTATCCAAGTGCGGAAGGCACGGCAATGAGATTCTACTACGGTGTTTGATGCAGTCAGGTGTGCTTATTGCTTCTGTAATCATACCCAATGTGAAATGCAGGAGGCTGCGAATATATCAAATGATTTAGTTCTTAAAAAGAGTAAATGGTGGACATATCATCTCTTTTTCTGTACTATTTAACTAAGCGTTTATGATGTAAAGATAATATATTGAAGTCCATGAATTATATAGCCTGCTAACCTACATACAGGCGAGACCTCAACCATCGTCATGCCTAGCAACAAGCTAATTAACCTTCCTAGTGAAATGAGAAATTCATGGCAAATTACAGGTTAATTAGAATAGTGTCCTCTGAACACAAACGACTGATAAAGATCCTTTCCCTGCCTGCAGGTAAATACGCGAGCAGGGTCTGCTAATAATAGCAGTTCGGCAGTCTCGGATTCCCTTCCAAGCAATAGGTAAGAGTCAAGAACGGGAGCGTATGTTTTTCTTTTATTAAAACAAAATGGAACCATGTGTGCGGTAGTTACCAACAATAAGCTTGATGTTGAATAACTTCTTCAATATGACTACTGGGCACATAGGAGTGAAGTGGGGAAGACAAAATTTCCTTGATTCATGGATCTTGTTAGATTCGTACTGCTGGTTCTTCAGGAGAGGTATTTTCTGCTGAAAGAAATAAGTCTTTGCTGGGTATTTCAGATGGCTTTGTCCTTCATAAAGCATTGAAGTACTGCTTGTTGCTGAGCTAACTTGTTTTAGTTGATCTAATAATCACTGTCTATGGCGAGGTCTGTATGTTCAGTTCTTCGTAGCTTATCTCATTTGATGATTCTTTTGATTTTAAAATTTGATACCTGATTCTATAGGCTTATTGTGAGGTGAGATTTTTGCAGAATCTGGACAGCTCAGGTACCCCATTTCAGCCAGGTTTTGGAGTCCTTCTCCCTTATTTTTCATTTTAGATTCCAGCCGTAATTTCAAAACTGATGTTATGATCTTAAAATGTGAGAGCACTCACTCGCACGTGCTCTCTCTCTCCCTCTCTCTCTCTTTACTAGAGATCTGCTTTTAAATACTGGAGCGTAAACTCTGTTTAATTTACATGAACTGTTACAGGAAGTTGTTACACTCAATTTTTGTGTTAAACAAAAACCCCACAAAATAAACTTGCGTATTCTGAAAAGGAAATGGGAAAAGTCTGGCTCCGTCCTCTTCATATAAAACCATATTTTGAAACGTGGGAGGAGAAATCTCTGGAGGTCCCTTTCAACCTAAATTATTCTGTTATTCTGATAAGCCTATAGTAGTACATTTATCCAGGAATCAGTGTCTGCTCCTTTTTCTCTCCAAAGAGCATTTTGACAGAGATGACCACGATCAAAGACACAATCACATTGCATTAAGCTTGTGTGGTTCAGGAAGTGTCCGTGCCCGTTCTGGCCTTATTTTCCTGTTGGTTTCTGAGACCGTGCTGCCGGGGGGGGGCTGTCCCCCAGAGCACGGCTTTGCCAGGTGGGATTGGTATGGCGTGGTTACCCATTGAGGAGGAGGATGCCACCCCACGTGGTTGGCAGTGGTGCTGGGGTTCTGCTGCACGGGGGAGCCTCAGTTGAGTGCCACTAAACCCAGTTTTGATGCTAATTATAAGCAAATACCCTGTGTCAGTCCTCTCTGCAAAGTTTGCCTTCATCCCTTGGGGAAGACTTGCTGCATGTTGCGAAGGTGAAGATCCCATCCAAGACCCTTTACGGAAGACAGATCTAAATGTCTTTATGAACACAGTCGTCCTCCCAGTCTGTCACAGCACTGAATTAAAGCAAGCTGCTTGTTGTGCTTTGGCTTTCAGTAGTCCCTGTACTCTGAGCTTGTTCTTAAAGTGCATTGCAAATGAGGCTTCTAGAAGCGTCTTGTCACCTTATTTGGTGGTTAATTGCCATTCCTCTTCCGAAACCTTCTGCACTATGAGTTTTGTTTTTGAAGTAATTGAAAGTCTCTCTTTGTTTCATGTTCACAAATTGTTAGTCATGAAAGATGACAAGATCAAGTTATGTTTCCTCGGAAAACTTCATTCTTCTTTAAAGTAGTCGTGGGAACAAGAGCCCTATTAAAGAACAAAGCCACCAAATATGAAATCTGTGTTTTCACTGTTCTTGTTAATAATGATCTGTGATCAAGACACGTGCACATACCTTTCAAGAATATATTATTTTGTACTTTTTTTTTTTTTTACCTTCAGTAATAAGAGCAGAATGTCTCTTTGAGATGAAGTTTTGCAGACGTACTGCTACCTGGACAATTTGTTATGTTGAACGTGTGAGGAACAGAGTTTGTCAGCATTTTGCAAGGAGGTAGAAGTAGTTTGAAGCCATTAATGGTTTTGCCTACAAAACACAGCAAGCTGATTTGCTAAAGTCCTTCTACTAGAAGAAAATCATATGGGTCGTTTTGTGTAGTGTGAGACTACAGACAGGAAAAAGCATAGACTCATGGAATGGTTTGGGTTGGAAGGGACCTCAAAACCCATCCAGTTCCACCTGGCTGCCATGGGCAGGAACACCTCCCACTGGATCAGGTTGCTCAAAGCCCCGTCCAACCTGGCCTTGAACCCCTCCAGGGATGGGGCACTTTTGTAGGCGACCTGAGCCAGGGCCTCCCCACCTTCACAGGAAAATATTTCTTCCCAAGATCTCATCTCAATCTCCACTCTTTGAGCTTAAAACTGTTCTCCCTTGTCCTGTCGCTGCATTCCCTGATCAAGAGCCCCTCCCCAGCTTTCCTGTAGCCCCTTTCTGTACTGTGCTCAGCCTGTCCTCATAGCAGAGGTGCTCCAGCCCTCGGATCATCTCCATGGCCTCCTCTGGACGTGCTCCAATACATGCCTCTTTCCTGTGTTGAGGACTCCGGAACTGAACTGGAGCACAAGGGACTGTGGCAGCAAGTTGACCTGGAACGGGTGCATACGACAATCTGGACTCGCCCTCAGCTGAGACGTGTCCCTGAGGTGCCTAAATGGGGAATTGTGCTCACCACGGTCCCGGCTGCAGCCAGTTCAGGTAGCGAGGCACCATCAATAGCACACCCTTCTGCTGCAGATTTAGGGATATTACTGCGGGATAATGCCTTAAGGGGTTTTAAAACAAGATAAGGCACCTGAAAATTAGATGTGAGCCTTATTTTCCTGTTGAAACACGTGGTATGTGAGGGTATCTTTTTTTTTTTTCCTTTTCTTTTCTTTGAACTGGCAAACATTAGGTTGTGCCTCCAAGGCTAGGGTAGTCAGGTATCTAAAAAATCTCGTTTGTAAGGGTGAAAAATATATTGATTTTCTTAAATGTTCATTTTTTTTCTCTCCGCTTTTGCTGTCTGCAGTTGGAAGAGTAGCTGAGCTGAACATCAATCAGCAGTGCTAAAAAATCTATTCAGAATATGTAACCATGAACTTAACCTGATGGCTTGTTGTTCCTTATGGTTTCACTTCGTTTTATAGACCACAATGGCACAGTCATTAAAAATAATGGCCTCTTATTTTTTTCAGCTTAAAAAAGTCTTCTGCAGAGCTGAAGAAAATACTTGCAAATGGCCAGGTAGGTGCCTTGGATTGAGTCTTGGCTGCATTCACGTCTCGTTATTGCCTAACGCTGCAGTGATTGGCACCCCACAAACAGGTGGAGAGATGCTTACTGCTCATTTAGTTGTAATGTGTTCTTTCAATACAGAACTAGAGGGACCATGAAAACCTTCATGATATGAATGAGTTATGTGTCCCGATTTACTTTGATTGGCATAGCAATTTGCTTCCCATTCCTCAAAATGTGCTAATCAGGTTTAGCTCTAAATAGATTGAAATACCTCACACATGTTGCACTGCTGCCACAATTTCAGGGAAGAAAGTTAATCAATTTTGAATAACTAAGTCAACTGCTCAGTTAGAGTGACCTTCGTATTTTTTAGAGCAGTAGATACTTAAATATTTAGCAGGTTCTTGAAAGGAACCGCTCCATGCTGTTTTGGAATCACCTTGTGTTGTAGCTTCTTAGAGAAAAAAAGATCTAAAACAGTAGAAGCCCTGAAGTTGTAGAATACCGTCTTGTTACTTTCTCTCGGTGCTCCAGGCATTCAAATGCTGGCACCCAGAAGTCAAAGCTTTAAGGTAACAATTGAGGGACAAGTGGGTGTCCTGGACAAATGTAGCAATCATTTCTGACCCATTTAGAGCTGAACATACGAGCAGGCTCACAGTAGCGTAATGACATTAAATATACACCGTTAAATTAAACTGCCTTAAAAGGATCCCAGATTCTTCAGCAGCCACATAAATATGTTTTAGTGTTTGTCATGGTGAAAGCCCTTTGACAGCCTCGGAGGCAGGCACCTGTCCGTTGCGATCAGGCTTGCCTATTAGGCTCTATTGACTGAGACATCTGTGTCACTGCAAATAAAAGACTCTTATTGATTTTCTTAACTGCTGTTCACTTCCCCTCCATGTTTCGAAGGCTGAAATCTTAATTATCTCAGATGCGTATTCAGTGCCTTCACACAATGACCTCTCCAAGCCTCATTGGCATTTCATGAATCAAGTAGTTGTAGTTGAGCGTGTCAAGAAGATAAAGGCAGGTCTTCACGCTTGTCCTTCAGTATCACCTGTAACATCGCGATCTAATAGATGAAAGTGCCCCTCTAACGTGCAAGTCGAGCAGCCCGGCGTTGCAGCCTTGCCTATCTGGCACTGAATCCTTTGAATACAGTTTGGAAATGTATTTTTAAGCTTGTCAGTGTCCTTTACATCCACACTTACTTTAACATTTCCAGATTCCTACCGGGTAGTTTTATTAATGTTTCAAAATTAGAGCTGAACATTTACTCTGGGTAACTTTAAAACTATGTAAGTGCCAGCAGCATGCTTCTGAACTTGGAAAAGGCAGGTGATAACTACTCCAGTATTACTAATTTTTTTAGGAAAAGTAAATTACTTGCAGAATATGAGTAGCTATCCTTTAATGATTGAGTCCATAAGCCGTATTTGGCATTTTATTGACTCTAAGTAATAGAAATTACTATTGGGACATGCCCTGTAGTACTGTTACAGGTTTCTTTCCCGTACAGTAGAATTTTAGGAAGATAGAAACCAAAATTCTTATTGCGTTAAAAAAACATTACTTAAACTCATTAAAAGGGAAGATTCAAAATAAGTTGTAATCCTATGTTTTATTCACTTTGCTCTGATATGAGTTATGCTGCTTCCCATCGAGAGCAGATGCTTTTGTTCATTGTCTCTGCAAAACTTGGTCACAGATCCATAACTACAAATAGGTTTCTAGTTGTGACTTTAACTTTTCCCCCTTTGGGGGGCTTAAGTCACACTTATCATTACTTAAATATGGGTTGGGTTATCATTTTTTGTTATTTTTTTGGCAGTTTATGCTTTCAGGCATTCATAATGATATTTCTCTAGTAGTTTCCATTTAGGTTTAATAAGGAATTCATATTAATCATTAAAAGAAAGGGACATGATTCTTCAACATAATCAAATATTGACAGGTTAGAAATAGCTTTCTGCCTGGGTTCATTGATATAGGTGATGCGATATAAATATTTATTTCTTTTCTGTCACTCAGAGTAAATGCCACCAATTGATTCAGCATTGATATAGTGTCAACAGTTCATAAGAAACATTTGACTGGCTTGTGTTTTCCGATTAGTCTCTGCTCTATAAAGTGGGATTTACTAAATCTCCTCAATTGTCTGCTCATGGAGTGTGACTGCTTTCTGAAACCATTATTGCTTCAATTCCTAAAGCAGAGGTAGGGCTGTCGGACCTCGCCTCTCTCAGGCCTCTACATATAGAATAAGGATTAATTGAGCATTTTGCTTTTAATGATTTATAAGAGATAGACACTGATTTCATTCAAAAGGAGCAAGTATAAGCAAGGGATGCTTTGTTTGCTGATCCGTAATTGAAGTCTGGTTTGCTTTTTCATTAATTCTGTTAATATTGGCATCCAATCAAACTCAGGTTTGCAGGTTTAATATTCCAGTCCTTCCTGTCGAGTTCGTTGTTATTGTGTTATCGTTTTATGATTGAGAATCCAGTTTTCCCAGTAAAATGAATAAATCACCGCACGTTTTTGGCATCTTTATTTGAGCCAGTAAATCACACTTTATCTCTCGCTCGGTTCCTGGCAGGTCCGTGCTCCACCCCGGGCACTCTGCTTCACCCTGGCTTTCCGGCTGCGGGGCGGCATTGCAGAGTGGAGCAGCTCCTGTCACTGGAGTTTAGGGAATGATGGGAAGAAAATACTTTCCTTTTACCGGTTAGGAAAAAGCAAAAGATTAGAACCAGACACAAAGTGTATTCTCTTAATTTGCTGCTTATAACTTGTGTAACTACAAAAAAATTCCTTTTTCCCAGCCAGAAGCAAAGATCCAAGGATGTTCATAGCTTTGTGGATTCATTTGATTTCTCTTAAGAGTTTTCCTTATAAGAACATCACTGGGAATGTAGGAAGGAGGCATCTGTTGTTACCTAAGAATCTGGAAAATTTAAGTTCTCCAGCTTAGAAGAACCTGAAATGCTTTAAATCAATGAGTCCTGCAGTCTGAGAGAAATGATGTTTAGAGCAAGAGATCTAGTACGGTCTCTATTCTAAATCCCATTCACGAATTATTGTTCCTCATGAGGTATGTTTTCCCCTCTTTATTTGCATTTTCCAGTTGATGCAAAGTAGCTTTTGTTTGTAAAATAAATATTAATTTTCATCATAAACCTTGATGCTTGAATGGGCTGTTTCATACCCTCATAAGGTACCTGGCCCAGGCTTAACTACAAATCAATAATAATGTAGGTGAACCTCTGCTTTGAGGCATTTCACATTTTCGCAAAACTCAAAGATTTTGACTGCACTGGAAGAAATGCCCAGAGGAAAAGTGTTTCCTGTGAGAAACAAGGGGAGAGTGCACTGGGATAGGGGCACGGATTTGGGAGTTCATCATTTCTCTCCTTAAAATCAATCAAATACTCCATTTTCTGTTGGTCAGACGTGCCGAGCATTGACTCTTCAGGGCATTTCAGCTTGTTACCGTCACTTACTCACTGAGGTTGAAGCTGGGGCAGTTCCCCTTTTCGTCACTGACGTGCTGTGGAAGGGGATGCTTAAACACGGCTCAGGAGCTGAAGGGCACGTGGCCCCACTGGATTTTAGAAGCAGTTTTCAAAGTTGTATAAATAGAGACAGTTCACTTACGGCGAGTGCTGCATGGCTCTCGCTGCGGCGCTTGTGGAACTCAGACCAGCTCATTTGAAGCTGTCTCAGACGTGCTCACACGAGCTCTAATCACAGCAGTGGTAGCAGCCCAGACATGTGATTAAGGGAGTTTTGATGCATTTTAACATACAAAACTGACAGAGTCTATAAGCAGCCCTGCCAACTCGTGTAAAATGTTTAACTTGGTGTCCCACCAAATAAAAATTGTGAACAGAAGCAAGGTAGTAATTTGATGACAAGTTCCTAGGAAAATATGTTTTGGAAATGGGATTTGTCTGCATATTGTCTGACCACTTACAGTGATCAGGAGGAGATCTTTTTGGAACAGCAAATGGATGCAACCCAGAGTTTATTCTCATTAAAATATTTAATTTCCAGTACGCATATACATTCCAAAAATGCCTGCAGTGGTTTATTTTTCTTTACTAGGTGATTTAGCTGGGAGATCAGTATGACTGCATTTGTGTAAGAGACGGTTGAACTGTAGTTTCACATCTGAATTCCTTATCCAGCAAGATGATGTATAATAAACCTTTATAAAATCCACATCAAAAAGATCTCAAATTCCAGCATTTGCCATGTACAGTGCTTGTATAGGGCTTCTGCTTACATATCTCAGGGTTTCATCATGGATGGAGAGTTGCTCCAGCAAGGAGATTGAGGCAAGCAGTTTGTTGTGTGTTCCAAGGGAGATGATTTTTATTGGATAGCAAATTCAAGACTTTTTTTTATTATTATTTATAATATTTGCTTAATTAAAAGCTGTATACATGAAGCACCATGAAGCAATCCTACTAACAGAACTGCCACTGAATTAGTATCAATTATGCTGATTCCAGAATAAATCAAACTTTTCTAGCCGTACTGAAGATGACAGTTTTCAGTTGGATTGTTTCCATTCACCTCCAACTTTGGCTTTGGTTATGTGCTGTTCTGGAGACCCTTTTCCTATCAGTATCTGTGACCTGACCCTCTTGAGCTATATTATATCATTCTATTTTGACACCTTTTATCAAACTTTAATGAAATGACCCAGGCAAACAAATTGTCATTAAACTTTCCATCACTTTGTCCCTTGGTATCGTCTTTTATAAATTGGACAGCAAATGTTGTATTGATCTTCTCGTTCTTGCAGCTGAACTTGAAATGACCCAGACTGCTTGTTGTTTATGGCCTAGAGTTGCTTTTCCTTGACATTTCCATCCACAGCATGACATCTCTTTTGTTTTTCTTTCTTTCTTGTGGAGATGAATGAACAAGACATACGGTATCGAGACATCCTCGGTCATGGCAATGGAGGCACAGTCTACAAGTGAGTGTTGCATTTCACTTAAAATTTCTGAAAATAAAATTGAACGGTGCTTGTTTTTTCTTTTAGCCCTCATATTTGTACCGAGGTGTAGGTGGGCCATTGCTGCTGTGCAGGAAACCTTATAGAATAAATTCTTTATATAAACTTTGTAAGAATTCTCTTTACATATTTACAAGGTATATGCTTTTGGGTGCCGTGAGGGCTGGTGCATTTTTATTATCTTTTTAATACTTGGCTTTGAATCCCTCCTGGGTAGGAAGTTAATGGTTCATAAGTAGAACTTGAAATATCCTGAAGCATAATGAATTGCCTTCAGTATTTCGATGCCATTATTCTTGATGGCTCACCACGCCCTTTGCTACCCAGGACTGAGTGACATCAGTGGGATGTGATGACACCATTCCTCTACCTTTCTCTAGCAATTCTGAATTAGTAAATACCCCGATCGCTGTCGCAGTGACTTCCCTGCCTCGTGAGCAGCTTCACACACCGGCTGATGAATATATTAAATTATAAACTCCCCTAAATTTTGGTAGTGAAGCTTATACCCTGCAGCCAGTATTAATTTTAATATTGTAAAGATTATAATAGCAGAGATATAGTTTTCACGACAGGAAAGTCTTTCTCATGCATAGTGCAAAGTTTAAACTACATAATGTAATATCTGGTACTTAATAGTCTGCAGTGGGGTATGAAAAATATTCCACTAGGAATTAAGAAATCCATACTTTGTAAGAAAGCCCTGAGGGAGTAATAAAGGTTTCCTCCAGAGAGCTATTTACCATATACAGTAACCCAGCATCCCATTACGATTTTGTTTATACCTTAGCCATTTTAACTTTGATATTAACATTTTTTTTTAAGATGTTTTAAAAGCTACAGTGCATTTAGTTTCGTTTCTAATTGGCTGCCAACGTTGCAAAATTATTCTCCTTGCAGAAGGTATAGTGAAAATGCACTTCTAAAACCTTAAAGGAACAAGTCCCACCTTTGGATGGACTCATCAAAAATCATGTCAGCCTTATGCATGGAATGTAGTTCAGAAATCTCACGGATGTCCTCCTGTGAAAAGATATTCCTTGACCAAGAAACTTGCAAAGCCAGTATTGTTTTCTTAATTTATAATGAGAAAGCTTTGAGAGAGATTGTGGAACTTTATAAGCCCGGTCGGTGACTTCTTGGTGTTTTGTGATTTGTTTCCCTTCCCCATGTACCAGTGGGGGCTCTGGGAGGGGGTGCAGGTAAGAGAAGTGCTGCAGGGAGGACCACATGCTCTGGTCCCTGTGGAAGGCACTTGAGGCATGGTTAGGGACAAGGAATATCCCACAAAGAGAGGACACTTTGCAGGTGTCATTGTTAACCACTTCTGGATCATTTTCTTTATGAAAGTACCTGAAAGAAGGAGCTAGCAATGCAAAATTATGAGCAGCATAAGAACAGCCGTAACCAGGCTGTACCAAAGGTCTCTCCCTTTCATCCCGCGTCTGATAGTGGCCACAGCCTAAGGAAGGCAAGGGAACGTGTGCTTTCCTAATGCTTTTGCATTGAGTATCTACTCAACTTGCTGTCTGTTTGTCCGTTCGCATCTGCCCTGCTCACAGGGAATGGCTCTAGTCCACAGTTACTGCGTGCGCTCCGCGCTTTCGGGTGCGGAAGGGCTATAAAAATATCTTTTATAATTAAAAACAATCTCTTGTAACATTGTTACATGCATAGTGTGTGTTTCACATTTTGTAAAATTCATATGGGAAATCAGGGTAAAATGATGTGTAAAGCCAAACGTGCACTTCTGGACAACTTTCTGTATTTCTGAAAGACTGTACGCTAACATGTCTGCTTTTCGATTAATATTTTTCTAAAAATATTTTTCGCTGCTGGTGAATACTACTTGAGTCAGAGTCTGCAGGAGCGATGGAACAGAGATGTGAGCACTCAGGACGCAGAGGAAGATAACACAGGAGGGAGTCCCGATCACTTCTAGCGCTTCTACATTGACTTGCTGTGTTGTGTGGGCTGACGCTGTGATCCGCTCTGTTGAGCGGTTGAGTGTTGGGTTTTTGCCTCGAATTCAGGAGAGAAAAAAAATTTTACCTGTGTCAATGCGAGCCCTCTTTATCAGGGAAATATTTCTGCCTTCCTTTTTATTGCATTGATGTTTTAAATCAGCTGTTGCAGTGACTTTGCAGTATTCTCTCCAGTGCCAGCGTCATTCTGCACCGCTCCAGGGAATGCGATGTGTGGGGTTTTTACTCGTTCCTGAAGTCTTGCCTTTCTTGGCAGTGCGGACTACAGCACTGAGAAATGTGGGGTTTCTCCCCAAACTGGCATCTAAGCTCTGCATTCCTTAGATCTTCCCGACTTTGTTTCCTGGTGCGTTTCATTGGGGAGTTGTACCAATTCACTTTCACCGCTGCTGGTTGCTGTTGCTGCAGGGGGCTGGCAGTTACCATGATGTGGTGACGTGTTTTGGACAAAGCACACAGAGCCTCCTACCTTGGCCTTTTCACAAGCGCCTGTAGCGATAGAACGAGGTGGAATGGCTTTAAATTGTAAAGGGGAAGGTTTAGATTAGACATTAGGAAGAAATTCTTCATGATGAGTGTGGGGAGGCCCCGGCCAGCGCAGGCTGCCCAGAGAATTCATGGATGCTCCATTCCTGGAGGTGTTCAAGAAGCAGCCTGGTCCAGTGGGAGGTGTCCTCGCCCATGGCAGGGGGTTGGAACTGGATGGCTTTAAGGTCCCTCCCCACTTGAGCCATTCGATGATTCTATGAACAATCACCCCTGCATAAAGGGGAGCCTGTTCTCCCTTGCCAAAGGAGCTTCTGTAGCACGTGAGCCAATAAGAAATTGCAAAATGGAATACTTACAGGTAGCTGGATTGCTCAAGTCATAGATAGCAGCCCGCATATATTTTATTCCAGTAAATCAATGAATGTTTGTCAAATAAAATTAATTGCAAATGTTTGGCTGTTTTCCTCTTCCAACATTCCATGCTGTCGGTTTGTTGCAAAGAGGCTGGGTGTAGTATTGATCCAAATCCAAAGAACCAGCGTGTTTGTGTAGTATCTTTTTTTTTTTTTTTTTTAATTCCTCGCTCTTTATACTAACTCATATCCATTATGGCAATGATGTATTATCAGCGTTCAGCAAACAAGATAGCGTGTCGCAGGTCGCTGAGCAAAAATTTTCAACCTCTCTTTCCACGTGAATTAACCACTATTGAAATAGTTTATTGAGATTGAAGTATTGATCACTTTTCATGCTAACCTTGGCTGGAGCGAGGAGACGGGAGGTGAGTTTGTTCTCTTTGAAAGACGCTATGTTTAGTTAGAAAATGTATCTCATTTATTTGGGTTCTTTACAGCTGCAACTGTTTTATTGCTTGGAGAAGAGGTATCTTAGCTTTATTTTTATGACAGTATAATTATACTTTAGAAATACACTTGATTACTGTGTGTAGCAAAATTGTTCCAGTATATTGGCTTGGCCAATATTGCTATACAAACAACTTTTCAGTCAATTGAGTCTGGTAAAAAATCAATACTTATAGCAATATTTCAAGTGAGAACTTGCTGAATCTGAATGTTTTTCCTGTTCTAAAAAGAAAGGATCTTATAATCATTTGACTTCCTGTTTTTCCCCTACCTTTTGAGTCACTATTTTCTTCATTAAGAAATGATAACAATCATAGAGTTAGACATGGCAAAAACAGTTAATTATTCTTGTTTTCCAATTGCTTCTATTTTTAAAAAGATGTGAGGGCATATAAATAATCCCAAATATTCAAGAAGTATCTTTGAATATGCAAACAATCAGAAAGCAAGAGTTCTTCCGTTGGTGCCCAGTGCGCGGTGTGCATCTCGTCTGGAGTGCAGAAAGTGATGTCAAGAAGGCGATGGAATCTGCTGTAACAAGGACAGAAAGCACCCTAGTGTCTTTCCTGATTGCTGGTTGTTGTAAGTAACTTATAGAATCATAGAATAATCAGGTTGGAAGAGACCCACAGGATCATCGAGTCCAACCATTCCCATCAATCACTAACCCACGTCCCTCAGCACCTCGTCCACCCGTCCCTTAAACACCTCCAGGGAAGGTGAATCAACCCCCTCCCTGGGCAGCCTCTGCCAGGGACCAATGACCCTTTCTGTGAAAATTTTTTTCCTAATGTCCAGCCTGAACCTCCCTTGGCAGAGCTTGAGGCCATTCCCTCTCGTCCTGTCCCCTGTCCCTTGGGAGAAGAGCCCAGCTCCCTCCTCTCCACAACCTCCCTTCAGGTAGTTGGAGAGAGCAATGAGGTCTCCCCTCAGCCTCCTCTTCTCCAGGCTGAACCCCCCCAGCTCTCTCAGCCGTTCCTCATAAGGCCTGTTCTCCAGTCCCCTCACCAGCTTCGTTGCTCTTCTCTGGACTCGCTCCAGAGCCTCAACATCCTTCTTGTGGTGAGGGGCCCAGAACTGAACACAGGACTCGAGGTGAATTTACATCATTAACTGTGATTTCCACTTTCCGTGGAATGTTGTAAGTCCAGTCTGTGAATTTTTGGAAGCTCTCAGCTGCCGTTTCATGGACACAACAAGAGGCACCAAGATGGTTACCCTGGTAGGTGTACGACCTTCCAGCTCTTCATCAGCCTTTCTAATTTCTTCACTGTTTTGTAAGAGCTGGTAGGGTGGAGAACGTGCAGTTCAAGCTACTTCATAGCAGAAGAAAACATGTATGTGTCAGGGCATCTACTATATTGTCATAAATAGCTTTTTGGGGCAAAAATAATTCACTGGTAGATCCGAAAGATGTTTACGAAGGTCTATGCTGCTTCCTTCAGCTCCATTGCTGACTGCAGAGCCATGAAACTGTTGATAAGATTTCTCCTTTTAACTGCACAGAAAGAACGTTGAGGTTTTGCTTGGTAACATGATGCATACGTTCTGCCAGCCAGTCTCAGGAGCAGCTACATTCAAGTATTTCAACTTAAATCCCAAGTTGTATATATTTTGGACCTAATACCTAAGTATTACAAAGTAGAAGTGTTTTATCTCTGGCAAATAACATCATGTGGCACATAGAAAGTGTCACCGTTTCGTTCCTTTATAAACAAGCAAAAAGAATATTTTTCTCTTGTTTCATTTTTTCCAGTTTTTGCTTTGTGGTTGTAGCTAAGGACAAGTGAGATGTTCAGGGAATGGTACAGCTGCCTGCGTGCCTGGGATTCTTTTAAAATGAGTGTTGTGTATGGTTTGTAAATCTCTGGAACTTGTTCTAGGAGTCTGCAGCAGCAGCAAGCAATAACGCTCCGCATACTGAAATAAACATAAAGGCCCAATGATGCCGTAATTAATTTGTGAAGTTACCTACTATCTGGGAGAGAGGAAAGAAAAGGGAGAATCCGTTACCATCTTAGCAAAATGCTGTTAAACCAGACGGCTTCACTTTAAGTTGAGTAATTGGGATAGAAGCGGCTGTTGATGATGTACCACCCAGAAGAATTGTATAGCTAGGGAAAATAGGGATAAATGCGGAGACTTAATTTGTTTGAGCAATTTACTTGAGCAGTTTTGCTGTTCAGTTGAGTTGTGCATTCCAGCATATGCCCATTTCTTTATTCTCTATCTCCACCAACCTTGGGGTGCCCCATTAGTACATTAAACACAGCGCATGGCAAGACAGCTGGAAGGTTGCTATCTCTCGCAAGACAGCCCGCAAACTGTGCATGCGAGAGCATTGCAAATCCTCCAGTATTAGCAAGGAAAAGCATTATCGGTTCTGGAGGGAGGAAGCTGAAGGCGATGCAGCTGTGTTTGAAAGTAAGGGAGGTGGTTCAGCTCCGTTTGCTAGAGTGGTGATAGAATAGCTGGAGTTTATCGTTACCTTGAGGAGCTTCGGCTCAGCAAGGTTTGCTCTTTTGGGGTTGTCCAGCTTCTGATGCTGGACACCAGTGCTGTTGTGAAGGAGCTCCTTCAAGAGCTGTAGTCCCAGTTTGTTTTTAAAAAAGGTGTAGCTGTCATGCACCTCAAATGTTGCAGGAAGCCAATCTAAATCTAAGCGAGGTGGTTGCTGTCGTCTGTTCATTTGTTTCTGGTTTTCTGTGTGAGGATCCACTATGATAACAATAATTTGACTGTCTTTAAAATGGCTTTCAGTCACAGATTGGTTTGGTCCTTTGGTAGAGGCGCTGGTGTCATCCTCTGTGTATGGCAGAGGGTAAATGGAGACAGAGAAGGAAATTATTTGCCTGCCGTAGCGAAGTGGCGACAGAAGCAGGAACCGAGCCCGTCTCTCAGGTTCCCAACCCAGAGCGCTGCCTGCTGACCCACGCAGCTTCCTTCGTCTTGTGCTTCCCAGGGGGCTTGTGTACGCGGAGCTTGTCCCAGCCTGGTGCTTGATGTGGCTCTGAGAAGGAAATACAAGGCAGGTTCAGTGCTTTGTTTGAGGTTGAAACAAATCTGTGGCCACATGAAGTCTGAAAATCACATCTCTCTGCATTCTTGTGTTGCAGCTGTGGAGGCATTTTCCTTTATTTCCTTTCCCAGACTACGCTCGTTTGCTGTTTCTCTTGGTTCGTTTTATTTTTAGTCATATTGGAACAATAATAGCTTGGCTAAGTTAGAAATGCCCCACCAAATTTCTGCATGTTATCGTGGCAGTTTAAACAAGACTGACCAGTGATTGCTGTGCACTTGTTTCTTTTGACCCCGGCTATCGCTCGCCTGCCTCGTGAAATCTGTTATGCACAAAAGTGCATAAAATGAAGATAAAGTACCTCCTTCAAGTCTGACAAAACCCATTCCTTTGCAGAATGGTAGCTGCAGAGAAAGTAAATAAATGAATGGACAGCAATCACAGCCTAGTTGATGAAACTGTTCAATTAAAGCACAGGCATTTACATGGTGTAATTTCCCTAAATTGCCAATGAGCCCCTTTAGACACAACCAGTGTTCAAATTGATTTCAGCATTGATTTTGGCTGAAGCTGATAAATTTCTGCTTGTTAGTTAAAGTAATTTTGCAGAAGACTTTGTACTGCAGTATTGAAGTGTTCATTTAGCTGATGGTTAAAAGAGGAGTTATTTACAGAGGGTTCCACTGTTGTTCTGAGATGGGACAATTCCCCGGTCATCTTTTTACTTTTAATTTTTAAGCTTCACTATACGATCAATAGGTTATTGAAACTGATTAAAATGTATCCAGCCAGCTGCCTATGGCTGTTTAATTAGAAACTGGATGATTCTTAAATTAAAGTTGTTTTGTTTGTGCTGAACGCCCATGGCTTGAAGGACTGAGCGAATAGTAATCCTGAAAATGTGAGTTTGCTCTTGTTACCAATGAGTGAGCGTGGTGCAGCAGGCTTTGCCTCTTACCCCAGTGCGTGCAACATCATCTGTTTCTTGGTTACCATTAACGCTCTGTGTAGTAGAGAACTGGTGGAATTCACCACAGCCAAGTCACTCCGAGCCTGTAGGCACTGACGGTTCCCTAAGATAGAATGCTTCTTTAAATAATCCTTTTGCTCCTACCAGTGCATGTGAGATGATAAGGGGCAGAAGAACATGTATTTTTTGTAGGGAGTCTTTTTTGCCATTATGCTGCCACAGTTTCAGGCTCTCTCCTTGCTCTACGTCTGAAGTCTTTGTGAGGAACAACAGGTATAATGACACCAGTGAGGTTGTCATTGTTTTTTTCCGTTTCTTTTCATTCCAGACTCTTTGAAAATGCTTGCTCAAAATGCTAAAAATTACCTACCAGGTATCCACTGGTCATTGTAAGGATTAGCCATCCCCAGCTCGGATGTGTAGCCACCTTCCCTGTACGTCCCACAGCTGTTCTGATGATGGTGACGAGGGGAGCAGTGAAAGCTTGTTCCTAGCCTGTTGCTGCTCACAATGGTGTCGCTGTGCAGTCCAGTAGAGATTGGAGCCGTGTAACGACCCTCGTGGGTTTGTGCTCTCAGCTTGCTCCTGAGGAAGGGCAAGCTTTTTACTGGAGCCTCAACCATGATTAGAAGGAAATGCTCGTTCAGCTATTGCAGTAAATACTTAGACTTTTTTGCTTCTTGACATAGTTCTGTTTTCTGCTGTTGGTCGTTACCGAATTACTGACCAGCTCTATTTTGCCTTAGTAGTTGTTATGTGTTGTGTCATTAATGCATCTCCTGTGAACAAATGGTTTGATAATGCAGAAAATCCAGCTTTAGGTGTCCTTATGGAGACCTGAGATCATCGAAGGTGCCATCACCGGAGGGTATGACATACATTTCAGCTTACTTTTGCTTTGGATTTCTTTTTAAACTTGTGATGGGGTTTACTTTGTACTGGCAAGCTTTACAGTGTGTCAGATACCGCCTGTGTCAGTCAAAGCTTATGACTGCTCTGCTGTCTTTTCTCCTTTCAGCTATTCTAAAGCCAGTAGCTGAAATACCTTTACTGTGTCTGCACCCGGTCTGGGTCGGTCCCGTGGTAGAGCGACCTAGCGTGACGGTGGCACCACCGCGTCCTCAAGCACTGTCAAGGCGAAGCTGCCTCTGTCTTCAGTCCTGGCTCTCTGTACAGGTCTCTAAGGAACGAGGACTGGGTAGGGGTGGATACAAATTGAAATCTACTTGTAATCTACTTTTCCAAGGTTGACCCTGAATGTTTGGCTGCAGTGGAGAAGGAAGACTCGAATAAGTGCTAACAGATGGAAGGAGTAGTAGGTTACAGCGTAAAAGAGGTGAGGGATTCATTCTGCTCGGCTTAGGCTTGGATGCCAAAACTGCTTCTGTCCCACGGAGAGGGGTTAAGTGAGACATTTTGCTGTTCGGCATTTTCTTTATGCAGCTTCTATTGCCAATTTTGTTCTTTGGAAAAGTTGATAATTTTGGTACAAGTATTTTTTTTTTTTGCTTGTTTTCTAGTTGAACAACAAATCGTTTTGCAGTCAGTACTCAAGCATCTGTAATGGGATTTGAGATAAGAGAGGAGGTTGGCGTAGATTGCTGTTTGAACTAGTACAGTCCCCATTAAAGCTCCTTTTTACAGCTGCTCTGCACTTTGGATTTCCTGTTTTAACATCCAGAGAGCCAGGCTAATGTGTTTGTCTATTGCAGAAGGCAACAACTGTCAAAGTGTTTATTTCCTAGGAACAATTTGAATCTATTTCTTTACGTGACCATCACGGTACGAGACAATTCTATCATTAGGCTGCCAGAGTCTGACCAGGAGTGCGACAGACAGTGGCAGAGAAAGGGAAAAAGAGAGGAGAAGAGAGGAAAAATTAACAGTAAACCAAATCTGTGGGTGATTTGCTGTGTATAGTCTGCAGCTGGTAACTGGCATGTCATTCTGCAATGCATAACAGTTAGAATTGTATTCATCTTGTGCAACGCTGACACGGTCGTTTTGCAGTGGGTTATTTCTCATAGGGCAGGAAAACATTCAGTTTGGCTTCATTTGATGCCCTTAGATCTGAAGATGCTGCTTGCTACAACCATAGTTTTTTGTGTTAACTTTTTAACTCGAAGAAGAAACCCAGGGCTGCTCTATGTGTGTTCATTTCTGTTCAGAAAACTCTGCCCAGAAACCTTTTCTGGATGTTGTTCTGCGTGCTGAGTGGGGAGGATGTCCAGAGGACATCAGTGCAGTGCTGTGGGTGAGCTGATACACTATAGGGACTGCATACCAGGGTGTGAAGTAGAAGGAAACCTACTGGGGGGCAAAAAAGGACTTGAAATATTTACTTTATTTTTCCTTTGTGGCCTTACAGTTCGGGCTGGGTGTTAGGAAAAACTTCTTTGTAAGTAAGACGATGCAGCGCTGTGACAGGGCATGAGATGGGCAGAGCATCTCCGTCCTTGGGCTGTTCAGCACAGAGCTGGAGCTTATAAAACCATGAAATGGTTTGGATTAGAAGGGCCCTTTAAAAGCCCGTCCAGTTCCAACCCTGCTGCTGTGAGCAGGGACACCTCCCACTGGATCAGGGGGGCTCAAAGCCCCATCCAGCCTGGCCTTGAGCACCTCCAGGGATGGGGCATTGACAGCTTCTCTGGGCAACCTGGGCCAGGGCCTCCCCACCCTCAAAGCAAACCATTTCTTCCTAAGATCTAATCTCAATCTCCCCTCTTTCAGCTGAAAAGCTTTCCCCCTCACCCTGTCCCTGCCCTCCCTGATCAAGAGCCCCTTCCCAGCTTCCCTGAACCCCCTTTAGGTACTGGAAGACCACTGTAAGTCTCCCCAGAACCATCTCTTCTCTGGACTGAGCAATCCCAACTCTCTCATCCACTGCTACGGTCGCACTTGAAGAGGGAGGTGGGATTACTGTGCAGAGGTCCCTTTCATCCACTCAGAGCATTGTTGAGCAGAATGATGGACCAACAGTTCTGGTGAGCCAGTAGAGCTACAGCAGTTGTGAGGATGTGCCGTTAGCCCTATTTTCTCTGATACTTGGGCTGGAGGGGAGCTTCGCATCCCTGTGTCCTGCAGTCCCATCACTAACGCGGCGGCACTGCCACTACATCATTTTGTCATATTTGCTGATGGTGGTTATATTTCTAGGGAGGGAAGGGACTGACTCATTGGCATAGCAGACAGGTCATGGCTTTCCCTTGAATCATTTGGTCTTGCCAAGGAATATCTTATTGATTAGAAATTGTTTCCATGGCTATTGGGGTGGAGGGGGAATAGAAAAATATATCCCGGTGGCCAGAGTGAACAAATGGGAAGCAGGAACTTCTGCCTGGGAAGCAGCTGAGGGCTTCTTCAGTGCTTTTTTGCATTAATATCAGCAGTATGATGTAATAATTGTAATGATTCTTGTTTCTAGGTAGCAACTGCATTTATTTTGATTTTTCACATAAGAGTAAACTCAGTTTGTAATAAAAAGTTGTTGTATATGTTAGGAAAAGCTGTTTGAGAAAGCTCAGAGATCTTTCCATATTCAGCCCATGCTTCTGATGTGACCATCCTCAAGTCAATTGTATGTGGACAAATGCTTTACAATTAAAAATTAGGAAACAATCTGAAAATGGCTGTTTCTCTTGAGTGCCTGCATGCTGAAACCCGAAGTCAGCTCTGTGCTTGCCCTGGCAGAAATTATACCACAATCAACAGTGAGTAATGCAGCTCCCCACTGTGCTTTTAGGTAAAACTTCTCACAGGGAGAATATAAAATTGTGAGTCTTAGCAAGTTGAGAAAGGGAGAATTTTTTTGTTTGACGTCTCAGCTATTTATTAAAAGCTTGTGCATGTTCCATTTGGTTGAGTTTGGGTTTTTTTACTTTTAAACCAAGTGAATAAAATCTCACTGTATTCAGTTTGAATATTTTTAGCATTGAATATTAGGATGGGCTGTGCTTTATTACATAAAGAGGATCCAGTCAAGGCATCTTGCATTTCTCCTCTGGTTTTCTTTGCAATAGAGCTCAGGAAGTGCAAAGCAGGCAGAGTGAAATTCATATAATTGTGGAATGGTTTGGTTTGGGTTCAAAGGGATCCTAAAGCCCTTCCAGTTCCAACCTGGATCAGGGTGCTCAGAGTCCCATCCAACCTGACCTTGAACCCCTCCAGGGATGGGGCAGCCACCACTTCAGGGCCTCCCTACCCTCATCATGGAGAATTTCTTCCTAATGTCTAATCTAAATCTTCCCCCTTGCAATTTAATTCAGCTATTCAAAGACCTTTTTCTTCCTTTTCTTTTTAAAACAGAAACCAGCTGCTTCTCAGGCTTTCCTTTTTCAATTTGTTTTCCTGCAGAAATGCATCTTATGTAGGGGGAGCAGAGAGATGCTGAGGAGTCAGCAGTTCCCCCAAAGCCCTGTTCTAGTTTTCCATTATATTGATTTTTATTTTCTGGAACACAAGGGATGCAGGCGCTATGCTCTGCAGCCCATCAGAAGTTTTTCTGGCTTAGCTGGAGGGCTTTGTTTAAGCCAAGCGCACGCTTGCTCACGTCATCTTTCTCATTCCCCAGAATAGCGCAGCGTTTGCCGTGGAGCTGGGCTGGCTCTTTGGGCAGCCCTCCCACAGGGGCACTCTTGCATTTCAGAGTAGAGGAGACAAAGTTCTCCTGAAGGACTTGGCTCGCGTGGGTCCCCTCAGGGCTTTCAGTGTCTTGGGATACGCTTAATAGTCAAGATTAATATCATATTTGAAACGACAGTGCCGGTCTCGCTTAGAAGCTCTTCGTTGTAATGGATGTAAGAGGCTCAGAATAATCAACTCCAGTGGGAATAGGAGCAAGAAGTCTGAGCTGCTTTTCCCTGGTGGTATCATTTCAAAGGACGTGATGGTTGAAGGCTGCCTGTCCTTTTCTTGTACAACAAGTGGCAGCTTTAAGTCAGCTTCTCTGCACCCACATGTCCTTGGCTGGGAGAGGAAGGTCCTCCAAAACTCATCTCCCAATCCAGCTTCCAGCTTTCTTGCTCTGGTTTTCTCCTCTTTCTCAGAAGCTTGCGCAGTGCTTTCTACCACGCCACCTCTGTTGCTGGAGTATCTTTTTTCTGAGGAGGTCTAAAATTTATATTTTCTTCACCCTCCCTGAATCACAGAACGATTTTGGCTCAGTATCTGTTAGGATTTTCTGCTCCAACGAGCATGAAGAGCCGTCCGTGCCGTGGTATTTGTCTTACAAATTCCCAGTTCAGCTAAAGAGGCAGGGAGGGAAGAGAGATACACATTGGAACCTGCTTTCTGCAGCTAGCAAATCGCAATAAAATTTAAATAATAACTTTTCTATTTTTTAGTGGTTGACACTGGCATCAACAGTTCAAAATTACTTTTTAACCTGAAGATTGCAGAAATTGGCGCTCCCCGATGTTCTACTGTCTCTTTGATTTCTCCTTAGCAATAAATGAGTTATAAGCCACCTCTTCTCAATCATCTGTTATAGCTTTTGCAGTGGGTCAAAGGCAAAACAAACCCAAACGCCAACAAAAACAAAGGCAGGAAGATGAACTTGTTCTCTCAGAGCTGTTTGCTGCAAGGGATTAAACCATGCAAACATCAAAACAGCATTTTCCTTGAATATTTTCATTTCAGTGCATTTAATTTCTGCTCCTTACGCTTGCTTTTAAGTACTTCAGCCACTATTTAGCAACTGTTTTCACTCCTATTTAAGATCCACTTGTCTTTACTGTAGGCACTGCTCAGGTGCATTTCTAGTGGAGTTGTTGTTGTTGTCACTATTTATTAGGTGACATCATTTGCCTGCCATCCTGGAAGGTTTTCAAATGTGTGTTCACTGAAATGTACAGCCTTGCCGAGGAACCTTTTGTGTTTTGTTACTTCACTACATCTAGTGATCTACTTCTATGATGACAAGTGTGTTTACTTTCTTTTGGAGGCAACGCTGAAATCTGGAAGAGTTGACCCTAGAGATGAGGCTTCCCGTTTCTTACAGAGTGTGAATAGTGGTTTAATCTCCTCGTAGACATCCAGGGATGGACTGACTGGTGCAGCGTGTGCAATAAGTGTTTTTCTTCATGCTGTGCACACTATTCTGTGGGATTTTTTTAGTGCATCCTTCCAAAGCTGCATAAAGGTACTAAACCTTCATGGCTTTAGCTGTGCTGACTGTAACCACAACGATCGATTCCAACTTCCAGTTCTACATAATATCTGCCAAAAATGTTTTCCTTACACACTTATTGGAACAGGTAATTACTGTAGCAACTACAGACTAATTTGAAGTGTTAGCTGTTAATTAAAACACTACAGAGGTGTACAGTTGACTTTTGGTGTAACCAAAGCTCCTATTCAAACTTCATTAATCACTTTACAGTTATTGTGTTGAGGAAGGTCAGGACAACCGAGATGCCGGATCAGCCCGGAGTAAACAAATTCCTTTCTTCCCAGGTAGCGTGCAGTTTGCAAAGCCACTGGACATGCTGTACCCATGGGCATGGTATCTCCTTTGTGATCCAATTCTCAGCAATAATTAAATGTTAAATTGGTCCTGTCAGTGCTCTGTAAACCAAACCAGGTATCTGCCCTCTGCTGGAAATTTAACCCAAACTTCCACGGATGAATTAGCGTGCATCATAATTAAATAATCAAGTCTTCCCTTTTAATTCGCTTGGAAACAAGAGATCTCTCTTATGGAAAAAAGATCAGCTTTCTTGACAAGCTAATTAAGTTGCCAAACTGTCCAGCACAGCACATATTCAGCTAACAGACGTTCAGCATGCTATCTCAACCTGTTCATTTCCTTATCATCTCTGCTGATCTTAAGTCCATAATGTTTTGCCACTGTTGATTCGTCCATAGTTACAGCAGAGTTCGTTTACTCTGTTGGAGTCATGGATTATGCATTCCGCAACCAATCTGTCGGCGCTTCCTCCGATGATTTTGCTTTTTTGTGCTGATATTAAGTAACACTGATTTTTGATAGCCCTTTTGAAATGGTGTTTGTTCCCAAAAGCCAATGCCGCTCAGCTACACAAGTGTTTATCTGCGAGTTATTAAATTAAGGTGAAGTTTTTAGAAACTTCCAAGCTATTAACAGGAATTATCTAAGCACTCAGGGTTATAAATAAGATTAAACAACAGTCTCTCCCTGTACTAAGTATGATTTTGCGCGCAACAAAAACCCCAAACTATTAAAGCTTTTCTTCTTTGTTAATAATTGCTAGAGGTAGATAGTGGTAAAATATTACAGTTCTTTAAAGTTAGTGCCACGTATATGGCATTGCTGTGCTTAGTGCCATAAATCAATGTGAGACAATAAAGCCAGTGAAGAGGAAAACCTGTAATGGTTTTGGGTTTATGCAAAATTACATTGGATTTTTCATAGATGCTTTTTTTGTGCCTTTTATTTTCCTACAAGTTCAGGGTTAGGAATACACGAGTCATTGTTAAATAGCCAATTATAAATGTTCGTCTCCAGAAATTAAGACAAACTGCTCTTGAAATACTGTGGGTAATTATTTTGGGTACAGGTGAGCATTAACAATAATGCTTTCTAACCTTATATGAGTGCACACAGAGGCTATCCTTAAATATAAGTGACAAAAGATCACATTGCTAGTACTTGCTGCGGGTCCTTAGGTAGAGATAAAGAACCGGTCAGTACTTGTTTTACTTTGCTTTAATTGGTATAGCTGTGTTGTGCTGTCTTACCACTGGAAATACCCTTAGAACCTGCAGAGATGTGTGAGAAACCTGGTTTTATGTGAAGATTCTGAATAATCATAGAATCGTCAAGATTGGAAAAGGCCTCCAAGATCAAGTCCAACTGTCAGCCCAGAATAATGGACACATATTCCAATTTTATTTCATTGAAAGAGAATATGATAGTGGATCAATTAATTTTTGCAGGTTTGCTATTAGGCTGTACAGAAGTCTTCAACGTGTAGGTTTTATGCAAAACATGCAGATGTAAAAACCCGCTTAATGGTTTCATTGTGACTGTAGACTTTTGATCAATTGTTTTCATCGGGTTTTCTTTAGAAATGCCATATAAAATCGGTTCAACGCAAAACATATTAGCTCCAAGTCATTTTGCTGTGAAATTAGTGTATACAGGTTGCACATATGTACAGAGGTAATTTTATGTGATCTTAAGTTATTTAATTTTTTCCCCTCATGCAGGGCATATCATGTCCCTAGTGGAAAAATACTGGCAGTAAAGGTAAGATATTACAGTAATTTTCTTTCTATTCTCCTTTCTTGGCCTTGCTTTCCTTCTCCTCCCTCTGATTGGTAGATTCCAGTTTGGTTTATTGCGTTAAAGTCCGCAGTGGTTATGCAAGAAAACTCTACTCCATGAATCTAGTTATTCCAAATGAGCACTGAGTTCCTAGAATCCAATTTTGTCCCCTCGGGAATTGCTTGGCACTGTGTGCAGGGACCGCACGCTTCCCATGAGCTTCTGTGGCTTTGTCCAAGTGCAGTTGTGGTTTGTGCATCAGTAGCAACTGGCAGAGATCATAGAATCATAGAATCGCCAGGTTGGACAAGACCCACCGGATCATCGAGTCCAACCATTCCCATCAATCACTAACCCATGGCCCTCAGCACCTCGTCCATCCATCCCTTAAACCCCTCCAGGGAAGGGGACTCAACCCCCTCCCTGGGCAGCCTCTGACAGTGCCCAGTGACCCTTCCTGTGAAAAATTTTTTCCTAATGTCCAACCTGAACCTCCCCTGGTGGAGCTTGAGGCCATTCCCTCTCGTCCTGTCCCCTGTCCCTTGGGAGAAGAGCCCAGCTCCCTCCTCTCCACAACCTCCCTTCAGGTAGTTGTAGAGAGCAATGAGGTCTCCCCTCAGCCTCCTCTTCTCCAGGCTAAACACCCCCAGCTCTCTCAGCCGCTCCTCATCAGGCCTGTTCTCCAGCCCCTTCCCCAGCTTCATTGCTCTTCTCTGGACTCGCTCCAGAGCCTCAACATCCTTCGTGTGGTGAGGGGCCCAGAACTGGACACTGCACCAGCCAAACCAGGTGATGCAGGAGCAGGGATGGAAGGGTGGCAGGTGCCAGCCTGTTCCTTCTGGTGCTGAGGCCAAACTGTCCCCACAGACGTATGCTTAGAAGGGGCTACAGGAAAGCTGAAGAGGGGCTCTTGGTCAGGGAGTGCGGGGATAGGACGAGGCAGAACGATTGTAAGCTGAAAGAGGGGAGATTGAGGTCTTCATCCTTCACCCTGCTAGAAGAAAGGCTTTTGATATTCATGTGAACTGAAGAAAAGCAAATGCTTTGGATTTGACATTATTCTCTACATGTGGAAGCTGAAATGGCACCCAAATAATTCCTAATTATATGGAATACAAATATCTTTTGAAAAAATTAGGACAAAAGCCCTTTCAAGTGGTATGCATTCCTAGACCTGTCCTGAGCAATTAGAGTAATCCAGGAATTCTCTCAGCTGTATATGCAGAAAAGTACCGAAAATTTAATGATCAAAACCAGTTTTTATTGCAGCTTTCAGTCTGGAATCAAAAAAACTCTTCCCCTAAGAGCTGAGGTTGTGTGAGGCTGCTTTTCCTTGGTACCTACTGTGCTGCTTCCTCAAAAAACAGTTTTTCAAGCTCCACAGAGAGCATCTCCTGGGCCAGCCAGATCTGCTGCTCTCCAGCCTGCCCTGAGCTGCTGTGGCACCATGGGTGCTGGCAGAAGCTGCCTGAAGAGGAGGTGGAGCAGGAAGAAAATCGCACAGACAGGAGGGGAAAAGGAGTTCACCTTTCACAAGGTTAATTAGAATCACCTCCCTGTGGCAAAAAGCCTTTTCCCCCAGCAGTTTCTCTTCCTGGTTTCCCTTGGAGTCCAAGGGTTTGGTTAGTCCTCGTGGATAATTAGCATCCTAAAGATTTGAGGAACTGAATTCTCTTATAGGTGCTACTTGTGGTGGTCCTGGCACTCTCTGTTATAAGTTTCTAGCGTGATTTCAGAAGAAATGTTGCATCAACACGTGTCTGTTGTCACAAATGGGGGGGTCAGGAAACCTACCATGATTGGGATTGTGCTGGCTTACTCTGCTAAGAAAATTATTCGGCAACTCCATGGCTCCACGTACTCTGCCGTGGGAAGAGGATGGGAACGCCGGCGCCTTGCCATGAGGATTAAGTGTTTCGACAGAGGATACCAAGCAAGTAGGGGTATCGCTGGATGGATCTTAGGGAGCAGAGCTCTGCATTTTGGGGCTGGTTTTGATGATAATAAGCAGATTTGATCAGACGAGCTAACGTTCTGAAAACCTGTCAGTTAAAATGCTTTCAGCTGCTGCTTAATCTTGCAAATATATTGATCAGGAAAACAAAGCAGTACTGATACCTTTATTGCAGACCAAAGCTGTCTATGTCACAATATATGTTTTGTAAACTCTGCAGCTAGATGGTTGGACTGGATGATCTCAGAGGATCTTTTCCAACCTTAATGATTCTATGATAACGTGGAGGATTTAATATATTTTTCTTAGATAACTTGTTTCTAATTAGAGGGAAGGATCAAAATGAAATTTGCCCATACAGTGGCTGATTGCCTGTCTTCAGCTGCATTTAGTTTCTGCTGTTCTTAAGCTGGCATTTAAATGGACCATTTGATTAATCATTTGTATACTGCCTGCAACACTCCCAAATTTCCTTTGAGTTGTACATACTGTAAAAGACAATTATGTCGCCACAGATTAAATAAGTGAATTAAAACAGAATAGCAGCTTAATTTGACCTGTGATTTTGCTCTCGTTCCCTTCAGTGGAACGTATGCCACTCCAGCAAATAGATGAAGTCATCCATGACAGCTTGTGATGAATTGCCGTATTTATACTGTATATTTTAATAGCCTCACACTAATTTAAATTGAGCACAGAGTAAATTATAATTCAGTCACTTGGCTGCTTGTACTTAACTTGACAACTCATCCTTATTTGTCCTGGAGGTGTAGTGGAGAGCAGAGGAAATGCGCTCAGGTATTCCTCTTTTAAAATTAACCCTTTTCACTCCAAATGTTAGGTGTGATAAGTCCACCTACATTCTAAGAATGCTAAGCGATTGCAAGATTGCTGTGTTTTAGGCAGGCACTTGTTAAGGAGGATGTGCAGGCGTGCTTGGAGCCCCTTTCTGAATCCCAGAGGACCGCGGTGTCATTTAAAGTAAATAATGCCCCCTCAGTCTAATGTGCTTCCTCAGCTCTACCTGGGAGGTACCCTCTCAGCTAGTTTTGAAACCGAGGGAGGCACTGGAGCTGGGCTGCTAGCCCCTTTTCCCAGCCAGCCCAGGTTTTCCTGGGCCTCATCTCTAGCCCAGTCCTGTTCATCCGCATCCCTGTGACTTGGCTGGGAGCCACCGACCAGCAGCAGCCTGCCCAGCTCCTGTGTTCCGTGGGCTTCGGCTTGGCTTGGAGCTTCTGATGCAAACCCCGCTCCGCATGTGTTGAACAGTACGCGTTGTATGTGAGCAGCAGGGTGAAGGAGATTCTCGCCCTCTCATTTGCTCTTGTGAGGCCTCGCCTGGAATCCTGCGTCCAGTTTTGCAGTCCTCAGCGCAGGAAGGACATGGAACTGTTGGAGCGAGTCCAGAGGAGGCCATGAAGATGATCCAAAGTTGATCTGAAGATGATCCGAGATGTACGTTGCAGTTCATCTCTGTACGTGCTCCACCCTACAGTATCCTGAACACCTGGAAATAGGGTAGCTCCGCTTTTCCAGGTTGTCCTTGCTATTAGGATTCAGGTTCTGTATGTAATTATAGTTAATGCAAATCAGCCAGAGACCTTTCTTTACGCCAGGTCTTGGTTGATTGGGTGTCAGCGGTGTATTTGACACTGATCGTTCTAACTAGTCACAGTTCAGGTCAGCGAAGCCTTCACAGCGAACGAGGCAGGAAAATTTCTCACTGTGAGCAGAATTTAGTGAGATAAAATGTAATTCTAGCCTGTTGACAACATTAAATACTGTTAATATTCAGTGGGTAAAACGGATAGTATTCCAGCTATTTTAAGTTTTTCATGCTGGAAAAGTGTAAGTAAATATCGTTGGCAAATGATTATTGATCTAGACAAGTGCTTTAAATGTTTCTTGGCAGCCCTGTATTACACTTACAATTTAGTTTAGTGACAGCTTTTATAAATAACCCTACAGCAAACTCCTGATAGAAACAGGTTATTGGGGTTTTTTTTCTTTTAGAGAGACTTTGATACTGTAAAACGCGTATGTTTGGAACTGATCTCTCTGTTTCGGTTCCTCAGTGCTATATGCAGCCTACAATTCCTATTCTGCTAATTCCACAAATCAGCTCAATTTTGGTTCTCTTTAGCTTAAGTATCAGACTGTGAAATACTGTACGGTAGAAGACTGGCTTGGATTTCTGTAGCAGCACTTAATAATGAAGTGTGTAACTCTTTAACTAATCATGGCAAAGAATTGTTTGTAAAAGTTGACTTTCGATGCCGGTTCTGTTGGAAACAATGTCCTTATTAAGGAGGGTCTGTCTTGAAAATCCTCGGAAATGGTTACTCTAATCACCGCATCCCACCTTCGTTGCAGCCCTTTGTGCTTTAGTCCTGGTCAGCAGCGTGACTCACAATGATGACAAATGAGGATGTGGATGAAGGACGCAGCAGAGAAGCATGACAGCAAGTGGTTAGTTTGAGCTGCTGAGCGCTCCAAGTTGGCTCGTTTCTAGCTGTTTTGAGGAGCGCTTTGGTGATGCTCGCCTAAGCACCTGTGCCAGCTGCTATCAGCTGTATCGCTTCTCTATTTTTTAAGTTTTCTGTGTTTCATACGATGTTAGGAATTTTTAATATAAATTAGGGGCTAAATATTAAAGAAGCTGAAACTGTAGTTGTGGTGGTTGGAGACACACCTTTAGGGCACCACTTAGACGTGCTGTGACACTTTCAATACACCAACGCTTATTTATCCCTTGGAGTTAACCTTGGCGCGTTCAGCAGAGCCACATTCGCGGCCTGCTGGGCTCTTTCACGAGACTTCTCTGTAGCAAGATGAGGAGGAGCGGTGCTGAGGAGGAGCTGAGAGGATAAGCAGCGACCGAGTTTACTGACCCGCAGCTCTACAAAACCTGCTCTTTACGTGTGAGACTTGTATCAAGTTCTAACTCCTCCCTAGGTCAAATGGTTAAACCACAAACCTTACAGTGTTCATGGATAAAACCTGCTGTAAGACTTAGTTTATTTGTAACTGACTTTTAAAAGTAAATAAGCCTCTCCTTCCATTTTCATTTCTCTTCCTGCGCTCATCCATTGCTCTGATGAAATATTCTTTCCACTTGTTCCTCTCTTTTTCCTTTTCTCACATAAAGATAATTAATGCATAGGTCTTCTGGGTTCAATGTTGAGTCATTCAATTAGTCTTTCTAATCATGTGCCTGGTTTTTGTATTTTAGGTCATACCCTTAGATATAACACTGGAACTCCAGAAGCAGATAATGTCGGAGTTAGAAATTCTTTATAAGGTATATAGATTTTCTCATTTTCGTTATTCTTGTTTATAGTTGTCTTACAGCAGATTTTAAAACAGGTTTCTCTTCTTCCTTTCTTTTTCCAGTGTGACTCATCGTATATCATAGGATTTTATGGCGCTTTTTTTGTAGAGAACAGAATTTCATTATGTACAGAGTTCATGGATGGTGAGTTATCTTGTGAGGTTTTGATAGCTAAGCATGTGAATGCAAAAATGGTAAAGATGTACTTTTTCTAAATGGAGCAAAATGCAGTAGTAGGTCTTGGAAATGTCATCTATTACTAACTTTGCAGGTAGTTAAAAAAAAACAGGTTAGTATTGGGTTTGTGTTACATTCTCCATTGTATACTGCATTTTCCTTAGTGTAACTTCCTTTACTTTTATTGAAAATGTAAATAGAACAGAAATAAATGCTAGCTTAATTTGTAGTTTGATATTTGAGTCTTCCATACAATCTGTCCTTGCTGACAAAACAGCTGTTCCTCACTTCGACTGTTTTGATAGCCAAAACAGATTCTCTTTTAAAGAAATCTATTAACCCAATGTCCTATGTGTTTTCAGTGGAAATCGTCTCTTAATTGCAAGACGAGGAATTATTTTCAAACGCAGCTGTTGAGCAGCACTGTGCTGAGTTTCTTTTCGAGTGTGCTCTTGTTTCTTCCCATGTGAATCCAGCCCAACAGCATCCCCTTCCCCATAATGGGGTGCTCTTGTCGTTATGGAGATGTATTAGTACTTTGCTTTGAAATCTTGTGCTGTGTGGTGTTCTTGGAGGAAAGGCAGGGAAAGTGTGCTGATTACAGCAATTTATAATCATTGCTGCCCTCTGTGTATCAATTCTGAGAGTGTGTCTGATGACAGACGCAGTTCCCTTGTGCCTTGTGTGCAAGAACCCCCTCCACAATGTTCAACTTTTACCATTGCGTTGGTTTTACTAGCGATAGTCTATTACTCTCTCCAGGATTTTCTTATGAGCCAACATTTTATGCCCTGTACAGGTTTTGCACGAAGGTTCAGTTAAACCGGATATAAAGAATAAAGATCTTGCAAATAATTTACTGTGGAGGGGAGGCTTTCTGGCAGGAAAAATTTCCAAAGCCAAATGTGTACCATTAAACATTGTTGAGTAGCTTCTTTACTTCTTATGGGGACTGTGGCTAAAGCCCTTTAGGATTTTATGGGGCATTTTGTTTTCTCCCTGTTAAAATGGTCCGTTATTACTGTTATTTCTCTCTTCCTACACTTAATACTTCTGTCCCATTGACCATGGTGCCTCATTTCCAAGTGCTTTCAGGTTTTCCATACTTGAAGGACTATTACATTCATTCAGCAAAGCCCCCGCGTTAAATTCTTTGCTGTTCCCATGCTGTGACTGTTAGCCACGTCTCTCTTCTGTCCTTCCGATTGTAAGCGTGTGTTAAGCTGTAGTCACGTGCGGTATAGAGGCATCTGCTCGTGCCAACACAGGCATCTGCCTAGAGAATGTACGTTCTTAGTAATTCAGGGGGGTTTAAAAATGATGGACACAAATGCTTGCAGTTCTGAATTCTTGTTTGAAAATATTTAAGCCTTTAGGGCATGCATCCCTCATGATGTTGCACAATGACGGTGTTTACTGACCAGGCACAAATTACTTGGAATTATGCTGGAGATGACCTCTGCTCTGCCTCATGTTGTGCTCTCCTTCTGGCAGAAAGCAACAGCAATCATTTAAAGGAAGAACAAAATGCAAATAAAAGGACCTTGCCATTTTTATCCCAGACCTTTAATTTTGATGCGTAAGGGTGCAGGTAAAGATAAGAAAAATCACTTTCTCATCCTGCAGATGGAGAGCTTTAACCTTGACAGAATTTTAGCCCTTTCTCATTGCTGTCTGCGAGTTTGGAGTATTTCCTGAATCCCTACCCATGACTGTTTGCTCAGTGCTCAGTGCTATCCTGTACCATCTTACAAAACATAGATTTTTCCTGTATGAATTCCCTAGATAGAGGTGGATCTGCCTCTTTGGGGATGCCCGTGACGTAGAGATACACATGAGGAAAAGGTGCACGTGTGGTAGCATCCTGGTGTGTTCCTGGCACTGCAAGCAGGAAGAAGACCCGGGTACTCTTTTATGTGTTTATTCAGAGTTTCATAGATTAAGGTTTAAGGTCAGTTATTTCTGCCACAGTTATTGTTACATCATTGGTGGTGTTTTTATTAATAACCAAGGCCTGGAAAACCCTTGTGATTTCAAATCTAGGGCAGTATTTCATTTTGCATTACCTAAACGTGTTTTGTTTGTCCCTGCAGGGGGTTCTTTGGATGTTTATAGAAAAATTCCAGAACACGTACTCGGAAGAATAGCAGTAGCTGTAAGTACTTCTTTCTTTTTGTCTTTCAGTTTATGATGGTGGATGTAATGGATCCCTAATAGGAGTGTGCCTGTGATCCCCTGGGACACTGAGCCATCTCCAGGATCCCTGTGTAGAAGGGAGAGTCCTTCCTATCTCATCCTCATCCTATGTGGACAAGGACACTGGGGTTAAGGAAGCCTCCTTTGGAGTGACTGACACACGAGTTGCCAGAGGCTCAAGAAATATAAAAGAATGTGATAAATTCAGTAGGATAAAAAAGAAAATCATGAATTTGCTGGAGAACTGTGTGGTCATGTTTCTTCATTCAGCTCTTGGAGGGTAGAACAGTCCTTTTAATCACCTTTATTGAGCCTTTAAGTCCTTCTATGCTGTGTGGTTCCTTTAAGAAGTTATTTAGAAGCCCTGTCCTGGTCCTTATGGTGACCCCTTGTCTGCTGCTTCTGCTGATTCTCGTGTGTGATTTTCACTCCCAGGTGTCCTCATGCCGTGCAAAATAACACAATCAGATTTGCTTCCCAGGCTGAAAGAGGAAGTCAGTCCCTGTTACCCAAATGCAGTGGCAGAACACATCGACTGCCTTCCCCTGTGGCAGATGTATTCCGTAAGGCAGGCGAGGAGGAGGATGAAGAGTTGATTTGGCTGCCTGGGGGGGCAGGCTGCTCTCTCACTCCTGCGCTGGCACCTTCCACACGTGAGCAGCGTGGCTGACGACCTGCCAGTCGCTTTAGGGGAGGTGAGCAGGGGGCTGGTCGGTGATCTAGGCAGACCGATCGGTGCCTGTTTCTTACCGAGGTTGGTAGCAGGATGTTGGCAGTGGGATCCTCGGGGCACTTCCTAGCCCATCATTGTGTCTCAGCAGCCTTTGGTGACTGCATTGCTAGAAATTCACTGGCCGTGGCTGAAAACTCAAATTACAGAACAACAACAAAAAAACGGGAAAAAAGGTTCCGTATTTTGCTAGAGCTTAGCACAGGCTAAATGACCAATGGCTGAGTGACTCTCACAAGGGAGAGAGAGATACTGCTAAACAATTGCTAAATATAAGGAATACTTTGATAACTTAAGCACTTTAAAGCATAACAAAGTTATTCTATCATGTGCCATTTAATTAAGTGCTGGGTTTTCACATTCATTATACATCAAGCTGACAATTTAAATCCTTTAATCCAACACAGGCAGCTATTTAGTCTCTGTTCATTGTAATTCACAGCTCTACTTTCTCTTAATTTGTGTGGCCTGCCCAGGGTGATGAACATCCTTCTCTGATGCTGTTTCCTCTAAGTAGCTTCAAATCTGCTCATTATATAGCCTGGCAGTTTCATAGGGAATTTGAATGCTTTTCACCTTTAGTTCAGAGTAAAAGCGTTTCATCTCTTCTTCCCCATGGAGCAATGAATGATAAGCTGTGCACAGTGTCCTTATATTCCTGATCCTAAGTAGCGAATGTGTACTGTAATAATACTGGGATGGGCCTTCAAGCAGTTCTTCAGATGCTTATTCCTTCGCTTCATGTTGGGCACCTAATTCATCCACACTTAACTTATCTTATCATTCCCTGACTTGTTGCTATCTCTCCCCAGCCCACCTGGCTCAGTATTCTGCAGATGTTCTCTTCCTATTTCTCACTTATCCGTAATGCTTCAGCCCCATCTTTTATGTCTTGATATTTATCTTTCGGTTCACCTGCAGAGTCGTCTCGTTACAAATCTGTTAGTTAGCGAGCGTGACTCCTTGACATGGATCGTGAGCCGAGACTTCACTTTTTCTACTTATGTTATTTGCTCCTTTAGCAACCTGGCCTGAGCCCACTGCAGCACAGGGGGTCAGTAAAGAGGTGAACAAAGGAGCAGGTGACTTCAGAGAAGGAGCTCATCCCTTTCTCCTCTTCTCCGTAACAGAAGGTGTGCGCTGAGGCTGAACCGGCACTGGCAGCGTCCTCTGCTCGGGTGCTGGATTTCTGCTCAGTTGGCATAATAGCCTTGTTGGAAGGAGGCAGTGAGAGCCTTTGTTTTCTCTAGAATGTATCGGTGGCAGCAGGAATGGCTCCTTAAACCTTCACAAGTGGCTACTCTGCACCTTGGTGACATTTTCAGCAGAGCCTACCAGTGCATTCTGTGGGTTGGGGCACCTTTTTGCCAGGTACTGTGCTTGGACAACGTAATCCCTGCCCTGAACAGCTTGGGAAGATTACCCAAAGCCTGGAGGATTTCTCTGTGTGTACTGATGAGGAGAATGTCAAGCAAAAGCTGGAGCTTGCATGCATGGATTCTGTGGACAAAACCTGGAGCTTCCACGGTCTCTTTTTTTTCCCCAGGCTGTGTGTTTTCTTTCTAACTTCCTTGCACCATGTACACAGAGTCATCTGTCTTCTATTGTCCCGAGACACGTACAATGCATGCTTAATAATACGTGTTACCTGCACGTCTGTTAATTAAAAATACCATTTTGTTATATTTGTGGAAGTTTTTCCTCTGGAAATGGTTTCACTTAAAATGATGCAGGCATCTATAGATGCTTAGCAGCATCCCTGCATTCCTCTCAGTCTGATCAGATGATTTTCTTGCTTCCTTTCTTGTTATATGAATATAATCACTGTGAAAGGCACTGGGCTGACAACCTGTAAAAACAATCATCCTGCTCACAGCGATGAGCATGAAAGGGGCAGGAAATTCCAGCTGGTCTGGGATAAGACCTGTGTGCTCTGTGTGATGTGGCAAAGGGGGGACGTTGCCCCTGTGCTGCACTTGCTCGGTTAGACACCAAGATATACTCGAGGTTATTTCCTTGCGCTCTTTCACCTCCACAGGCTGGGGCTGACCTCCCCGAGAGACATCCCTTTCTTCACAGGCGTGGTGTTTTGTAGCCAAAAGGATGCTGCTGCTACTCATTTCCTTGGGATATTGCTAAAAATGCTTCCCAGGTACTGTAACGCACTGCTTGGGGGGTATGAATGATACCTGCTTTCTCATACCCTCCCAGCCTCCCTTACTCATAACTTGACAGGAAGCAGAGGAGAGTTTTGTCTGCTGAGACAACCATTTTCTGACAATAACTATTGCTACTGTATTTTTTCTGATGTGAACCCTAACCTGCTGAAAAGCAGACTGGATATTGGAGCCACAGAGCATTCTTCTGCAATTCTTGTTGCCCGTTTCACATCGAGGAAGTGATCACCCTTAATTGTGATGGACAATCAACTTTCAAGCTGAAAGAGCAGTGACACATTGCCAAGTGTGATACTCAATTCTCAGTAGTTTTTTTGAGGAGATGGAGGGGAGGTTTGAGGCTGAAAGACAGGATGCTGAAAATAAAACAAGGGGGTGAAAAGAAAGCCTTCAAGAAGGAAAGCATTTGCCAGGGTTTGGAGAGAAGCACTTGTTTCTCAGGGGCAGGATAAGATGGTAAGAGAGGTGGGGTCCCCAAGGAGCTGGAGGGGTGGCTGTGTTCATCGTAAAATTCATCCTAGTTGCCCATATGAAACAGTGTCAATGAGCAGGGGAGATCTCTCTTCTATCTTGTGTTCTTTATTTGTGTGAAGGGCCGGTGCGTTTTTCCAAAGGGAAAGCGTCTCTTGGGAACCCCGAAGTGATGTTGCGGCCGCTCCTGTTTTCACACTGATGTGTACTTATTTGAGTCGGCTGATGTGAAATCTGTTCTACCTTTGCTTGCCACTTCACGCGTTTGTTTTCCCTTCAATTTCTGAAGCAGTGACATTGTGCACTGTATTTTGAGTGCTAATGTTGATTGAAGTTCTCCCTGAAAGGATGTGCACTTGAACTGCCAAGAGAGTGAGTGATTGACAGCAGGTAGAAGTACTTTTTGTGTCAAGGCTTTGTCAAGTCATTGTTGTAAAACCTACTTTACTGAATACCAGTAATTCCTGCTAGATGTTCAATCAAAAGATACTCTTCTTCCAGCACCATTTTAGAATAATATTTAATACTTAAGAGTCCTTCCCTAACAGGCAAATGCAAGGGAAGTGAATAACAGTGCTTTACGCTGCCTTGGTCCATCTGGGGGGCTCCTGTGCGCATATTTGCAGCCAAGAATAAAGGGAAAACTCTTTTCATTCCTTGGTACAGTGATGCTGAGAGAATCTGAACGTGAGAGTCTTTTATAGCTGCTTATTTAGCACATGCTCTGTAATAAAGATTTTTAATAACTCCCAGCTGTTGATTTTTTTTGTAGGAAATGTTTCTTTTTTCCTATTAATTCATACTTTCAAATAATTTCAATAATTTTATAATTATTTTAATTGTTTTCAGTAGTCTAAATATATGCTTAATAATCAAAGAAGATTTATATTCTCAAAATCCCTTTCACCACTGGAGGAAGCCTGAAATGTTGCCCTCCCTTTCTTTATTTTTGCATCATATTTTTTATACTTCTTATGTCAAAATGCTGTGTAAGTAGAATTTCCTTTTGCTTTTGGAAAGGCTAATGTGAACAAGGCCACGCGGCTGGGCACGCAGTCTTTGACTCAGGCCTTTTGTTATAGGTAATCGCCATCTGCGACCATGAGATCGTTTGGTACAGAGTTTAACACTGAGGAATTGCCACCTACAGCAATTTACTGGGGATCTGGAATCATTTGCTTTACAAAAGAGATTCGCATTCCACTGACATTGGTTTTGATTACAGAATAAATGTTAAAATCAGTTTCTAATCCAATAGTTTGGCTGAAAATCACTCTGCTTTCTGCTTTCATATTTTTAGCACTTCTGCTTGGTCACTGCAACACATAATTTCATTTTATTCCACTCGTACAACAGAACAAATGTAATTGTTTTGCCTGAAGAACCCATACAACTTCGCAAACGTTGGAAATGCTTTATTGTTCTGGAGATGCACAAAGAGGGCATCTCAGGAAAATGAACAGAATGTCATCTCATAGATGGAAACTTTGTTAAAAAGCTTTGCTCTATTAAAAATGCTGGCTGGGATGGCTTGGGTGAAAAGTATACAGTGGTAAAAACGTGTTTGTTGAATCTCAGTAGTTCTTTGGGCTTGGAAAAGCAGTAAATCTAAGGGAAAAAATACAGTTTTAAAAATGTAAGAAGTATTGGGGTTTAATTACTTTACAAGTTATCCTCTCTGCAGGGTTTGTTTCTGTAATATCCAAGTGCTTTGTTAGTGAGGTGACTGAACAGCTTGTTAAATTTGGGGCTATTGTATTGCATATGGAAAATAAACAGAGCAGCAGTTGGATCCAGGGGTGCTGTTGCCACTTCTGAAAGAGCCGGCTGGACACGTTTGGTGTAAGGAGGTGTCGTGGGTCCTTGTTTTTGGAAATATAGTGGGGAAAACTGTAGGGTCTGTTCAGCCTGGAGAAGAGGAGGCTGAGAGGAGACCTTATTACTCTCTACAACTACCTGAGGGGAGGTTGTGGAGAGGAAGGAGCTGGGCTCTTCTCCCAAGGGACAGGGGACAGGACGAGAGGGAATGGCCTCAAGCTCCACCAGGGGAGATTTAGGCTTGAGATTAGGAAAAAATTCTTTATAGAGAGGGTGGTTAGGCATTGGAACGGTCTGCCCAGGGAGGTGGTTGAGTCGCTGTCCCTGGAGGTGTTTAAGGTGAGGGTGGATGAGGTGCTTAGGAGCATGATTTAGGGACTGGTGGGAATGGTTGGACTCGACGATCCAGTGGGTCTCTTCCAACCTGGTGATTCTGTGATTCTGTGTGATTCTGTGAGGGGAGACCTCGTCGCAGTCTACAGCTTCCTCCCAAAGGGAGGAGCAGGAGCTGAGCTCTTCTCTCTGGTGACCAATGACAGGACCTAAGAAAACAGCAGGGAGATGTGCTAGGGGAGGGTTAGGCTGGACATTAGGAAAGGGTTCTTCATCCAGAGAGTGGTGGAGCACTGGGACAGCTTACTAGGGAAGCGATCACGGTACCAAGCCTGACAATATTCCAGAAGCATTTAGGCAACACCCTCAGAGACACAATGTGAATGTCAGGGTTGTCCTATGCAGGGGCAGGAGTTGGCCTTGATGATCCTTGTGAGTCTCTTCCAACTAGGGTTGTTCTATGAAATTTGTGTACTAGGAATTGTCGTTAAAATCCATCTCATACCTAAGGCGCTCGGCTGTAGTGCTGGAGCGACAGGTTTGTACATTTGGTTTTAACAGTTTAGTTTGGGAAGGACCAGATTCTGGAATAGCAGACCAAAGTCTACACTGGTTCTTGTATTCTAGAGGCTATGGGGTACAGTAAGGGTCACGTTTGGTCCAGGAGGAGTAATTTGAAGAATAAGGTGATTTGCACAGCTCAAGAAGAAATAGTCAGCATTTGCATTAAGTAAAAGCATGGGAAGTAAAGGAGGAGGAAGTACGGATGCACCAAATGGAAAGAAAGGGAGAGGGAAGTGGAAGAGGCTATCAGAGCTGATAGTTGCTGGCCTCTAATTTCACTGAGTTGCTCTTGTTGGAAAAAGACTAATTGTGATGCGCTTCGTCTTTCATGATTTTTCACACCCCAGCAAAGACAGATGAATCAAAATCTCATTGAAATGTGTAAAGCGATTCAGTATAAGCTCTGTTAACTTCAGCTTACTGATCCTGGGAAGAAGCTTACCCAAGTGTTCCTAAAAAACCCGTTGCCGTTCCTGCAATCCCTGTGAAGGGATGCGTTCTCTCCCCATTTCCTGGTCCTGGCTCCATTCTTCATTGGAACTTGTGTCTTTAGTGACTCGCACCAGCTGAGATGTAGCGTTTCTTACCAGGAATCTCTAATATGTGATGTTGCTTTTTCTTTTTAATTCAGGTTGTGAAAGGCCTTACCTATTTATGGAGTCTGAAGATTTTACACAGAGGTGAGTAACAGGTGCTTTTTGTTTTCCACTGAAATACCATATTATATTATATTATATTATATTATATTATATTATATTATATTATATTATATTATATTATATTATATTATATTATATTATATTATATTATATTATATTATATTATATTATATTATATTATATTAACAACACTTTCTACAGAGCCAGTAGATCATATTGACATCTGGTTTGATTCCAGTGGAGTAACGCAGAATGAATCTTGTGTCATTAGCCTTGCAGATTTTCTGGTAAAATATTTTTACTGCTGTTCTCTTTTATTGTCCTCCCTCCGCCCTTGCAACGAAAAAGATTGAAGAGAGAAATGAATTTTATAGAGATTTAGACGCTTAGGGTTCCAAACAGGTGCTTGGTGCAAAAATCAGCAAGAAAAATCAAATGTTTGACTAGTATTGAAAATAGAAGATAGATAATGAACTTTAAGCATTTCAGAACTCTAATGTGACAGCCACAAGCGCTGCTAGAGCTGGGGTATCTCAAACTGTGGCCCTCTGTCCTCTAATGGGGTGAAGAATAGTTAAAGAAACTTTAAACCTGTTTGGGCATAAGCTATTTTGGTGTTTGGCTGTTCGTTCTCCTTCCTGAAGCTAATCTGTAATTTTTTTTTAATTATTTATGTCTTGCTTTTTAATATCATTACGTTAGTTTAAAAATTTACTGATTTTGGTTAGTTCAGTTATACTACAGCTTTCAAAACAATGTCAGCTCCGGAAACTGAAAAATGCTGTTTAAAGAACAAAGAAGCTCTTCTTCCTACACCAGCGCCCTTCAAAAAAAAAAAAGAAAAAGTAACTCATTACATTTATAATGTTTCTAAAGTGTCTGAACTGCTCTAGTTCCTAATGTTGCTACCAATACTGTTTAATTTAACCCATCTGCTCACTCAGCCCGTGTGCACAGTTGGAGCGTGCAGTAGCCGACATCATTTGTGATTGAAAGAGAAGTGTAAAGCAGAGAGGTAGGAAATTTTAAGTTGCAAACCAGATAGGTAAGAGTGTTTCTTCTAGGGTGTCTGGTGTTGGAGTGGATGAGAAGGAGGTGTGAGGCTCGGGCGGGGTGAGGAGCAGTGCCTGAGTTAGGTACCCGGTGTCCGGTGTGATAGTTGGCTGCCTCTGGAGAGTCAACCAGGAATCTGTGTGGCGTGGGGAGAACACGTTGATGGGAAACACGAATTACCAGTACGTATTGAGGTCGTGCCTCTCCTTGGAGCTTTGGCTCAGGCTGTCCTCAGGCTTTCATGAAGAGTTTGTGGTGGAGGAGTAGATTGATCCTTCCTTTGTGCAATAGCCCAGCGAGCAGCTGTGCAAGAGGACATCAGCTTCGATTCCTCCTCGGTCTCACAGCGTCCCCTTCCTGGGAGATCACTCTGGTGTGAGGCCACAGGCTCTCCTCTCCAGAAGAGTGAGCAGAGATCAAGTAAGGACCTGGCTTTGTTACCGCCAGTGAGAGGGTGAGTGAAATGCGAAGGCTGCTGGCATGTTTGACCCTAGGCTGTCACTGGATTAAAAGAACAGAAATAACCCAGAGTCCATGACCAACTCGGTGCAGATGCAGGTTACCAGGGAGGCTTCATTTCTGATGATGGTTTAAACATTTCACCTACTAGCCTGAATGTTGCCAGGTGCTGAGATTTATCAACTCCATCAGCTTGCAGCAAGAGGATGAACAGTCTCAATAGCAGCGCTGCCGCAGCGATTGAAAGAGTAAATATAAAAGAAAAGGCAGCTGGAACATCCGTGACTTGGTATTGCTCGGAATTGGCTACATAGGCTTTGTCAGACCTTTCTAACACTCCAAAAGAAAAAAAGTAGATTTAAAATTCTGTTCCTCTGTAATTTTTTCATTAAGAATTCTGGCCACCTTCTGAAGGTGGTTGGCAGAGCGCATTGTGATAAGGCATAAATACTCTAACTGTGATGTTTTCTCCTGCTGCTGTAAATTTACAGCCTGGGTTCATTTTAGATTTTTCTGGTCTTGATCTATTGGCTGGATTGACCGAAGTGAGAACAGCTCTGTGGAATGGCACAGAGGGCAGAACTAGCATTCCAGGCTCCAGCAAAGTTTCCTCAAGGGATTGGTTTTCAGTATCACTCTGCACCTGGTCTTATGAGGAGCAGCTGGGGAAGCTGGGGCTGTTTAGCCTGGAGAAAAGGAGGCTGAGGGGAGACCTCGTCATGGTCTGCAACAGCCTGAGAGGAGGCTGTAGCGAGGTGGTGCTGGAGGAAATGGCCTCAAATTGCACCAGGGCAGCTTCAAGTTAGAAAAATTTCTTCACCCGAGGGGTTCTCAGGTGCTGGCAGAGGCTGCCCAGGGAGGAGGTAGAATCACCATGCCTGGAAGGGTTTAAAAGCTGGGTAGATGAAGTGCTTAGTAGTGATTTGCTTTAGTAGTGGACGGGCACGGTTAGACTCGATGATCTTAGAGGTCTTTTCCACCCAAGCGATTCTGTGTGTATTTCTATATCTTAAAAATGGGTTCGGAGAAATGCAGTGCAAGGAAGATGCCTGTTTCTCAAAGTATTCAGCTGTCTGCTGATTTTAATGCATCAAAGGTAAACGAAAGAGAATTTAACCCTGACTGCCTTGCTGTAACATGTAAAGCAGACCATGCCGAAAGCCCACGTAGGCTAAGAAGTCAAGAACTTCCACCATGGTGATAACTAAAGAGGAGAAGCAATCATCGTCAAGAAGCTGTGCAATGCAGTGCGGCAGCCGACAGTTTGTGACTAGAGCCTGGATTAAAGCAAAGGAAACAAACAATGAGCAAGTCTTTTATTCCAGATCAGACATTTCAGCAAATATTACAGCTTAACTTCAAAACAAACCTTGCAACTAATGAGGTGATAGCCATGCATATTAATAAACCCAAAGCTGTAGTCGTAGTCATCACACCCACATCAAACGTAAACATAAGATTAACACCTACACCACTTCTTTGGAAGATGTGAGAATGTCCCAATGATAAGTGTGCTCCTTTCCCCAGAGGATAAGAAGTAGAAATGGAAGGGTAATGAGAAATTAACTTAGATTTAAAACAGAATTAGCAATTAAACAACTCTAATTATGTACAAAGTCAAAGTTTGTATAAAGACGAACCAAAATCTGTTAAGTTCAAGAATAAGTATAGACCGTGTGCATTTTCTCTCATATGTTTTTCTCTGTTCACACCTCCTTATTAAAAAGGACGTATGAAATAAATGTTACCTGCTTGTGTTTAATTGTACTAATCCGTATTTGCATGCGTGACTGGGTACTGGGGACCAGTATACGTTGCATGCTTTGGGAGCCTCGGTTTCTGACAAGGTTTTGAATTTGCATGGGAGTTTTGGAAGCGTTTTCTGGTTTGTGATGTGCGAGGTGGAGCAGAGGTGACGATCTGCAGATCCTCCTGGACTGTCTGTTGGTTGGGTGACTGTCTACGGCAGAAGGGAGGGTTGTCCATCTCTTGTTTTCCATGGGATTTTTCCACACAAGGATATTCAGATCCTCTTTGTTTTGACAGCAGCTCTTGGAGCTGTGGAGTTCTGGTCGGTAGGGGCAGGCACCTGTGCAATATGAACAATGAGTGTTGCTGTCTTCCCAGCAGCAGCTCTGGTTTGCTGATGGTTCCACCAGAGGCATCCAGAGCAGCCTGTTTGACTCCCCCTTTGACCCCTTTGTAGCTTTGTGAGAAGTAATCAGTGTTACTGCCACATAGGCTGAGAGGGAATGGTTTTAAGCTGAAAGAGAGGAGATTTTGACTACATATTAGGAAGAAATTTGCTACTGTGAAGGTGGCGAGGCATCGGTACAGGTTGTCTGCTTGCCCCTATTGAATTAATCTTATTTTTTCAATCTGATTTTCCAGTTTGTGAAGATCCCGTGCACTTGCTGTCCCTCCCAGGTTGGCATTACCTGCACAGGGGACTCGATCTTATGGTCTTTTTCAGCCTAAAGGATTCTATGCTTTAATAACATGGATTATCATGTCATTTAACGTTGGTTATCATGTTATTATGGGTTTCCTTATCAGGGAGTGCAGGGATAGGATGACAGGGGGACGGTTTTCAGCTGAAAGAAGGGTGATTTAGCTTAGAGATTGGGAAGAAATTTGCTCCTACGCGGGTGGGGAGGCCCTGGCCCAGGCTGCCCAGGGGAGCTGTGGCTGCCCCGTCCCTGGAGGGGGTTCAAGATCAGGTTGCTTTAAGCAACTGATGCGGTGGGAGGTGTCCCTGCCCATGACAGGGGGTTGGAACTGGATGGGCTTCCAGCTCCCTTCCCACCCAAACCATATTATTTTATGAGTCTGTGATAATGACACAACAATACGTGTGTGTGTATCTATGCATACACATACTCAAAAGCTATATAAGTGTTGCTAAACACGTACATACGCACTCATGGACCGCTTAGGCTTATTTAAAAAAAAATAATCAGGACTCTGCACACACCATGCTGATGAGGTCATTAGCAGGAAAATATTTTCATTCTTCCAGCAGCTTCACATAAACAGGAACATTCTGTGAGCTGTCTGCAGCTAAAATTGTGCTTTTTCATCTCCTGTCTCCCTTGAACCTGGCGTATTGTGGGTTTATATTTTTAAAAGGAAAAGTCACGAGGCAGCTTTTAAAAATCTGGGTGGTTTCCCCCCCCCCCCCCCCAATCATCAATGTGTTTGCTTTTCAATGAAATGAGATGAGTGAAATGTTTGGTGTTCAAAAACCTGAACCTCTGACAGTTCTGTTTACTGGTGTGTAAGAGCTTGGAGGTCCCATTTATTTGCAGAGAGGTGAAACGACTTAGGCAGATATATCATAACGCGGACTTGTTCATCCTCTGTAATGATGCTTCATAGAAATCATTTGTATTAAGCAAGCACTGGTAATGGGAGCATAATGACCCCTTTTGGCTCTTGTTTAAATTCTTTCACTTCTAAACAGTAATATTAATCACAGGCAGATGGTGCAGAACATTATTTATGCACATTTGTTTTCCAAAACCAAAAAATGTTTAACCCATTAACTGAAGCGGTTTATGAAACAAAAAGGCTAATTTACTGATTGGGTGATTTTTATCCCCACTTTCCATAAGAGATCTTTGGTGAAGTGTCATTTTTGTCTAGGAATGTCACTTTTTTTTTTTTTTTTTTTTTTTTTTTGAGGAAACTAACACAGCTGCTGGAATTCGTAGTAAATATTGGCTAAATCCTTGATTTGTGGTGCTGTTCAAATTGTGCTGCAAGGATGGATGGTGTTTGTTCTCAGCGCTGCATGTTGGGCTGCACGGGTTTGGTTTGCCCCTTGCTCATGAGAGTCCTCGACCTGCATCGACTTCCCTCCTCTATGGACCAATGGCCAGTTGCTTTTTTTTTTTTTTATTTTAGGATTTTCTTTCTTAACTTTTGTTTGTGGGAGGATTTCAGGATCAAGCAACGCTTAATGAATGACAGATGTTTTTTTAATTATATCGACTTACTGTCTCATCCCACTTGGTAGCAGGGGAGGGGAGCCGGGGTCCGCAGGTCCTGGGTGAAATAGGGTGAGGGCTGGGTAGAGCCGGAGAGCTTGGCAGCTGGGCAGCCTTGGTGGGACAGGGGACAAATGTAGCGCAGTGTTTTTCTCTGGTGGAGCGTGTAAGGGAGCAAGGACTTGTTGGAGAACATCCTGCTTCTTCCTCTGACCTCATGACGCGATTGAGTCCTCGCAGAAGGAAAATTTGGCTCTGTGTGTGTTGCCGTGAGGTCATAGCGTCTCACACTTAGAGCTTCCTTTTGTCTTCCCAGACCCTTCACTCGTTATGGAAGGATTTTTTTCTGTCAAAATACAATGCATTTGGTCCTGTCCTGCTCCCACAAACGTATTTCCAGCCGTTCTGCACCAAGGTGTTTCTCCTGTCTGTTTGTTTACGACTTATCTTTGTTGCATCCTTTACAATTAGATACAAGGGGCTCCTGTTATACGTGGGGTTTTTTTAAAAAGCGCTGGCTCTATAAACAGCTGGATCGGTGCGAGATGTCAGTGTTTGCTGCCCGTGTAGTTGTAGCTGCTGTTTGGTTCATTGCAAATTCAGCCCGAGCCTAGTGACGACGTCGCTCTATCGGCTGCCGTATTTTTAGAAAGAAGGTTAAACAGGATTACGGCGCAACTGACTGTTCTCCTCGGGATTCGGGATAGAGCCTGCTGATGCCCTCGCATGTCTTGTTAGATTTAGCAAAGTCACTGGACACCGGAGAGGAAGGTGCCGCTCAGTGGGTTGCCACCAGCAAATCTCTAAGCCTCCCTGAAGTTTCAGTTAGAAAATGTATTCCTAAAACATTGGGAAGTGTACGGGAGATTTGGGGACCGTGTGGATCGCTGGGTCACAGTCTGTTGTCTCGTGACCTGAGGTAAAAATCTGTCAAAAATGTAGAGTATGGATTGAATTCCTAGAGGTGAAATGGAGATCAGGATACCTGAGCTGAGTCCATCAGTGCTGTAGCAGGGTGGAGATACTTGTGACTGATTTTCCTTTCGGCTTTGGGGTGAAATGAAGAAATGCAGTCATGATACCGATACCTAACTTGAAGCATCCAGCTCCCCTTAAGCTGCGTAACGTGCTGTTGAACGCTCCTCTTTCATACACTGGAGTTTTAGCTCAAATATAGGAGAGCTTTTAATCAGCCTGTTAATTGAGGTTATACATTTCTACATTACAGAGACAAATTAAGCAAGCTACTGTGGCTCCAGAAAACATCTGCTGAACAAAGGCAAACTTAACGATAAACAAAATTAGGTTCTTTTCCAGTTGGGTTTCATCCATCTGCACCCAATGAGTGTTCGCTCCTAAAGAAGGCAAAGATACAAGCTATTGCTTTTAATCCATTTTGACAGAAGAAAGCAGTGATTAGGCAAAGCCGCTGCGCTCTAATCTTCCCCCGTCTAAGCCAGGCCATAATGTGCACATTACGCTTTCTGACTGGCATCCTGAAGCAGAAAGATGCTCAATGTTTCCTGCACTGCAGTCGGGCCGGGTGTTCAGCAGTATATTCCTACTTCACTTTTACAGTATGCGACTTCTTTCGACAGCGGAAGGGGGTCGGCATTAAGATCTTTGCGCTGACAATCTGGCTTTACAATGTACATTGATGTTTTATTTGCTGGAGCAGGATTAGTAATCATTTCAAGGCGTTGCTGGCAGTTAACCTCTGTAAAAGCTCTGAAACGCTGGGATCGGAGCCGTTTTATGTAGTAGAAGCCATGGAGGTGGAAGCCAGTAGCTTTGAATAATGATGTGCACAAGAGCAAAGCTGCATCGTGCATTTTCCTAGGGCAGTAGGAGACTCGATTGCGCTTGTGTGGTTGTGTTTTGCCTGTATTCCTATATGGAGGTGTTTGTATGGGATCCTTTGGAATTTTTATGGACTATTAAATTCTGCCCGCGTCGCTACCAGGAATTAAGCAAGGGCTGGTAGAGCAGCAGGAGGCAGAGTTAATTGCAGTGTCAGAGTGCAAAGTCGCAAGGCTGGGATGAACCTTAAAAGGTCAGCCAGGTTATCCCTTGATAGGAAAACAGCCTTCACTGTTTGTGCTGTTGTTGGTGGCTTGTTCTTGAATTGTCCAGTGACTGAGTTTGTTCCCTCTCTCATTTCCACTTTGTGCTGTATCTGCAGATCCTTTTCTACAGACCTGCTTCCAGCCAGCACTTCAGGAGTTGTTTAATCTCGTATTTATGCAGTTGAATAATGCCTGTCTAAATGTAGTGCTTCCAACCTGCCCATATTTAATTTCATCTTATTTATTCAATCTGATTTTTCCAACTTACGAAGATCCCTTTGAGTTCTAGGTCCCATACTCCAGTGCACTTGCTGTCCCTCCCGGATTGGCATCATCTGCAGACTGGGACTCAATGATCTTGTGGTCTTTTCCAGTCTAAATGATTCTGTGATTTAATAACATGGATTATCACGGTATTATGGGTTCTTTATCAGGGAGTGCAGTGATGGGACGAGGGGGAACAGTTTTAGCTGAAAGAGATTTAGTTTAGAGATTGAGAAGATGTTTGTTACTGTGCAGGTGGGGAGGCCCTGGCCCAGGTTGCCCAGGGAAGGCGGTGGCTGCCCCATCCCTGGAGGGGTTCAAGGCCAGGTTGGATGGGGCTTGGAGCCCCTGATCCGGTGGGAGGTGTCCCTGCTCATGGCAGGGGTTGGAACTGGATGGGCTTTTAAGTTCTCTTCCAACCCAAACCATCTATGAGTCTGTGATCAGTATTTGAGGGGCACGGGTGCGATGTCATCTGTACTACTTGCTGACTGTTACAAATCTGAGTCTGTTAGAAATACATCTTTGAAATACGTCCTATGCAAATCTGTCATGCCAAAATCTGTAACCCTCTCTGTGTATACGGTGTGTCTCTAAGATAACATCGATTAAATCCGGTTTTGTTCCCTCAACAGATGTGAAGCCGTCTAATATGTTGGTGAACACGCGAGGGCAGGTGAAGCTGTGTGACTTTGGGGTTAGCACGCAGGTAATTCCCCCCGTAATGATCTGCCCGCTCTCTTTCTAGCGTCCAAATCACCTGGCTGCCAGACAAACAGCCCCACAGCAAGCTCCCCTCTGCTGGGACGGCCCTATTCATTTTTAATCTCTGGGCGACTTTTCTTCATCTGAATATGATTGTTCATTGTTTAATGACAGTAAAAACTGCTGATATTGTAATTACTACTTACGAATAGCAAACTTCATTGATATGCAGCTTTGATATGAAAGCGTTTTGGCCAGACAAAAGGGAGGGCAGAACGAGAGATGTGTCTGGGGAGCCCAACTGGCCCACAATAAAAATTAATATTGAGAGTAACAATAGTGGTGGGCTTTTACAATGTGCAGCACAAATTTTAATTAATTTCCATTTTGGGCCTCCCTGGAGAACTTCTCTGAGAGTGACCCATGAGCTTGCTGTGATGTTGATTTGAATTTCAGCACCTTTACTCTCAGCCAAACAGGAAGACCAAAGAGAAGGTCAGCCTTGTATTATAAGTTGTCAGAGTCTGTTGTCCCTCCAGCGTATTTAGTGCTCGTTGCATTCGAGTGATGAATGTGGCTTTATTCACATCTTGAGCCAGCTGACTGAAAAATGAACGCGTTCAATCCTACTTGAAATTGACTTTTTATATCAGACTGGTTTGGGGTACTAAAGAGATAAGCATCCTGTTTAACAGAATTGTTTAAGGTTATCTGCTATAAACTGTAATGCAGTGCTTGTTTAAATTGGAACCCTCATTCCGAACAAAAGAGAGATTTAATCATTTTTAATGCCTGTGCAGATAAATTTGTTCCCTTTTACATAATTTTTAGTTGATTTATAGGAATGATGATTGTAGGTTAAATGAGGAATAATTGCCCATTTTATTTCCACATTATCTTTATATTGTTCTAACAGACTGTTTTGTCTGATAGCTGGTGAATTCTATAGCCAAGACGTATGTTGGAACAAATGCTTATATGGCGGTAAGTGGATTTATGCAGGAATAACATTGAAATAGAAGTATTTGTTCACAGTCTTGCTCTGTGTATCGCAGGGTCTATTTGAAATCTATTCTCAAACTTCCATCTCTCTCTGCCCCCACCATAAGCTGTGTCGATTGTGTGTGCCGTGAAGCAGCTCCCTCTTGCCATCTCACAGACCTGCTCCCTTCTCTCTGTCCTCACCTACCAGCTGTGCATCAACTGCACCTCTTGCGGACAGGGAAGAGAAATCTTGGGAAACCCCATGGCAGAGGAGCTGGAACTGGGTGGTCTTCAAGGTCCCTTCCAACCTAAACCATTCTATGATTTCTTTCATGTATTTTTAGTTGCTTTTGATGCATTATAACAACTGGGAACAAAGAAGAGAGCCAGTTCAATGTTAAAAAACCAGTTTCCCGCTGGTATCCTGCGGCTCTTTGCACACCGCCAGCAGCCCCACGCTGTCCACAGTTTGGGAACCGCTCCTCCGAGCCTGCGGTTTAGCAAAGCATTTAAATATTTGCAGGAGTCTTATAGACTTCTTGATACCTAAACATTCATGTGGATGTTTCTCGTATGAAGCTGCCATGGAAATGTGAAGCTAAGTAGATTTGGATCAATAGTATCATGACGTTAACTTCTCTGTTGGGTGACGTTCATGCTATACGTGTCATCGGTACGTTTCACTTTCCTACACGCAGTTTGGTCAGAATGCTTCTTATGATGAGTCAACTTTTGACCTATTTCTGTGATAAATTCCCATCGTTTTGCGATCCAGGTAACACCTTGCCAAATGTCCTTTAGGGAAACTGAGGTTTGAGCTTAGCAGTTCTAGCTGACCCGAACACAGTGTTGGTGTCTTGGAGGTTCATACGGTGGTGAGAGCCAGTCTGAAAGGAAGTTAGTGTGTAATTTCCATTAAATCACTCTGAATAATTTTAGTTTGTTTAACAGATGTGAAATCTTAAGTGCTTCAGTTTAGAGCAGTATATTAACTGTTGTCTTCTAGTTTTGGCCATTAAAATTTCTTTAGCAAACGACTTATGTCATTATATTAATGAAGGAAAAATAAGTGTTCAGCTTGTTTAAAAAAAAAAAAGTGCAAACAATACGAAGTGGTTGATAGTTGAATTTTTCAAACCTCAGCAAAGAGGAGAGAGAAATCCATGACCTTTCATTGCTTTCAGGTATTTTTTCTTACTTTCTTGTAGGAAGAAAGCCAAGCAGGGTGTCCATTTATCTGCTAAGTGGTTTTCTAGTCAAGGTGTATGCATTATGTGCCTTCTGAAACACTTGTGTCACCGTCCTAGAAAGACTTGCGCTGTCCTGTGTCATCAGAATATTATGTGCAGGAAAATATTTTATGCCAAAGAGAAGAGGGAAAAAGCTGGTCTCGTGTATCACCACTTTTGTTTCTAAGCCTGCTGATTTCTATGCCTCCATTTTCTGAAAGAACTGGAATTCAGACAAATAAACAAGTTCATATTAATCAGCTTTTCCAACTCAGCTGTTGCTCTTCGAGTGGTCTTGAGCAGGTTTGAGAATTAAACTATATTACACTTCTAGTGCACAAATCAAGATCACTCTTCTCTTTCCCAGGTGTAAAAATAAATAAATTACTGTTTTTTTCTGACTGTTTGTAGATGAATGCAATGGGTTCATCTATTACTTGAAAAAGAGAAATTTTAGCTTAAACTTACTTGATCTGATTTTTTGCATTAAAATTGGTTTGCTTGCTGAATGAGTCATTTGTCGTCATCAAAATTAGAGTTGAGTCATCCAAAATATAATGAAGGTTATAAGCTTTGGTTTGCTGGCTTGGCAGACTGTGAGTGGATTTGAAACCATTAAAAAATGATGTTTCTGTTTATTTTAAACAAGCCAAAAAGCTTTTTTTGTAGTGAAATTTGAATTTCCAAGAAAAATTCATTTTCTATAAATGAAATAAATTAATTTTATCACCACTTTATATAGAGGAAAAGTGGATGAAAGAAGTAACCAGTTGTTGAAGTTTTGGGTACTTTTGTAGCTGCTTATCTGCATCAGTGTGAGGACCATTGTCAGTATAAAAGGATGCTTAAAAAGCGCATGTCCTTGTGTGATGCGTTGCAAACGAGTCTAAGATACACTGGCCTGGGCTAATTAAAAATTGTGGGTCACTGTTCAGCTCAAAATAAATGAGTCTCAGTCAAAGAGATCTTGTTCCAGTTTCATTCTGGGATGGTTTTTTAGGTTATGGCAGCTGTGGAAGGCGGCTCTCTGGTTTTTATTTAACGTTCATGCTGCGATAAAAGCTCTTGACCTGGGATTAGCAGTGCAGAGGAAGCATCCGAAAGACGCTAGACCGGCACTAATTTGGGAGTTTGTTTTCCAAAAAAGGTCTCTGGATTATTAAAGACTAAAAATACAGGCAGTGCTTTGTAGGTGGCTGGGCTAGACAGGTGCATTAACAGCACAGTGGGGAGAGAAGTCTCACGGAGCCTTTTATTGTTACATTTCATGCTGTACTTGACCTTGGAAATGCTTAAATTGTAGCTTTCAAGTGAAAACTAGCAGTTATATTTTACAGCATTCTATTTCATGAGGCATTAAACTTGCTATTAATAGTCTTGAGTGAAGTCTCTTTTTCTATAGGTCAAAAATGAAATTTAAAAAGTGTATAAAATAAAATAACTGCCATGTGACTTCGTTGATACTTTTAGCTTCAATTACTTTGGTTTTTGAACCGTAGTTACTCCCCAACCCCTCGACTCCACATGAGGAGTCTCTTTTCCTAGCATACCTTGCCGCCGTGCCTGGACTTAGCAGTAGATATAGCCGTGTGTGCACCATTGGGCTCTTGCGGCTTGACCTCTTGCTTTGCTGAGCATGTGCGAGCCAGTGGCTTTTTTTACTGGATAAATCAGCCCAAACACAAATGCCAAGGCCAACTTTACAAGTTGCATAGCAATGCATGGCTACAGCTGGTGAGCTCTAAGATTCTTTGAGTTTTCTCAGCTGATTTGCTTGCCCTGGGCTAGCTTTTGTGGAATAAGTCTGTGTATTTTTTTTTGCTAGGCTCAGGAAGATGTTTCTTTCCATCTCTTTGCAGCCTGAGCGGATTTCAGGAGAGCAGTATGGAATTCATTCGGACGTTTGGAGTCTAGGGATTTCCTTCATGGAGGTATGCAAGTATCTATTGTTTTCGTGTACGCGTTGCAAGAATCAAATGAAATGTAACATCAAGATATTTTAATGTAGTCTTTGTATGCTCTTTTATACGTGCATGCTTTTAACTATTGCTAAATTTCTTGGCTGTATTTAGAATGGGTTTGTTCCTAATGCGTTCAGTTCCATTAGATATAAAGAGCCTCTGTACAAACCATGGCACAGATTTAAACCTTCTAATAAAACTCTGTGTGAGAGCAAGAAATAGGACCTGGCATGTGGGTGCCTCTGCATCCTTTCAACCCCTCTGGGATTGAAGATGATGCTGTTTCTGCGTAGCATCTTAGCCGACCAGTTCAGAGTGGACTTTAACCTAGATTAAGAATAGAATTTGGCAGGTACAGGGTTTGAACTGGTTGATGGTCTTGCAGAATCTTTGCATGATGGTTTGAGTCTTTCCCCGTGTAATTAAATAAAGCGTTTGAATGGAAGCGTTGATAAGGGCTTTTAGAAAGGTTTCTCACGAACATAGTTTCAAGCAGGAGGAAGTCTTCTCAAAATGAAGCAGTTCAAAGAGAACGTGGTCGTAAATGGAGTCATTCCAGAGAACCCCAGCTTTCTGCAGGCTCAGCCAGAACACAGTCGGGTTTGATTCAGGGAAAAAGATTGGGATTTGCAGCTTGGGGTTCATCAGATGTTTTAAGAAACACAGTTTTCAATGACTTTATAAAACTGAATGATTGTAGGAAAGATAAACTACATTGTGTAGGTTGAGAAGAAATGCCTGTGTTGGGGTCGCGTCCTGACAAGTAAAATCAGATCTGGCATGGTATGGTCTGGGAGAAGGGACAGCGAGCTCTGCTCTGGGGGTGACAAAGGGGTATGTTCACGTAGGCTTTTTCGTGCTGGTCTTGGCCGGCCACAAACAAGCCAGCTGCAGCTGGAAATCCTGGGAGCTGTGACAGCCAAAGCAATGAGCTCTCAGGACAGTTCTTCAGCTCATGGACAGGCCCAAGAAGGCACTTCTCCCTGCTTGAAGCAATTGTTTCTTCCTTTAACAACAGTTCATTCAAACCATTGGTGACTTGCATCATCTTTCTTGCACAGCTTGGAAAGGCATGATATGAGCAACTGAAAAATATAGGTGCCCTTCTCTTCTCGTATAATATCGTCTCGGTGAGGTGAAGCTGAATATACTTCTGGTGAAATGCAACTGAAGTTTTTAACAGAAAATAAGATAGAAGTTGAGTAGTCTTGGTGCTAGCCCGCTGCAGGCTTCATGTTTTGTAGCTGAAAGTTAACCGAGACTAATATAACATTTTCCAACAATAAATTCCTTGCCAAATCAGTTTTAACCAAAATGAAAACACTTAATGCTGAATCATTGCATCCAGACCTTGTAAATCTTTTCCAGAGTCTGACTGAAGCTAACTCTGAGTTACAGTAATGACATGCTTTAACGTCTCACAGGGGATACAGTTCTCTTCATTTGTTTTACTGCGAATTTTAATGGTTTGTGACACTGGAGAGCCTTCACAGTTTTGGGAGAGATACAGAACATACTCACACCCTCTGCAAATAAATCTAGCCGACAAAGGGCTGAAGTGAGATTTTACTGCATTAGAACTTGCCTGTGATGTTCTCCCCGATTCACAGTGGAACAGAGTGATATAAAGGCAGAAGCAAGCGCTTACTGGTTCCTCTGCTAAATAAAAGCTGTATTTCAATGTGCAGCATGATAATTTACTACTTGGACCAAGACATTTCGAATTTAGTTAGGGTTACTGCTAGGTAACCTGGCTGGTGACCAAGTGGATTTGGAGGATGATGATTTTCACCTATATTAGCCAACATTAGGAAAATTCCTTTCATTTACATTTGCTCTCTTCTTTCAAACCTTCTCAAATTTTTTTTCCTCTCTCACTTTCCACAAGTGTCTTCTGAACCAGAAGTACAAAAACCAATTTGGTTCTGTGCGTTCTGTTAATTGGTTTGTCATCTGGTCCTCTGAGACCTCTCTTCAACATGATCGCTGCTCTATTGAAGTGGTTTGAGTGATGTGTTAAATGATGAAAACAAGGACAGTGGCTTAGAAAAATGTCTCAAGAAAGGTGAAAAAGATGCTCAAAGAGCCACATAAGGTCACTGTCGTTAAAGTAACACAGTATTGACGTGGGGATTGGTAGTGGAGACACCCAGGCTCTTGTTGGTGGAACTGTTAAAAAGGGAAGTTAATATTTGCTGTAGGATTTTAAAATCATCTCCACTTAGTCACGTAATATTACAATCCTTATGACTTCAGGCTAGCACTGTTATAGCACTTTAATTTAAAAGAAATAGCACGTGGGACCAAGTTTGTGAGGGCTGTTCTGAAGTATGATAATATAAAATAGCAGCTAAGTAAACATTTTCTTTAATATTCTTCTGAGCCTTTAAAATATCTTGAATTTAGTTGCTGCTAAGGTCTCTGTAGTGAGAAACTGAAATGTCACTTTTGAAGGTTAAGAAAATTGCCCCAAAAACTTGCTGGCAGAGTGTGGAAAGTTTTAGAAGTGGGCATCTAAGTTTTGGGAGGTGGTGAGTAGGTAAGGAGTGGAAGTAAGAGGACTTGGAGGGTGCTCAGTCTTTCCTGTGCCAAAAATAAAATAAATAAAAATGATGCTGGGTTTTTTTGGTTATTATTCTTTCTCTTTTTTTGAGAGTTTGCATTTCTTTCTTTGAGATTTTCTGAAGTTAATCAAACTTAATATGTAACCTGTAAACTGTTTAAAATTGTTTTATCGTGAATACTTTGAGAGTTCTCGTGAGGTTTTTAGACGTTGCATTTAAGTGCTCTTGGGTTGACAAAGCACGTTCAATTTAAACCAGTGACGTTACTGTCACTGCACTTAAGATTGTGTCAGCATTTTCATTATAAAAGCCATTTTTCAGGGGTTTATAACTCAGTCGTAAAATGCACTCCAGGCTGACTGGGCTGAATCTGAGAGTGCTTTGCATTCTGTAACCGAGTCGGTCTCCCTCCCAGAACCGTGCCCTGCCCGGAAGGATAAATTAGATTGCCTAATATTTCTTGCTACCTTCCAGCATGACTCTAATTCTGCCCTGCATGGCAGCTACCCAAGAGTGAACTTTAAAGCATCCAAAACAGGATAAATTACATCTTGTTGATTTTTGTTAGGCAGCTCTCTTGCCCAGGGATGCCTTTTTGTGGAGATGTTTGATGAGGAGGTGTGCCTTCAGCTGAGCTGCTTCTCCTGGGAGCAGACACTGCTGTAAGAGACAAGAAGCGGGGTGAGAAGAGCTTTGGTGAGACCCCGTAGGGTTGGTGTATTCGCAGGTCCTTCTCCTTCCACAGGGTTTCTCATGGATTTCACCATCTCTGAGCTGCCTGCTGAAGAGCGCGGGCGTGCTCTTGAGGCAATACTGAGGACAAGAGGGGTGGGAGGTGAGGAGAATGGAGTCTTGGGAAGGGAAGGAGAGGGAATAGGGTTGCGATCCGAGCTGTTCATTGAGGCTTGCAGATCTTTGCCACAAGATCCAGGGCTCTCTTTATCTACACGTAGAATTGTTATTACATTGAAACACAAGAAATGAAAGTGATTTGCGTATACCACAAAGTAATTTTTGGAAGCAGAACAATCAAGCTCATATGCTTGGCTAATGAGAACTACTTGCACCTCCTTTTGTATCACACCCTGCTCTCTATTTTCCACTGTCTTCTGCTGAGAAAAACAGCTACTTCCCTGAGTTTCACACCTCTTTTAAATTCTTGCATGCTGTCCTTCGGGGAAAAGGAGTTTGTCTATCCATTTTAATGTCAGAAATAAGTTCTGAAAACAACCCAAACGTGGATTTTGAGTCTTTGGTCATGGGAGTTCTGTGTTATCTGTATATTTGCAAGAGCTTTCAAGGATTGCCAGTGTTAGGTTTGTATTAAGATGCTGGTTTAAGCAACGTTTTAAGCAGTCATATGATGGATTTTCGGCAGTTGTGTGCGTTCCAGTGTATAGGAACACTAATATATATCTAACAAACATACCTTGCATCCTGTGTTTCAGGCCTACATAGATATCTTCTGAGTGGGGTTAACGCTGGTTGCAGGCAATGTCAGCATTCTGGAGTCTTAGAATCTTTGGCACACTGAGGCTGGGAGCGCACACAGGGGTGTAAGAGGAGCTTGCTCAGGCCATGAAGGCAATTCATAGAATCATAGAATGACCAGGTCGGAAGAGACCCACCGGATCATGGAGTCCAACCATTCAGGAACATGTTTGAAGAGGGTGCTACAAGAGAAGCAGCTTTATTTTCCAATTATTCTCTTAAATCATTTCAGTCTTCAAGATGTTTAACTGCATAAAACTGATGTGAAGACTCATGTATATTGAATCTGGTCAAGGGGAGGAGATTTCAGAAGAATCGCATACGATCACCTTTGAAGTAATAATGGTTCAAGATCAAGTTTGTGAGCTGATCTGCAGGAAGTCCTGCAAACCACAATTTCTTCTTCTGCAGGTTTTCACTTACGTATGGACATTATCGTTGGTCTTTCATCAGTTTTACACCCTTAGCTAAACACTAGCAGGTAGATGTCGTGGGGCAATCTGAGACCCAAAACTTGATGGTGCAGCATGGATTCTGCAGTGGCACTGGCGACTCAGCGAAGGTTTGGTAAAAAGGGGGTATGGTCATGATGGGGCAACTGCGAATGTCTGTGTGGAAGCAGACGTGGACCATGCAGTGACCTACAATGTTAAAAGCCATGCTGAGCAGAGGCAGGAGGAATATCAATTAAAATAGCCCATTACAAGATGGCAAGGGTCAAGCTTACAGGGGAAATGAGAATTTGAGTTTAATCTCCATGCAGAGCAGGTGTCTTGATATTGTAGCAAAAGACTTGGCCTAATGAGGTGTCTCCGATCAAATAACAGTTCTTACTGGACTTGTCCTTCCTTTAGAATGAGCAGAATTTAATTCTGCGAATTTAAACAGAAGAGGCTGTGAGAGGCCTTGCCATGGTGGTGAAAGCCACGAGCTACAATGATGAGCTGGTGCTGGCAGAGCCACGGAGAATGGCTTGTAGTGGAAGACATGAGGTCATCATTAAGCAAATGTGTGAAGTGCACGATTTCCTCATTCCTACGCTGAAAATTGAAGAACCTTCGTGAAAAGGAGACAACTTTATGGAGAAAATGTTTCATTTCTGGCCTTTTTGTGGTTTCATGAAATATAGCTGAGAGCAGACTCATGCCTTGAGCCCTTGGGTCTTGCTAAGACCACTGATAAATGCTTAGGTGTGACTGTTGAGTAAGAGACATCTTTTATTTAGGATCAAGAAAGTAAAAGGTGGGGTTTTTTTCAGTGAGCCTCACCCTGTACTCCCTATTTTTAAGGAGGGCTGTTGTGGTGTGATGATTGTGACTTGTACAGACAAATCCTTGCATTACATTAAGAGTGACTGTAACACACAGAATTTTGCTCAGTAACTTGAGTTGTTCTTATTGTAGACTTTTTATGTGAGTTTCATTCATTCTGTGCAGAATGATGCACTTCAGCAACTTGTTCTTAGGAAAAGTCTGGCCTAGTTTTTTCTCCCCCCTGACCTATTTCAAGCAGTTTCTCCGAGCAGTGGCCAGTAGCTCTGTTTCCTCAGCAGCCACAGGATGAAGAAAGACAGTGTCCAGCTACCTAATGATGTTTGTGGCAGCAGAATTAGAAGTAAAGGTACCAGTGCCTGAGGGCTGGGTCATGAATTAATAATCGCTGTGTGGTGGGAGAGGCCCGTCAGAATAGCTGAAACCGGGGAAGTTGCCTTGCAGAGCGCTATCAATCACTCAGTGACCATAACTTCCAGTAATTAGTGTATTTTATGGGCCCTTGCTTCAGTGACTCGGAAGCACATATGCTCCACTCACAGCTAAACTTAGCCGGAGTAATATTCCAGGATGATTTATCCGCCTGCTGCACTGGGATGTAACCCTATATTAGGTGAAGATTGTGAACTAAGCTGCAATAAAGTGTAAGTTTAGGTACAGTTTGCACGGGTTGAGACCTCGATGTATCACGTTTTGCAGCAATTGCTCTTAGGCCACTGTGGGCAGCGAAATAAATAATACAGTTCTCTGAGTAGACAGATGAGTGGACAGTTACAGGGTAACATCAGCTGTGGTGTATTGGTAATATATAGGATTATGTAATCTTGATTAATTTCCCTTATACTGTGTCGAACAGCTGTTTCTACTTTCAAAATGGGGAAAATGTAGAAATGTTTGTCAGTTGATTCTGCCTTGTCCTGTTTAATTAGTTCGTAATAGCAGATGGATCCTCATGGTTGAGAAGCTGGACAGGAGCTGGCAATGTGATGATGAGACGTTGGCCCAGGTTGCCCAGGGATGTCGTGGCTGCACCCTCCCTGGAGGTGTTCGAGGCCAGGTTGGATGGGACTCTGAGCAACCTGAGCCGGTGGGAGGTGTCCCTGCCCATAGCAGGGGGGTGGAACTGGGTGGGCTTTAAGGTCTCTTCCAACTCAAACCATTTGATGATTCTATGATACTATAATATGCACTTGCAGCCCAGAAAGCCAACTATATTCTGGGCTGCGTCAAAACCTCACTGCAGCCTCTCGATACTTAAAGGGGGCTGATAAGAAAGATGGGGAGAAACTTTTTGTCAGGGCCTGTAGGAACAGGGCAAGAGGTAATGGTTTTAAATGAAAAGAAGAGAGGTTTAGACTAGATATTAAGAAGAAATTCTTTATGTTAAGGGTGGTAAAACACTTGCGGAGGTTGCCCTGAAAGGTGGTAGATGCCGGGTCCCTGGAAACATTCAGGGTCAGGTTGGATGAGGCTCTGAGCAACCTGATCCAGGGAGAGGTGTCCCTGCAGGGGGGTTGGACTAGGTGACCTTCATGGTCCCTTCCAACCCAAACCATTCTACGATTGTCTGAACTCCAGCGGAGATGGAGAGCGGCTGTGCCGCCGCTGCACTGAAGCTGAGCTGCATTTCCACCAGCATCACCAAATTTAACATTTTTTAACGGAGCCCTCAAGCCCAGCATCCACTCTGGAGCCCTCAGCACAGGGAGGACATGGAACTGTTAGACTGGGTCAAGAGGAGGCCACAAAACTGATCACATTTAACGTTTTTTAAAGTTTGATAAAAATCAACGTTTTTTAACATTAAATTTAGACGCTGAACCTAAATCCAGCCAGCAAATAAGCAGGAATCGCCTCTGCTCAAATAAGTGGTCTCATTAATGGCTCTGGGCCGTCTGAAGTGAATTTTGAACCCGACACTTTCCCTGGCAGGCCCACGTCCCACCTTTCTCCCTTCGGAAAAGGCGCCGCTATTCTCAGCAGCACCTTTGAAGACGCAGCGGTAAAAGCCTGGTAATGTAAGGGATTTGTGGCGAGGAAGAAATGTGCAATTTAGTCATGATTGTCTGCAGCCTTTCGTTTGCGGTGCGTTCGCTATAGTTCAGACTTAAAAGAAGTCAAAGTGAAACTAATTATCTTTAATTAAGGTGAATTAGGCTTTGATTTTTAATATACTTTGTGTAGCGAGATCTTGAACTCATCTACTCAAGCCAAGGAACGTCCCAAAGGTTATTAGGGCGTATTTCTGTTGGGCCTGGCGGTGTTGGTAATAACCTTCTCCCTCGTAGGCCTAGGCACGAACAAATATGTCACTTCATCAGTCTCTGTTACCCGCGCTTATGCCCCTCCGCAGGGGTCGCAGATTCCACAAGTTATCAGCTAATGGCGTTATACATTAAAAATTGAAGCTTTCCTCACTCTGAGGCCTTTCAAGGCTTTGTTCTTAAGCCCCAGACACTTTGGAGTGCAGCTGCAAACTATAGGCAGAAGATTAAATTAATTTGTAACTCTTTTTCCGGCCTGCATTACTAAATCCTGCACATTTAATTGAAACCCTACTTCAAGATGCTTTGTGTTTCTGTTCTTCTTTGTTGTCAGTTTAACCTCAGAAGCACTTTAACGCTGGTAAATTGCTGTTATATCCTTTTGGATTCCCTTTTTTTTTTTTTCTTCCTTTAACTGTGCAATAGGAGGATGGTGAAATTGATATTAGAAGAAAAATCTTAGGGTAGTTTTTGAGGTATTTAATATTTATTAAGGTCCATACCCTGCAGAGTTTCAGGTGATTTTAAGCCGTCTATCTAGGAATGTATAAATTGGTCTTGGAATGAAATTTCACCTAGGGAATTTTATGTTATCCAGTAGTTAAGTCTGATTTTTAAAGTTTCATGTGTCTGAGTGTTCCGAATTGGCGGCTGCTTTTCCATAAAATGAGGGTTTAACTGCAGTGCACAATCTAAATGCAAAATCCTTAGATGGAAATTTAATTGTGTAAAATGTGCACGAGGTAATTAAGAACAAATTTTAGAACATTTCAGCCTATAAAGTCCTCCTTCAGCTAGATCGCTAGCGATATTGTAAGTGCTTATTTTCAATTTGCAGTTATGCTGAGAAACATGGAATGTGTCTAAATTAAGAATAAAAACATCCTATGCTTTTCAGTGTAACTGTAAATTAAAAAACAACTTGCACAACATAGACAATAATCTAAGTGGGAGACTTTATTGCCTGAATGGCCTAAAAATATGTTTTGAACTTCCTTCGCCTCAGTCACTTTCTGAACAGGCAAAGGGCCAGGATACAGTTGTAATTCCCGTTAATGCTGTGCAGGCAGGCAAGAGCGAGGTGGAGAAAGCACTTTGACAGGGAGGATTTCTGCATTTCCATCTTCTGTTCCAAAATTATTAATTATCCTATTTCCACAAGTTACTTGAATTTCGTGATTGCATCCGTGTATGTGTTTGAGAATGGGTTAGAATGGCTTCCCAGCCCTTTGTGTGGCTGCTCTGCACAGAAGGTTTAAGCCCCCGCCTCGACTGAAACTTATTGCCTCATGGTATTTTTGCTTCCCCCTCATGTGTTTTTAGTGTATTTAGATACAGTTTGATAAAAATCAACATACACGCGGGCTGTATCTGTGCCTGTTATGTAATAATTGGGAATTGTTTCTCGGTTTATCGGTGACTGTTTTAGATGGTGCAGCTCGTACGCCCGTCTGCACCTCTGCCCGAGCCGAGGGGAAGGCTCCTATCAGGGATCTGCCTTCGGAATTGCACATCGTTTTCAGGACACAACTTCTGAGCCTTTTTAAAAGGATCCTTGGTTCTTTTACAGTTGTGTAGTGGAAAGGAACCCGTATGGAAGTAAGAAAGAACCATCTCCTTGAAATTTAAGCATTCCCTTCTCCCCTCCTTCATATCCAGAACTGATCAGTTCCCAAACCTAACCATTATGAATGGAAATGCTGTCTTTTTGTTATAATGCTTTAAAAACAGAAGTGCAGGTGCCTGAGTTTTGTTATGTAGATGCAGAGGAGATAAGTTTTTGATAGTGTGTTAGTTTGGCAGTTTACATTGTTTTGTACTCTACCTTGGGCTTGTGCTGCATATGTTGACATGACTTCTTGAGACAGATGACAGGGCACTGGGAAATTCCTTTAGCAAAACTCTAATTTGTTTGGGTTTGGTTTTTTTTTCCTTCATTTTAACTGTGATGCTATTTATAAATCTAAATCTACATACAGAGGTCATTGGTTGGCTGAACTTAAACCATTTTACTTAGTAAATTTAATTAAGAAAATACAGTGCAACTCATAAGCAAATGAGTTTTTCCTAGTTTTAAACCAAACCACCCTCTTGAGTGCTGATTGCCTCACTCGACCCCTGGTGATATAGAAACAGGCAAAATTAAAAAGGACATTAAAGCTTCATTAAATCTGAAACACATTTAGTACAGTGACATATCTGCAGGCTATTTCGGGGAAGATTACATACTCTTTGGTAAGTTTCTTAATTTATAATACCTTGACAATCTTATGGGAAGGAAACAACTCTGGCTAGATGAATCGAGTGATGATTCAGGGGGATGCGGAGCTGGTGTGTGATCTCTCCGTTGCTGCATGGCTCTGCAGTTCTTACTCAGTGAGCAGCTCCACTGAGAAACATGGGGCTGTTTTCTTAACAACCCCCAAAGAACTTGTTCCTGATGCATTTTGGATTCTTCAAAGCTCATTTGTACACTCTCTACTTATCTGTGGCAGAAAACTGCTCTTTCCGCAATTATTCTGCTGCCTTTGGAGACCCTGCTGAGGCGTGTGGTGGTCAGGGAGAGGAATCATCAGGGAGAATGGGAATGCTTAGTTTGAAGTCATCATCAAGGCAGTGGTCGTTTTTCTGCTTAAATAAGAACTGCAGAGTGATGCCTTGTTCTTACAGACATAATTATTTTCTTGTTCTACAGTGAGATAACTATAACATTCCTACAAGTATTCAGCTATTGTAGTGGCTATTCTTAATCAGCAGTCACTGGCAAAATCAAAATTTCTTCTACTTGTTTTCATGGAGAAGCGTTTGGTATTTATGGGTTTATTTCCAGGCACTGGCAGGTTTATTCCTAGGTGTTTATAGGCTGTCCAACAGCAGTGCTTCTGAGGCTCTCAAGCAGCTTCTTGGAAACTAAGAATGGCCCTCCTAGAAGAAGAGAAGATGAAAAAGGGCACCACTTCGTATGTTTTGTTGTCTCCTGGTCCTTATGATGGAGCACGACAGAATATGTAGTCTTTACTTAACTATTTAGCAGTGGATTTCAAAGCCTGCCGTCAAAGACTGGCTGGAGAGATGCTCTGAGCTGAGAGAAGCTGTGAACCAGACACAAGTGACAAAAAGGGTGGCAATTGAGTGTTCAGAGATATCATACAAACTGAGTAGCCCTTCTAGAACCCCCTTGCTATGTCTGTAGATTTTCAGGATAGATCCCATCTCACTATTGCAAAAAAATGCTTTTAGGAGTAGTCACCAAAAACGTTGTTTCCTCTCTGTATTTCTCTTGCTTGCCTCTCACACAAGTGCTTGAATGAGAGGAAGTGCTCTCCAGTTGCACCAGGGAAGTTTAGATCGGATATTAGGAAAAACTTCTTTACTGAAAGAGTGGTGAAGCATTGGAACAGGCTGCCCGGGGAAGTGGTGGAGTCTCCATCCCTGGAGATGTAGCTGTGGTGCTTCAGGACATGGTCTAGTAGACATGTTATTATTGTTTTGATGGTTGGACTTGATGATCTTAGAGATCTTTTCCAACCTTACCGATTTCGTGATTCTGTGACTTGCTCTGCTTTTGCAATGTCTTTCCTCTGAGGATCTGAAGGAAGTATTTGCTAAGGCACCACACCCGAATGGCTCCTCCGATACTAGGTTTGGACAGCATCTGGCATTGCAGAAAGGACGCCGTCCTCACTGTTGCCTGGCTACTTTCGCTCATGCTGTCAGCTTCTGCTGATTACTTTTCCATGACCTTTTTTCCTGAACGGGTGAGGCTTTGTGTATGTCCGTTGGTCTTTGCCCCATCGCTTCCCCACCTCGCTCCAGCTCTGCCTATGCCTTATTGATCATACTTGGGGTAGTTTTGTGCTGCCAGCCAGGCTGAAATTTCATCACAGGTCAGCACAGCTGCTGCTGTCTGGCTAGGTCAAGTAACCACGGCACTGAGGAGCTCAAATATCAGTGGCAGTACAGAAGCAGCTTTCACCCAGCACTGACACGTGGGTTAGCCTTTGCAGTGGCTGAGACCTTCAGCATTGGTGCTTCTACCTAGTCTGACGCGAATATACCTAGTTTGTCTTGCCGACAAAGCAATGATAGTAGTGCATCCATAACCCTTTTGGTAGACCTTCTGAAGCTTGGCAAGGGGAGGATTCACAAAGGTTAACTGGAGTGCAGAGAAGCTCATCTGACTACATCGTCTCTGTAGGTCGTAAAGAGAAGTGGGATTCTCCAGAAAGAAAGTCAGACAGAGCTGCTCTGAATGCCCTTTTGGAGGAGTCTGTGTCAACCTGAAAACCCTTCACTGAATAGCAGACAAAATAACATAAACTAGCTGTGGTTTGTGGAAATTATTTCCATGATTCAGGCACCAAATGGGATTCTTCTTGTATGAAGAATTTGTTATGGAATATGTATTAGCATTATGGCAATAGTAGTGTTGTTGGGTCTAATACCGATACCAGCAGATATTCTAGTAATGCATCAATCGACTTATAGAACAGTGTGGGCAACAAATCCAGTTGATACGGTGTGCAGTTGAAAGCAAATGTGAAGAAAAGACGTGTCTATTTGTGGGTGCCATGGTCTCTCCCCAGATCCCACTGGCAGGTTCCTAGTTGGGTTTGACACCAATAAGGAAGCAAACCTCGGCTGTATAACCCAGATTTTACTCTGAGCCAGTTAGGGAAGGACTTTGGGAGTTCAGTGCACGCTCTACAATACCTGTTCATTGCAGATAATTATCAGTAAAGGTCAGTGTCGGTGGCCTCGCTATTGAGGCTGAACTGGTTTAATTTAGAGAGTCCTCAGGAACTTGGGCATCAAACGGTGTCGCTAAGTGGTACAGACAAAAGAGCTTGAGAAACAGAGAAATATTCAGAGCGCAGAACAAGGGGTAATTGTTGTGAACGACTCCATTCTAAATACAGCTTTTTGTGTGTTTGCAGCATTACTTTTGCTGACGTTTTCCAATTTATACAATAGTAAGAGTTGAGTACTTTTCTCTCTTTAAGAAAATGTGCCCTCCATGCAAATCTATATAACTAGACAAATATTATTTCCTTTCCCAGCTTGCTCTTGGGAGGTTTCCATATCCTCAGGTAAGATTGTTCATTACTGCTGTTTGCCACTGTGACATTCATTCCTATGTATGAAGGTGCAGAGAGCAATTGTGAACATTTGAGCCACATACAAATAAATCTGTCCTGTTAAATTGAAAAGTGGGATCTTGAAGGAGTCGTTTAGAAGTCTCTATTGATTTTTTTTTTTTTTTTCCTCTTCTCCAAACTCTAGATTTTCTTTCCCTGGGGAGAATGAAAATTATGATGGTGTTAATGACTGGTCTGTTGTGAGATTAAAAAATAATCCAGTATGTACAACAGCGCATTTGAAGCTGGAAGGTGTATCTGCTCCTTTTTTAATTCCAATTTTGAATAGTGCTGCGATGGTCTAAAATCTTCGTAAATCAAAAATACAATGTGAATGGAGTAGTTAAGGGAGCTCTGGATTCTCCTTTGTAAGAGAACTTAATATTTTATTTGGCGTTTTCTAAATTCCCACTAACCTAACTCTGTTTCTCGTGGTTAAAAGTGTTTCCCTCCTCAGTGGCAGCGTTTGGGCCAGTGCTGAGCACTGCATTAGCATGTAATATTTCACTGTGTGTGCTTGAAAAAAAGATGAAGCTCTGAACAAAACAATAATCCAGAAATAGGTTTGATGATTACTTTAAATTTGTATTGCAAGATGGATGTTAGAATTCCTCATAACAAACTATTCTGTAGTTCCGCAAATTATCCTTTCCTGGGAGAGAGGAACAAGTGAAGTGTCCAGGGACTAAAATGAATTATTTGAATGTGGTTTTTATGTTTTCAAATGTTTTATGAACAGTGTTTTCTGCATCTTGGTCTATACGGATCAGAGTGCCTGGAGGCATGTCTGATTTAAAGGTGGTGTTGGTCTGTGCTCTTTAAGCATCTATTAACTTGCTATTATTATGCAAATAACTGTTGTAATACACATACTAATTTATGCATGGTTAGATTATGCAGATGCCTCACAAACATGGTTATTGAATAATAGGCTGGGACTCATTCTCTCTCCCATTTTTATAAGCTGTTTTAAGCAAATTCTCCTGACACTTTTAAGGACTTGCAAAGGTTTTGGCGATGTAGAAATACACTGATTTTTTCACTTTCTCGGCTCCTATGGAAAATGTTTACTGAGAGCAGAAGGTATTTTGCATGTTGTACCCGTTTTCAGATGTACCCTCTCCTTTGAGAGAGGATTGAAAGAGAAGCTCTTGTGTTGAAGTGTCCTCCATATATCGGCGTACTCGTTGAGTGTCTTGGTGTTCGTTGTAGATGATATAACACGAAATCAGAGTGATGAGGGCTGCAAGTTAAGATAACCCTGTGTTCACAGAAGGGCTGGCGCTCAGGGAAGGAAGTTAGAGCACGCACACGATATATGATTCTAGGCAAAAGTTTGTTTTCTGAATTGGAAGCAAAACATGATTGCTAGTTGAAGGTCCTTTTTGCTGTTCTAATTAAAAAACAGATCGGGTTTGGAAAAGAATATTTGGCAAGTCAGTAGTCCATGAAATTGTGTATATTTTATAATGTAAAGCAGTTGAGGAGGTGAAACTTTAAAATGTAGCTATTCTGCTGTTCAAGCAACTGCTTTTCATAAGGATTTTTTTATGTGAGGATAATGTACTTCAGACATGTACTTACATAGCTGGTCACAAGAACCCTTAGAAAACCGTCCTGATGAGGGGGATAATTGGATGGGGATCAATATCTAAATATCTCTACCTCCCTAAGTGAGGGCCTGGTTCTGCGGTCACTCGCTTGAGTAAATCCTCCTCACTGCAGTGGGCTTGTTCCAATGAATGAAGTTAATCACACGTGTGCTCGCGTAATTTGTCCGTGCATAACTTGAAGTTACTTCTCGCTGAAATTGGAAAGCGTGGGTACGTGTGTGAGAACACCCGGAATTTCCTGCAAATCAATATTTGTCTGCAGCTGGAGCTGGGAAAATATTTTTCTTTCCCTTTTTCTTTGTTTTTAAAGCAGAGACAAATGTTGTGTGCAGACTTGGTTTGAATGAACGAGATTTATAAGGGGAATTGATGCAGTGCGGAAATTCAGGACTCCTGCAATATGCCAGTAAGACTGAAGGATGATTTTTTTTTTTTCTGGCCTTTAATATCATATTTAATGATGGAACTCGTCACTTCTCATTTTCCGCATCTTTTCTAAATATTTTTATAATCACGCTATCGTGATTTAATCTTACACTCAGAATCAAGTCTTATCTTGAAAGCACTTAAGCGACTGCTTGTGTCAGTAAAGTTCCTTATGGGTGTGTTTGCAGTCTGTAAATTATATTTTTTTTGATTTGCAGCTGGTTTCCTTGTGTGCAGCCAAGGGTAGCGATCGCAGCGAGGAAATAATAAATAATGACGATCAGAACAGAGTCTTCCACTCTAAAACTTTGCACAGGCAGCTCTAGCCCTTAAAATATAGTGAATTTCTACTACTGTTAAGGTTTTCATTGCTTTGTTGTTCCTTTCGCTGCCATGGTATTGCCAGGTCGGATCGCTTACTCGCCGTGATGGGAAACTTGTAGAAGTAGTAGGGTGTGATTTTCATCAGATTTTCTGTGGACAGGCAAGTGCTTCAAGGGTGTGTTCTTCCCCCGATGTATTTGTGTAACTCTTGAAAGCGATGGGAAGGGTGCACGCACACACACGCACCAGAAAAAAAGAGCATTTTTAATCAAGTTCTTTCCTACATACACACGTAAACATGAAAGGAAAACCCTTGCAGTTGCAAGTCCGTAGTCCGTCCAGGTTTTTTAGGTGTCTGAAGAAGGCACACGGGGAAAAGAAGCTTCACATTTCTTTTAAAAGTTTAACCTTAATTTATGTGGGTTTGATTTTACGCGTCTGTGCAGAAAGAACTGTAAAAAAGAAAAAAAAAACACAAAAAAACCCACAAAAAAACCCAAAAAACCCCCACCCCAGAAGGCCACGGCACCTCACAGCATATTTAATTAGATTTTAAGTCGGAACCCCAAAGCTGTGCCGTGGCTGAACAACCCGCGTGCCGTGCAGCGACTCGCATGGCTTCAAAGTCAGTATATTGTATAGAAACATGGTGAGGGCAATGGCTTGTTTAATGATAATGCAATTTAGGAGAAATGAAAAGAATTGCCCACTAAATATTCTCGGCTTGTAGTCAAACTTTGTACAAAGCAGGACGTTAAAAGGACTCTGCATCCATTAGGGAAATATTCCAAAGGAATAGGCAGTACTCAG
>JAUNZM010000592.1:405000-420000 GCA_033459285.1 Clamator glandarius
AAAATTTTAAGTCATCTGCTATTATTTTAAACTCTTCCTGATTTCTTACCATAGGTTTCATTGCATGTATCATTCGTGAGAGATCGTACTTTGGATACGTTATGCTTTATAACTTTTTTTCTCCTTAGCCAGAAATAAGTTCAAACTTAAATTAGATTTGTTTATTAGAAACTTGCTGCAACATTTGCATTTATTTTTAGTTTTTCTAGAGGTGGTTTGTGGTTTTTTTTTTCAAAATGAAGAGATTTTAGCAAAGGAAAACAAAAATCTGTTAGAAATCTGAAGTATTAAGACAAATTTGTATTTTAATTTTCCTGTCTTTTTTTTTTTTTTTAACGTGAAATTGATGCCCTAATAGTATTGTCAGACTTGGAAATGTAGGTAACTAGTAAATCCTGATTTTATAATATGTTTTAATATGTTTTTAATGTTTTAAGAGTGGGTTATTAGTTTGCGATGCTGGCAGACTGATGTTTATTATTGTGCTTTCTAACCCTGAAGAGCTCGGGCAGGCTGAGGGTCAGGGGTTCGTCTGTGCTTGGTGCCCCTCGTTCCAGGACACGTTCTATCCCTGTTCCCCTGTCCTGGGGGAAACCTCCTGCCTGGTTGCACCGGCATCGCCTTCAAACCTGTGAGAAGTTCCCTTCTCTACAGTGGAAAAATTAACTTCTCCAGATAATCACCCGTGGGTGTCAGGATGGAAGTTTGCGTTTTCCAGTTAATTGTGGTATCGTCGCCCTTGACGGTTTGTATCGAACAAGAAAATGGTTTAATTCAGAGAGCCCTCTTGTTGCTTTATGCCTTGGTCCGTGTTCTCTTGCCCTCACAGCACAGAATCGATGGTGCCGAGACCTTTTTGACTGTGGAAGTTGAGCGAGATGCTGAAATGGAATGGTGTTTGTTGCCATGAGAGCATCAGGAGGGGGGAAGCACCCCATCGAGGAGGAAATAAGGAAATCTCTTCTGAGGGATCCTTGCAAATACGTAAGGATCTCCTGCAGGAGTCGGTGCTTCTGTGGGATGGGAGATCATGGCATTACAGGTGGGTTGGGTTGGAAGGGCCTATAATGCCCGTCCAGTTCCAACCCCTCTGCCAGAGGCAGGGACGCCTCCCACGGATCAGGTCGCTCCAAGCCCCATCCAAACCGATCTTGAACAGCTCCAGAGAGGTGTGGGGCAGCCACAGCTTCTCTGGGCAACCTGAGAAGATGTTCCTGTAGTGCTTGGAAGGAAACGTCTCTCCCAGTTATAGTTCCTGCAGTTGATGCTGTTGAATGATTTGCTGAAATGAAAACTTAAACCTGGAGATGGTCTCTCCCTAGTAAGAAAGCTAGCGGTGAGAGGATTGATTTGTTTGGCTGGTTGTTTTAGGTGGCCATTTGCAAACTGTCAGCAAATATTGGATTTACTGGACATTTATATCTTCTGCACATGAGAGAGAGGAATGATTCCTCCCAAGTCAACAAGGAACTGGAGATGAACGGAAACAAGAGTGCAGCGGGTCCCCATTCCATTTTGCCTGTTTCTTTACCCAAGATGCAGCTGTAAGAGCTCAGTATCTACTCTTCACGGGTCTGAGGTTGTGAGGTACTTCTGGAGATGGGTGTAGCAGCCCCAACGCTTGCTCGTTGCTCTGTCCATGGGCTGCTCATGCAGGGGTCCCCACCAGAGGCTGAGGTCTGGGTGTCCACCATGCCGTGTAGCAGCACACAGCACACACAACCATCTCATCCTCCTCCGCTGAGCGGAGCCCCGAAGGCCGGGATAAGAGTGAATGTTTTCAAGATCTGGGAAGGTGTTTCCCTTCCACAGCACTACCTGTGGTGGGCAGTTGAGTGACATTGGAGAGGGTGCTCCTTGCGCAGTGTCGTACCTTTCACTGCCCAAACACCTCAGTTTAGCCAGAAGACTCAAATACCTGCATTTTTGCTGCTGTTGTTGCCTTTCAGATGCCCCTAAAATTGTCATGTAGTGATTGCAAGTGGTCTTGCAGCTCATTGGAGAAAGCTTGGAATTTTTCTAGATGGGTTCCAGGCAGGTTTTAACCATTTGATATTGTACCTGTTCCTTTTCAAGCCATAAGGGGCTTGCAGTGTTGCACTTATGAGGAGGGATAATCCTGATGGTTATTCATCTGTGCTTTTCACTGTTTCCTCTTGTTGCTTTAGATGATTTAATCCTCTGGTTTTCCTCGTTGCGGGGTAGGGTGGCAGTTGTGTGTGTAGCGAAGGTGGAGAAAAGATGCAGAAGTGGTGGTTATGTCGCCTTTGCTCTGTCTTTAGTTTGAAGACCCCAGTTCTTTTGGTCTTTCCAGGTTTCTGGCTGTTCTTGTGGCTTTTCCCTGACCTTTCTCCAGCTGGCCCACAACTCTCTGGTGCTGCATGGAGACAGGGTAACCTTGTGTGTCTTCAGACTGTGCTCCTCCCTGGACATCTCGCTGGGATGTTTGTCTGCTTTTGTTTGAGTTTGATTTTTTTCCATCATGACATTATTGCTGCTCAGATGTGATGGGTTTTCTTCTTCCGTAGTGCCCTTTAGATTCTCCTGGTATTCCTCTCCGTAAGCATGATGGTCATTGCGCTAAACTTGGTGAACATGGTTGACAATAAGCAAGAACTGGTTAGAACCCCATTCCTTTATTCGGTTTCTGGCTGACCATCCCTCTGTTCTACTCATTGCACTTTTTGTGATGCTTGAAACAAGGTCTTGAATAGCAGTTTGCTAAATCTACTGCCTTTCCTAAGATTCAATTGTCCCTTGTTCCTGCTGATTGAGGGCTGTGTAAGTATTAACATCCTGGTCTTACTCTATTGCAGTCGTTATTGTTGGGTTCTTACACTCCTGTCATTTCAACAGTGTGTGGTTTTTCATATCCACTTTGTTGAGTTGTGTTACTAAACTCCAGTAAAACAGATTTCTGTGAGAAGTGGCTGCAGTTCAATGGTGGATGAAATAATCTCTTCATATAAATTTGTTTGTCAACCTCCGGGAAAAGCAGAGTAATATAATTGTAAAAATATATTTAATATTAAGGTTGTAAGTTGTCTCTTTTTATTTGAGATTATTGGTATTCTTTTTTTTGTCCCCTGTTTTGTGACAGTAATTGACATTTACCGCTTTCAAAATCCACAGATTGGGATGGGGAAGATGCTCAGAATGTGAGGAAGAAATTAGGGAGGTCCTTCTAACTGACTGCGGTGCTTTGACTTCTTCCAGAAGTAGAACCATTCTGTTTTTCAAGACTCTAAAATCATGCTTTCATTCCAGAGGAAGGCTAACCCCGTGGTAGTGAAGACCATGAGGAAATGCAGTGTGCTTACATATTCCTTTTCCATCTCTATCGGGGCAGAGAGAAAGCAAGTGGGCATTGGTCATATGTCAGTAGGAGACCAAGCGTTTGGCATTTCTGCCGCTCAGTAAAACTTCACCCTCATTCGTAAAGATTAAAATTAAGTTGTATGTACTTTTAAACTCCACAGTTGCCTGGATTAGGAAAAATCAATATTCTACAGTGAAGCCGCCCTTCAAAATCATAACTGTATGATTTGTTGGTAGATGTATTTTTCTATTAAAAAAAAAAAATCAGTGGCTTGAAAAGCAGTATATATGTAAAAAGAAAATTTGTTAACTGATATGGGAAGATCTAACCCTGGGTCACCTGCAAATCTCTCAGACAAGAGCTTCAGGGCAAGTCCTAATTCCAGAGAGTAAAAGCGAAAATTAAAGCTAGAGCTAGTGGCTCCTCTACGTTACCCGGGGTGGATTCATTTGAGTTTCCTTGATTGTGCTTGTGAATATAATGTGAAAGGGATGGTAGAGGTCTTCTCAGCCACTGGCCGTCCAAAGTATCTCCATGGAGACAGAAATATAACCTGATGGTCTGTCGAAAGTTGCTTTTCATAACCAGAGGCATTCATTAAATTGGAGATGAAGCAGGAGGCAAACTTCGGCATTTCTAACCAACCTTAAAAAAACCCACCATTTGGAGAATGGACCTTACGAAGGAGATTATCCAGATACCACTGGTATTTCATGACCTGAAAAATGGACTGTTAACGTGATAATTTATTGATCACTTGTTCTGCTTCTTCAAATTATGAGCCATCACATGCAGTAAGTAAAACCACACCAAATACAACACGGATTCCAAAATATCAAATCTAATCTAATCTAATTCTGCAAAGTGAAGCAATTTTGGTTGCATAAGCAAAGCTTTACAGGTATTCTGACCAGAGATGGGCAGGTCAGGGGCTCTCATGCGTAAAATGGGGGGCGCTGAGGGAGCATGCAGGTGGTTGTTTCCAAGGTGAGAAAGGTGTTTTAATCATAGGCTTGCAGATCTTTGCCAGAACCATAGAATCACAGAATGGTTTGGGCCAGAACTGACCTTAAAACCCACCCAGTTCCACCCCTCTGCCGTGGGCAGGGTCACCTCCCACTGGGTTAGGTCACTCCAAGCTCCATCCAGCCTGACCTTCAACACCTCCAGGGATGGGGCAGCAACCACTGCTCTGGGCAGCCTGGGCCAGGGCCTCCCCACCCTCACAGCAAATCATTTCTTCCTAAGATCTCATCTCAGTCTACCCTCTTTCAGCTTCCAACAGCTCTCCTTCATCCCATCTCTGCACTCCCTCGTCAAAATTCCCTCCGCAGCTTTCCTGGAGCTCCTTTCAGTACTAGAAGCTGCTCATAGGTCTCCCTGGAGCCTTCTCTTCTCCAGGCTGAACAACCTCAACTCTCTCAGCCTGTCCTCATATGGAAGGTGCTCCATCCCTCAGATCATCTTTGTAGGCTCCTCTGGACCCGCTCCAACAGGTCTGTGTCTTTCCTGAGCACATCAAATCACTCCTCGATACTCTTAAAATGCACACTGTGCCCTTCTGCCTTCCTCTCAAGCAGGGTTTTCAGTTGTTGTGTCACTGCCACCATTTCACTGTGTGAAATTCTTCATGGAAAGCGCAGACCCATGGCAGTGACAGTCACCTTCCCCGTCCCCGAGCCTTCTGAGCATCGCACGGGGGATGCGACATGTCAAATGCTCAAGTGTTTGAGCTGCAGCCACTCCCTGGAGATGAACCTGCCTCCGGAACTTCTTATCTCCCAGTGGTGCACGGAAACCAGATGGCTAGGGGAGGAAAACCGGGAGTGTGGGTGAACGGGGAGATAAAACATTTTATGTTGAGTACTTCTAAAACTGTTCTTAATGTGCTATAAAACTGGATGCTTCACTTTTTCATGAACTGTGTGCAAGAGGAGAAGCACTGACTGTAAAGTTGTCGTCGGTTAGGTTTGGTTTATAGTTGCAGAGGCTGCCCAATAATATGATCTTGGAAAAGGTAAACAACATAGTTTTAACAATGAAAAATATGCCTAATATAAATACAGTGAGTTCATTGCTGTTCAGAACCTGAAAAATATGACTGTAACGTTGCATTTTCTAGTGGAGTTAACAGAGGAGCACAGTGCAGCCTTACAAGCAATATATCTGAGGCAGAGAAAATAGGTAATACATCTAACCGGCGAGTCTCTGTGGCATTGGAGTAGAGGAAAGCACAGTAGCTTTATTTAATTGAGAAAATGAATCAATTACAATGATATTGCATCATCAAATGCAAGGGAAATGGCAGATATGTCATTACATCGGGTAACAGTGTTAAAGAGTAATTGAGTGTCTTAAGCATTTTGAATCAATTCCAGGTACTGGCACAGCTACCTTAATGCAAAATTTATGAAGATGATCTCAAAATATTATGTCGCCATCAAAATTGTGTAATAAAACCCGGTAACGATGTGTGTGCTCGCTCGCACACCCGACTCTCCCTGTCGCAGAAGCTGGGCCTGCTGCTCCATCGGAGAGATGCGATGGCACAGGAGCAATTCACCAGTACTTCCATTTGTGTTTATTTTTCATTAGAATCACTGAGCGCTTTTATTGGAAATAATATCTTAAATCATGTTCTGAAATTGGATTTAATCATATCTGTGTTGAGTCTACTCTAGATGATCCCACCTCTATTCCTTTTCATGACAAGACCTATTTTCCCGGTAAGGAAACGTGACTGATGCTCTGTTTGGATGAAAAACTGAATTGCCTGTTCATGTGCACTAATCTAAAAGAGCTCTGGATCATCCCTGTTGAATAAGCCGAGTCTGTGTTGTCGTTTAGCGTCTGGAAGTAAAGTATGAAAAACACGTCTTTTTAAATCCACAGAATATTTTGCTTATTAGCAGTAACGCGCACCAGCAAATTGATTCTGTTGAATTCGAATAGACGGACACGGGCCGCTAAAAAAATAGAATGGGTTACTCCTATGTGTTTATTATTTTCTTTTCTTCCTTGGAGAAAAATAGAATTATTTGTAGAAACTTTATGTGTGTGTTTGTGCACTACTAATACAATAATGAAAGACGTCATGTGCATAACACCAGCTATTTTCTTGGTGCTGGTTTTCAGCCTCCTCCGTATTACGTTTTACTACCTGTGCAGCGTTACTAGAGGATCCTGCCTCTGGCTGGGTACTAGGGGAGAGCGCAGCCCTACGACATCCATCATCCTGGCACTATACAACAGAGAATTTTAAACGATAGGGGCAAGCCAAATAAACTGTGTGAGAGCAGCAGAGAACATTTTCACTAAGGGCTGCCTTCTGTTTGCATCACGATCGTGTTGGGTTGCAAACAACTTTGTGTCTGTTTAGGAAATAATACGTCATTAATTATCCACCCCCATTAGCAATGGGATGAGTATACAAATTATCACAACACCAGCATCTCTAAATTAAGTCCAGTATTTTGCATTAATTTTAAAAAAAAAAAATTAATGCTACCCTGCGCTTGATACTTACTTGTTTGTATTGTAATTTTGCCTTTGTTTCTCTTTGTAATCGAAAGGTGCTTTGCCAATATGGGCCAGAATATTTTGTAGCTCTCTGGAAGCGATCGAATGGTCTGATACTACAAGCTATTAATTAATCTCCCAACCAAATTGATGTTAAGAAATTTAGAAGGGCTTAGAGACAACGAGTAACAAGTCTTCCCTTTGCCATTTAAACCAATCCAAAGTTCATCGAACTTTCCAGCCTCACAGATGGCACTGCTCTACTTCCAATCAAAGTAAAACTGGGTTGGAATAAAGAAACTCGAGTAAAAGTGGAGTATTAAAGGCTTTCCTGAGCAGCAGCAGATACTTCAACCACATAATTAAAGTTTTCCTCACAAAAAAGGGGATTGTGAGCAGAGTCTGGCAGTAATCCAAAATTCTAATTTCTGACTATGATTTAATTTCAATTTTAAATAAATCGGTTTTTAATTTAAAAAGAGTGAGCTTCATAACATTAGCAATGATTGCAACATTAAGCCCAGTGTTCACAATCTAGCAATATAAAACATTATTTATATCTGAATCGTAAACAGCCTTTTGAAATGGATTATGGTTTTTCTTCCTATTCTAATACAACCTGGAGGGTACTAAAAAGTGTTGTGTGAAATTAACATTCTGCTGACTTTCGCCTATAAATGAGAAGCGAGCTATTAACATTTGTGTATTTTCATTATGTAAATTGTGTTAACACATGCCCACAAATTGCCACCAGCGATGCAATAATTTTCTCTCAGTGATCATAATGTGTCCAAGTGAGTCATTTTGATTATGACATGCTAATTACATATTGCCTTTTTTCAGATTCAGAAAAACCAGGGATCTTTAATGGTAAGCTTTATGAGTTCAGAAAAAAATTCACTTTTCTTTTTCCTGATGGCTGCTTCCTCTGCATGCTTGAATGCCTTGTTTTAAACTTAGCAAATTGCATTTTGAAGAAAATGCAAACCTTTAACTGCCTGTATTAGATTAGGTACCATTAGAAATAATAGAACATCCTGAGCATCAATGTTTTTATAAGAGTTTGCTGCTGTTGATTAATCTTGCTATATTTTATTGCATTAATGATTTTTTCTTTCCACTCCACTGTAAAGATATTGCATATGGGCTAATACTTTTTCTCTCTCTTCTTTCCATTGCAGCCTCTCCAGTTATTGCAGTGCATTGTTGATGAGGTGAGTCGTCGTCTTATGTGCTTTCACTCCTAAAGTCATTCCTAATGGAGTGGAAAGCTTATATTTTGTTTCCTAATGAAGCACAATGCCCAACATCCTCAGAGCACAAGTTGCCTTGTGCAGCTTGGAGCTGTCGAACATGAACTGGCCTTGTCCCGCTTTATACTGTTTTTCTACTCTCAATATTGAGTCTTTGAAAGACTCGATCATCTCAAAGGCTGGTCCTTTGAGCTGTTTGGGGCCTAAAAGCCTCAGCCTCGTCGTGCAAGTTGATCCTTTGCGTTTGCCAGATGAGTTAGAACAGACAAGTGGCAACAGACTTTATAGGGGGTATATTTAATGTGGTTTAAATAGGTAAAAGGGTGTTTTGATAAGGAGAGAAAACTGGAGTGTGAGCAGGGAAGCATCTGAATGCCATCTAATTGTTTTTATTTAATCAGGACAAAATAAAAAGCTGAGATGAGAGAGATTGAGGTATGAACAATAAACTGAATTTCAGTGGCCTTTGTCAAATTTCAGGATGGAAACGCTTCCTTGCAGCCCTCGTCTCCCTTCTCAGACGGAGGTGTAAGCAAGGATCACAGCTCTTCACAGTAGGGCAATAGCCAAAGGCTGGCTGCTGTCAGATTTGCTTTAGTTTTAACTTTTAATAAGCTTCTGATGATAATTGGGAAGTTTGAACGAGGAAAAAAAAAAAGAGCCATAACTTTTAAAAGACTTGCCTCGATCTCTAGCAGAACGTTATTTCTGGCTTGTCAGGTCAGAGTCATTGGATGTTGACATGTCCATTTAGACTTCACCTGGTTCCTATCTCGTGTAACGTGTTTGATTAGTTTGATGTAAGCTCGCAGCCAGTGCGATGTCTCGGTTCTATCTCCATCTGTAACTGCTCTTGTATGAGCTGCTAAACCTGCTGCTTTTACCTGCTGTGAACACATTTGCCCTTTTACTAGATAATGACTCGTTGGCTTAGCTAAACTTCTTTTGTAAAGTGACATTTGGTCCTCGAGGGATGCAGTTAAGTTAAAATGGTCATGTATCCTTTGTGAAAAGGAAGAGTTCTCCCAGTCCTGGCAAGCCTCCCGTGGCACTGGCTCCTTCACCTGGCTCTTTATGGTGCTCTGGTTCTTTAGGAGGTTTTTAGGCAATCGTGCTACTTTCATCTTTTTCCTCCATTGTTATTTCTGTTGTGTACATCTTTGGTTGAGACATAGAAATTCCAAAGCACTCGTGCTCGATGTACCTGCAGCAAAAAGCCAACCCTGTCCTAAAGAAGTTCAGTTACAGGTGCTGCTGTTTTAATTTGTGTTTTGCTACTGCTAGACAAATTGCTTTTCAATGGGCTAGTCCTGTGCCTAAATCTAAGCTTACTCTTCTAAAATACGTCCCTAAAGAGCTGTAGATTGTGGCAGAGCTTCGCGCAGCTTTCACATCTTTTCCTCAAGAGTAGAATTGCTCGGGTGTCTTCACACAAAATCTTCAACCAAGGAACTTTGTACAGTCTGTAAACATCTGAGTACCGAGCTAGCCGCAACATTAGTGTTTTGATATTTACTTGTTTTAACTTATTCTATGTTCTGTGCACCATGGAGTCATCATTCTCTGGTGGTGGTGGTAGTTCAAGGTGCACCGTGCTTGCGGGCACATTAAGACTTCAGGTTACAGAGCAGAGCTCAGCTGAAAGTTCTTTTAAGTGCAGCTCGCTTTGTTTTGCGAGACGCTCGATGTCTAAATGGAAGTTGCAGGCCATAACGTTTAGAGCCTGGGGGGAAGAGGAGAATGGATTGCCTCTGTAGTGTTATTTGCTCAGTACGTCTGTATTGTTAGGGGGTCGTTTAATAAGACATACAACCTTTAGACAGTGGCTGCCACACCTGGAAGGGCACATTCTTGGCATGACGGTGTCTTGCAGGACATTTATAGTAAGGGTTATTCTGTTCTAACTCATGGGTAGCATTGACTTCAACAGATCCTCCTGCTGCCCGCAGCCCTGTCCTGTGTACAAAGGCCTCAAAGCAAAATGTGTTTCTCTTCCAACTATTGCTCTTTCCTCCTCATTTTATCTTTTGTAAGATGTGCCCTTCTGGGAAATTACAGAGGGACCTGTTTGTTTGGCTGAGACGCACCCTTCCTTCTGAGAAGGAAGGTCTCTCTACTTTTTTTTCCGCGAGTCCCTTAATGTTTTTGTCTAACAAAGAATGGTTTGGAATTTTGGCTCCTAAAATTCAACATCTCTGTGGCAGAGAGCATTTCTTGAAATCGAGTCTTTGCCAGCAACGTGCTTTCCCCGGTCTTTCTCCCTGGAGCCAGCTAAAAGTTCCAGAGCCTGGTGCAGGAGAACCTGGAAGTTTTTTTAAATGATGAAATGGAAACCTTGATTCTTTATAATAGTTACTTATATTGGTAGGGACTGGGCTTTGTAGAACTGTTCCACAGAAACACTGCGGGAATCCAAAAGTTAACATCCTGTTCATTCATAATCATTAATTCATAACGTTTACCGATGACTGAGCTAATTAGGAGTTCCTTCTATGTTACCTAGATACCCTGGACTTTTCTCAGATTCTGTAAGGAAGCACACAATGGAATGGGAATTGTCCATGGGAGTTTTTAGATACTCTGCAGTAATGCGATTTTTGGAGCTCGTTTCAAACTCTTAGTGAAAATGTGAGACATAGGAGGTCACTTTGGCAGTTTAAAAAGTTTGTTAATTTTCTAGGACTTAAATTTACTTGCAGAACTTCTCCAGAATGAGTAAGTGATTTGAGAAGCAGGATAATGTAACGAAATAATGTCAGGCAGGGTTGTTCTTCTCAAATCACAGCAAAATATGCCTGACATTTGTGTTGTTAAATTATGTTATTGGGCTTGTAATGGCATTGGTTCTGGGATTATTTTTTAATGGCAAAATTAGTGAGGAGCATTGTGTGAATAGGACACATGCCTGCCAGGGCCTTTATTTTTTAACATGTGGTAACCGATAGTGAAATCTGATCCAGCTACAAATAAGACACGCTCTTTTAAGCAACCATCCTGATCGTAGCAGCATCTCCTGCCATGATAAGACTCCTGCCTCCAGCCCAAAGATGAGGATAGACTGGTTGTTAATGTGGTTCATCCTGCAACACAGCCAGCAATAAAGGCAGGCTGCTGTTTGAGAGCTGAGAGTAATTTAATATTCTAGCGTTCAACTTAGTTTGTCTCCAACTCACCGAAAGTATGGAAAGCACCGAGCAGTGCAGATGAATCCCTGCTGGGGAGGACGTGCATCGCTTGCTGTGCATGCAGACTTCCCAGAAACATTCCAGTAGGAAGGAGAATGGAAGCCGGTGCCAGTACCTGCCTTGGAAGATGTCCTAGATGTGGCCCTATGTTTCATGATCATGCAGGCGAAGAATTTGCAATGCCATCTACTCAACGGTAGGATTCTGATTCAAAAGCACTAGATGGGTTTACTGGGCTCTGATCATAGCATATTTTTGTGTTCCTTGCAGTCAGTTGAGAAGTGGCATTGTTTTCAAGGTTCTTTCAACCTGTACTTACTTATTTCCCTGTTATGTCGATGTCAAAATGTATTATGTAGGAAATTGCTGTTTCGTTGCTTCCTCAGCTGCATGCCGGATGCGGTATTTCTAAAATCTTCTCAAACTGTCGTTTTCCCTGATTGCCAGTCAGATCAGCATTCAGTAAAAGACCTCTGTGGTTGCAGCTTGTAGATGAAGATCCCAAAAGGCAAACCTGACAGTTCTCAATTTTTCAGCGCGTCAGCTTCCCTTTTTTTGCCTTCAGAGGTGTCTGTTCCGCACCAGGAGAAGGTTGGGTAGACACAACTTACACCATGGAGAGCCTCCAGCAGGGAGTCCTCCTGACTTAAGCAGCTCCTTTAATTTTTCTTTAAGCTATCCAGGGCTGGGTTTTTTGACCTTTATTTAGTTAAGAGTATCCCTTCTAGGAAACAATTCTTGCCAGCCCCTCAGGTGGTTGCTATAAACCAGGTTTCACTGTACTGGAGCGGTTGTGGTCACAAGCTCTGTAGTTACGCGTTGGCTCTGCTTTCTGACCCTTTCTTCTTCATAACCTGAGATACATTAGTTGGGTTCAAAGTTTCCATTACTTGTCTCGGTGTAATAGTGACTTAGGTGTTGCTTTTAGCTTTTTGGTTTTAAACTGTATTGAATTAGGGAGAAAAACAGCTCGATTTTTGCCCATCAGATTTAGTTAAATCATTGTATCGTTCCACGTACACTAGAAGCTTGAGGGAAGGCTTCCAAGAGTAAATCCTATTTTTACAAGTAGGAGGCAACATCGAAAAAACCTACCTATTTTGATGAGTTGGGGAGAAATTTAAAAAAAAAATAATTTGTTGTATTTGGGAATCCTTACTCTGATAGCTTCATGAGTAAGTAGTGAGAGGCTTTCCATGAGTTTCGTGAGCAGCTTTGTTAAGTGCCCCCACAGAGCTACTCAGTCTCACAAGACTGCAGTTTAATCTAGCTCAAGGACTTTACAAACTCCACAAATCTGAGAACTCTTTTTTTCTCTTTTTAAATTAGTACTCCAGAAACATGTAGCAGTATCAGGTAATGCTAACGTAGAGTTAACACTGAGCTATGGAGCAGTTCAGTGTCAATGAAGACTCAGATTTTCTCATGGAAAGAAAATAACTTGGATTAGATACACAGATCCTACACCGTTGTTTCTATCCCTTTCTTTTTTTACCTTTTTAAATATATCCCTCTATTTATTGCTATGGCATAGCCTTAAAAATTCACAGGCTGTTCAGCTTGATCAAGTAACGCAGTGAAGACCGTTGCCTCTTGAGTGCTGAATTTCTTACCCTTGTGCATCAGAGCTACACTTTGCTGTTTCTGTAAACAAAGTAGAAAACTCCAAAGGCTCAGAATGAAACAAGATGTCATTTTTTTCTCTGGGAATTTTGCCTTAGATTCTTATCCGTATTTATTTGTGGGTTTACCGGGTGTCATTTGTTTCCTGAGCCTCGGTAGCATCTCTGCTACTGCTCTGCTTAGCGAGAGCAAACATATCAGGAGACGTTTATATTTAAATTTATGAACAACTATATTTAACCCTGAAAATTTCTGGAGTTTTGAAGTTTTCTGTGCACGAAAAGCTGGTGTTAGGATACACACACACACATGCACGTGTACACAAACCCACCAGAATTTGTCCTGTGGATATGTTGGTTTAGGGTGTGCTTTTATTGAGACAGAAACGGTGACCTTACCAATGTATGAGATTCAGAGACTCATATAGGAACAAGGTAAAACCACAGGTAGGAATTGCTGAATAATTACCTTTAGACCAACCTGAGCAAGAACCTTCCCAAGAGGGCAAGCTCATTTAATGGTTCCTAAAACTCAATCTTGTGGATGTCAATGGTCATGCTTGATTATTTGCAGCAGTGTTTTATGAAAAAGCAATAAAAATGCATTGGGAGTGTACAGAGGAAAAAGGGAACAATAAATGGTTTTAGTTTTTCAATTGAGTCCCTTCGGTATGAACAGGTAGAGGCTGCGTTTCATGCTGCTGTGCCTTAGCTATTTGAAATGTGCGTATGTGTGTGTATCTACCCAAAACACTGCTGTGCTCTGCTGGCTTATGATCGACAAGAGACCAGCAATGAGAGGAAAAAAATTCTTATGTTTGTTTCAGAGCGAAAGCAATTACAGTTACGGTTAAAGGATTAACCTGTTTTTCCAGCTACCTGTTCACTCCTCTGCGCAGCCCTTTGGAGAGCCACACTAACAAGTGCAAACCTTGGCGAGAGGTAGAAAATGTCATATTGGGCACTCTAGATTATTCCTAATGTTAATTACACTCTTCTGCTTCTCTCCTTTCCTTTTCTGGGCTCTGAAAAATGTCCCACGGTAGCAAATTCTGCGGAAGTGATGGCCAAATAGCCCCAAGTATCTACTGACTTATTTAATGAGAAACATCTCCATGCGTTCAGTGCGGATGTAGGTTACGCATACGTGGTGTTTTCAAGAACTTGGGGAGCTGCTGAGAGAATAACTGGTTCTCACGTGATTTAAAGTGTTAAAGGTAGGCTGAGTGTTTTGGTGGATAAAACACTGGCCTTTTGACCTTGGTTCCCATCCAGCTAGAGATCTGGAAATAAATGAGTTTACCGCTTGACACTCCAGTCCCAGCAGACGAAACTTCACACCAAAATGCCCCCACGTATAATTTGTCACATTTGGCATCTGCTACTAAAGAAAAGAGCAAGAAGTGACCTGGTGCAGAGATGTAATCATCTTTCACCTTCCTGCTGGGGGTGGGAGTGTGACGGGGACAATCCAGAAATGCTTTCAAGTCTGGGCCCCTGAGCCACCTCTGGACATCGCTGTCTCCTGCAAACTTGTTACTTGTAGGAAATCACCTGCCATTAGGTTTGTGCAAGTCTTTTGAAGTAGATTGGCTAGAAAGCCAGAAATGGCATTTATATATATATATATATTTTTTTTTTTTTAAGGAATGCTGTAAAAGAAAGTTGTTGTTGTAGGTGTAAAGCTGAACATATACAATATTGTAATTTGCTGGTCTCATTGAAACAGCCTGAAACACTGCATGTATTACACATAATTGCACCTGGCAGCATTTCTCATGCATCTAAAACTTAAGTTTGTTTGGATAAAAAAAAAAAATCGCTGTTTAGCCACAAAGTAAAACGCAGCTACTGTGTAAAAATAGATGTATTCTTTGAAAGCTTTGGTAAAAGAGAAGCTTGAGCGCATAAAAATTCTTTAATCCTAGAGATTTTTTAGGCTGAAGTGGTAAGCCAGAAACGCTTTGCAAAGCGCGCACATTATTTATTAAATCCTGCCATTTCAGCATCATTGGAGAAGTTGCCGAATAGGAGTATCTGCCCAGAGGAGATGATAATTTCAAAGACAGGGTGTGCTGGGGAAGCCCAGAGGAGTGAGGAAC